>LR738709.1:365019689-365044358 GCA_902687465.1 Secale cereale
GGCGGCCAGCAAGCAGCCATGGCAAGCCCCGCGCGCATCGACGTGGATAAGCTGAGCGTGGAGCAGCTTAAGGCGCTCAAGGAGCAGACCGATCTGGAGGTCAATCTCCTCCAGGACAGCCTATCCAAGATCCGCACCGCCGCCACCCGCCTCGAGAACGCCACGGCCGCCCTCCACGAGCTCTCCCTCCGCCCCCAAGGCACGGCTCGCCGCCTCACCCAACCCTAACCCCCTATTCTCCACAGCGTTCCATCTTCTCGCCCTTTCGACGGGGGTTTGGTTAACCTTTTCCTTTGCGGCTCGGCGTGTGCAGGGAAGAAGCTGCTCGTGCCGCTCACGGCGTCCCTCTACGTGCCCGGCACGCTCGACGACGCCGAGAAGGTCCTCGTCGACGTTGGCACCGGCTACTACATTGAGGTATCTTGCACATGATTGGGTTTGTAATTGTTTACAGCATGTTAGTTTGTTCATCACTACTTCAGTGAATCTCTCAATGCGGTGATACAAATTGGTCATGAGCTTATCAGCTTCTTCGGATATATACGGAAAAAGAAACATAGTATTGGTCGGCTATTGGCGACATTTTGGTAATCAGGGAAAACACACGATCAGCAACACCACATCAAGTTGCCATGAAAGTTCCACTATTTATTGCACCGAAATCATCCAAGCGCTGATTGGCCTGTCTTGTTCCATGTAAAGTTCAGCCTTGTTTGGTGAGGAGAAGCTAATCGTGAAGGTCTCACAACTTCAACTCTGGCTGCCAGTGATTTGTGGCCCATTGGGTGCTTGGTGTATGAGACATAGTTTAGAACTTGCTCCGTTGCTCATGAGATGCATGTTTTCCTGGCCTGTTATTTAGGTCACTCTTTTAGAACCAAGTGAGCGGCACAGTACCCTAAGTAAACCATATTTATACTCAAATGATACATCTTATTTATTTATTTATTTTATCTGTCGCCTGTCGTATGATTATTTTTTATTGTGTGCAGAAAACTATGACTCAAGGAAAAGAATACTGTGAAAGGAAAATTAATTTGCTGAAGTCCAACTTCGATGAACTACTTGAGGTAATATGGACTGACTGGACCGCTCTTGTAGCTACTCATTTTAGCACAACTGGAGGGCAAATGCTTTAGCCTGTATTTTGTTAAATTTTTAACTGAATGTGAGTAGAAACACTGAAGATACTGAAGTTCTTAAAGCCATTTTGAATTTGAGTAACTTCTAGTTGAGTGAGGTAGAAATGGTCTCATGACGAAACTTTTAGGAGAAATGTTTTCATTCATCTATGCATGTGTGCTGTAAGCTTGTAACATGCAGACCTTTTGGTTTGGTCAAATTTATCTTATATGCTCAGGTCTTGACTTGTGTTGACATACCGACAGCATTCTTTGTAAAAGTTAATTCTGTGTTGCCAGTTGCCACCAGATATAATTCAGTGCCTTCAAATATGATTAGTGTTAGTGCAACTGCTCATCATATTAGTATCAGTTCTTACAAAAAAACTATCAGTATCGTAATAAAAATCAGGGCTTCGGGTTTCTCTAATTTAAGTTGTACTCCCTCCGTTCCTAAATATTTGTCTTTCTAGGGATTTCAACAAATGACTACATACGAAGCAAAATTAGTGAATGTACACTCAAAATTATGTCTACATACATCCGTATGTTGTAACCATTTGAAATGTCTAGAAAGACAAATATTTGGGAACGGAGGGAGTAGAATACATGGAGCAATATCTAGGGACACCATTATTGGCATAGAATGCACCTGGTCACAATAGGTAGCATTACCAATGCTTTGTTATTCCTTTTAAGCATGTTACGAATATGACATTGTCTGCCAGTTTACATTAGTTATGCATATTTCGGTCAATCACAAGGTGTGAAATGTGCAATAGTCTGGTGGAATGTAGTCTATGTTTTTAAAGCGTCCCTAAGGCGACGCCTAGGCGACGCCTAGGCGTCGAAGCGCTCCCCCTCCGCTTTGGAAAATCGACCGCTTTGGGCGCCTAGGCGTCCAAAGCGCCCGCCTAGGCGTCGCCTAGGCGCCAAAGCGCCCCCCCTCCCTAAGGCGGTAAGGCGTCGCCTTAAAAACCATATGTAGTACACAACTTCGGGGCTAGCAGCACAAAGCACCAATGTTATTTTGCCAGAAGCTTTTATCATTTGCAGTTGGTGTTACTCTGTTAGCAAGCTCCTTTTCATTGTGGCGAATTTCATCTGGTGATTCTCTGGTACGAACCTAGTATTTGATTGTCAGTCGTTTGACAGTGTATGCTCTAATAGGATTGTCTTATATTGATAATGATAGCCACATAAATTGCTAGCTAGTCATCTCTATTTGGAAAGCACAGCTTATATTGAGCTAAGCTGCGACTCGCATCCTCCTCCACTGAACTTAACACTCGGCGCTAAATATGATTAGGGCATCTCCAATGCTCAGCGCTTAGATGGGCGCTCGCAGGAATTAAATAAAGTGTTTTTTCTGTAGCGCCCACATTAGAGTCCATTCTTACAATGCTAGCAAGCGCTAGGCCAGTTAGAAAAGAACGGAGAGATTGGCTAATCCTATGACGAAAAAGTCGGAGCGCCTGAGGACTTACCTGCCATCGACGCTAGCTAGTTTCCTTAACTTCGCCGGGAATCGCACCTAACGGCCAGGAATTTGATCCTAGCGCTCGGCCTAAGCACCGGCGTTGTACATGCCCTTATGTGTTATAATTCATGTGTCTGAGCTCAACTGCAAGGCACATACCTAACCTGAATGCTGTACAACAACCCCCCTTGACAGATGATCACTCTATTCTTCATGTGCAGATGGCGACCAAAAAGAAGAGCATAGCAGACGAAATGGGCATGTTTCTGCAAGCCAAGCTGAGGCAGGCATCACCGAGCTCGAGTTCGTGAGAGCGGAGTGCGCGCCCTGTCCCTTGCTTTGTTGGAGCGCCGGGGTGGTTCGCATGCTCGCTTGCAGCCCTCAGGGAACATAGGACGTTCTTTAGCTGTTTTGGCCGTGTGTGCAAGGTTCTCTGAGATGATTTACTGAAACAGCCCGCTCTATCGTCAGACTTCATCCTCGAGTAATTTGGAACTCGGTATCAAACGTGTGTGTCTTGGATGCACAATCTGCACTTCAATGACTTTGACAATCAATTATGAGTTTGTTGCATTTTGATGTCTGGATGCTTGGTTTCGTTTACGCATGCTGTTGTTGCTTTTGCTGGTACTTGTTGAAACCGTCATATGGTGTAAAAAGTACTTCCACTCTGTGCATGCATTTGCCACCATGTGTACCACTCAGTTGGGAATGTTATAGCAAAAATTCCTGGTTATTATGTTTACAAATACAGTATGAGGAAGAACCACATCGACACAAATTCTTTCTACGTATCGCCTATGGGGGCTGATTAAACACCAAGAACAATATGACAACTAAAACCTCCAGTCAAACCCATCATGATGTGCCCAGCGCTGGACTCCATCCATGAGGAAGTAAAACGTCCGTCGAACAGCCCTCGGAGAACCAACGTGTGTGGTGTGGTGGATGGTTAGGAGGGCAGTGGTACCCCAGCCCAAATAGCGATGACTTCGTCTGTATCTGTATTTCAAAAAAAAAAACCTCCAGTCAAGCAACAGTATCTACTTTGTTGACCAGGTACGACAAGAATGATCCTCCCCAATTTGCTTTGCAGCATATTAGAGCATCTCCAACAGGCGTCTAAAAAGAGCTCCGCGCGCTAAAAAGTTGTTTTTTTAGGCGTCGAACAGCTCCAGCAGATGCTGTAAAACTACGCGCACGCTAAAAAGTTTTGGGCACGCGCTGAAAAACGCCATCGTGTGCACCATATTTTGGGTTTCGGATTGGGCGCGCTTCACAAATTGCACTGCGTGCTTTTTTGAGCGCGCGTTTTTTGGCATCTGCTAAAACAATATTGGTCCCGACGCATTAAAAATGCTACAGTGGCGCGTCATAATTTTTATTGGGCGCGCAATTTTTGTGCGGCCGTTGGAGATGCTCTTATGCCCTTAAATTTTGGCATGCTGGCAGCCTCAAAATGACAAGATATTCAATGGCACAAATGCTGTAAGATCGAATCTGCCGAACAATATCGCCAATGAGCTGCGTACATGGGTGTCTCGTGTACCCAATCAATAACACAGACATCCTGTTTGTTCTGGGTGGACAAGCTAGCTGCCTAGCCACAGCTCTTACATTCCTCTGCTTTCATATCCTTTTTGTCTTCCTCTTACCAGCAAGCTTCAAGTTTGATTGGAAGTCAACCTTGTAAACTTCCACTTCCAGCGCAGGGAAGGAATGCCACATCTTATACCAGTATAAAAATCCGTAAAGTTCTATGATATGTTACATTCTAAAACACATATGCATAATCAAAACGATATACACATGAAGGCTGGCAGCTTGTTCATAGTAATACAAAAGGCTCACAGACTACTCAACAGTAAAGAAAACATGAAGGTTCAAGGCTCGTTCCTTCAGCTGATACAGAGAGAATTCAAACTAGTAGATAAAAATCACAACACGTCCTAGGGGTTATTCACAGCTCGGAAGCGAGATATGATGGCATCGTCCTTCACCTGCTCAAAGGTTTCACGCTCAAGACATGTAACCAAGCAATCATTCGCGCATTGCTCTGATAGCTTGTTCACCGCCTTATTGTTCACGTAATTCACTGAAGATAGGTCCCTCTCATCACTTGCAGTCGCTACAGGAAGGACTAGCACCAATCTGAGAAGCCTGTAGACAATGTTGTAAACACGGTCCTTCCTTGTTTCGACAAGCTTGATAGAAAGCTCCGCAAGAGTCTTCACTTCTCTAAACCTTTCGTCTAGACGCAGATCATCAACGAAGTTTGAAAGTTGGAAGGGAAGATGCAACAACTCACACTGTGAAAAATCCTCAGGATAAAAGTGGGCAAGCTTAACCAGCTTTTCCTCATCATAGGCAGCAAATGAGTCTGCCGGATTGAATGCTGCCATGCAAATCAGTAACTCAGTGTTGACCTCATCAAACATGCCATCAAGTTCTCGAAGTTGACTATCAATGACATCCAGAAACATATCAACGTGGTAGTAATGAAGATTCGTGCCCTTTTCGTAGAATTTTGGAGATCTCCCGATCGGGTCATACAAACCATCCATGTCCACAAGTTCGATGTCATGTTTCACGCAAAAAGAGGTGACCTTCTGAAGGAAACTTTCCCATTCACCATCTTCCCGCAGCAACTGCAACCGTTTCTTTGTCACGCTAACAAGATCGATAGCATTAACAATATCTTGATCCCTCTTTTGCAAAGCACTGCATAAGTCATCTGTATACTCAAATATAGTTTGCAGCAAGTGTGCTATAAAGACAAACTCAAATGTCTCGAATGCATAAGACACCTCTTGAGCTCGTAGTGATTTTATGCCATTATGCTCATCCCCAATCATACAGAGAATTTCCCAAATTGCAGGATATAAAGAGATAACATGCATCACATTTTCATAGCGGGATCCCCGAGGAGTATCACAAGGTGTCCCTAGGCTCTCTCGATCAAGACCATATTCAGCTTCAGTTTCTTCCAATTCAAATGTTTCGATGATATACTCAGCTTGAGCTACTCCAAGCATTCGTATCTTTTCACAGCACATCACAAGAAAATCCATCAAATATTGAAGGTGATAAAAGAACCAACCACCATGAACATTCCGCTTGGCAACAGCAACCATATTTACCTGAAATTGATGGGCAAAGCAATGGACATAATAAGCAGAAGGGGACTCGTCCACAATTATTTTCTTCAAAGCATTATCATAACCCTTCATGGCACAAGCCCCATCATATCCCAGCCCACGGACCCTAGAAAAGCTCAAAGAGTGTGCCGTAAGAAGATTCTGAATTGTTGTTTTAATTGTCAAAGGGGTAGTGTCTTCAACTCCGACGATTCCGAGGAACCTTTCCACGGCCATTCCTTTTGTACCAACATAACGCAGGCAAAGGGCCAATTGTTCCTGTTGTTCCACATCACGAGATTCAGAAACAAGCACCGCGAAATAACCATCACCGAGATCTTCAATGATGAGCCTAGTAGTTTCTTCGGCACAAGTGTTGATGAGTTGCTCCTGTGCCTTTTGGTCCAACAGCTCGCTGCTTCTTGGAGCATCCTTCAGACCCACCCTTTTAACCCCTTCAACACTCTCTGCCAGCCAATCCACAAGCTCAAGAAAATTCCCTGCATTACCTTCATTTTCAAGATGTCCATGGACTGGCAAGCCTTGCTGTAAGATGAACCTCAGGCACTGGACTGAAGTGTTCAAACGGGACAGATATAGAGCCTCAGCCTCGGCCTGCAACTGCTTAGCGTTTGAAGCAATGGACTCGTCGTCACCAGATTCATCATCCTCCGGTACCAACTGTAGCCCATCTGATGGGGAAGGGTTGCCTTGGTTCCGAGACCGGCTTTCAACTCCAGTCGGTGCGGGTTTCGGCGTTGAGGTGGAGGCAATCTTGCTTTTCTTGGAAGCTCTATCCCACAACGTTTTCAAATCCATGGTCTTCTTCATTTCTCACAATCCCGCTGATACCTACACGAAATAAAGCGGCAAGAAAAGATAGCAATCAACCCACCAGCTGATCGTTTGAGCATTCACAAGTTCTACTCCGATTAGAAACTGGGAACTGGAAGCTAGATTGGGGAACTCACAGCACGGCCGAGGCGGGGTTGGGAATTTGGCGAGTGGCGTCCGGTGGCCGCACCCGCAATGCTTCCCGCTGGCTGGCTGTGTGGAAGGTCGCGCCGCGCCACCGATTCCGTCGTCGGGGGCAAGCTGTAGCGAGTAGCCGGCGGCGCGACGTGCTAGGTGCTACAGTTGGAGGGAAGCCGTCTAATGGCTTTGCGCCGCCTGCTGGTCTCGCGCCTCTGGGCGCGTGCGTGTGGGCTCGTTCAGGCCAGGCCAGGCCAAGAGAGCAAAACTGCAAGACGCACAGAGATGGGCCATACCTAAAAGCTCAGGGAAATGAAGGACATCAGGGATACGGCCCATTTGAGGCCTGGTTTGCTTAACACTTCTGCATTTTGCTAGTTACTCAAAAGAAAAATACTTCTGCATTTTGCTGAGTTGTGGGTCTCCAAACCAGACACCGTATCCGTCCGCGGGCGGAGGAACCAGTCCACAGATACGGATGTGGGAGCCGACATCCAAAGCTATTCGCATATATTTCAAATCGGTTTTCAACAAACCGGACAAATTACATACAAACCAGGCGATTTTCATCTAAACCAGAGCACATTCATAACATTTTTGATATTTTTTAATTAAAAAAACAACTGGACATAAACCTACCATATGGTGGCGCCCGCCCCCCACCTTCTTGTTGTTCCCTTCCAACAATCATCGGGCTCAGCTCGCTGTCTCCATGAGCGGCGGCAATAAAACCCATGAAGTGAAGATGCGGTTGCCGGCAAGGAAGATCAGAACATGAGAGACGGGCCAGCTCACTTCGGACTCGAGGCCCGATCGCCTCCCATGCCCTACTCATCCTCGTCGGAGTTTGCGACATGCCCGTCGTTAGTGGACGTGAGGTCCACGATGGACGTGGAGGAAGCGGCATGCTCGTCGGCCCACCGGGGCAGCCAAAAGCTATTTGGCGACACGTAGAACGTGCAGCTGGCATTGTTCTCGTTCGTGATCGCCAGCACTGCCAACGCATCCGGCTGCGCCACCTATACATTGTGAGCGACGACCTATCTGTGGATGGCCTTGTAGATCGCCTGCTGCTCGTCGAGAAGTTGGCATTGTGGCCATGGCCGCAAGGGCTTCCTCTGTCTAGCGCTTGTCGTAGATCCGGCCTTCGTCAGCCGATGCTGCTCAAGGAGGAACATGTTGTGTCATTGCTTCTCTTGCGCATGCCGGAACATCGACATAAGCGTCGGTGCCAACTGCTCCTCTACCGTGGCGGCGTAGAAGTGCGCCTGCTCCATCCTCAAGCCGGTGTGTGATGACCCACAAGTATAGGGGGTCAATCATAGTCATTTGATAAGTAAGAGTGTCGAGCCCAACGAGGATCAGAATAAATGGATAAGCGGTTTTCAACAAGGTATTCTCTGCAAGTACTTAAAGTAACAGTGATAGATAGTTTTGTAGCAAGATAATTCGTGACAGTAACAAGTAACAACAGTAACAAATGTGCAGCGAAGTGACCCAATCCTTTTTACAACAAAGGACAAGCCAAAAATTTCTCTTATATAAGGCAAAATGCTCTCGAGGACACACGGGAATTCTCGTCAAGTTACTTTCATCATGTTTAGTTGTTTCGCATTCGCTATTTCGATAATTTGATATGTGGGTGGACCGGTGCTTGGGTGTTGTTCTTACCTGAACAAACAACCCACTTATGATTGTCTCCTCTGCAAGCATCTGCAACTACGAAAGAAGAATTAAGATAAATCTTAACCATAGTATGAAACATATGGATCCAAACCAGCCCCTTATGGAATAACGTTGTGATAGCCTGTCTTATTAGGGATGATAGACTACTCATATCAATAAGGAATTCCTTCTTTCCCGGGAGCCCATTCGAACAGAACTCCAAAGTTAAGCGTGCTCAGCTTGGAGTAGTTTCAGGATGGGTGACCGACCGGCAAGTTGCTCCCGGGTGCGCACGAGTGAGGACAAAGTGCGCAGAAAAGACTAGTATTGATACGTGAGGCCAGTCTAGATCCCGCCAGGAGTAACGACCACCGGCGGGTGTGTCAGGAGCGTTACAAGTTGGTATCAGAGACGACCCTCACGATTACACGGATGTTTGCGGACAGGTTCTCGATCATGTTATTCATGACGTCTGTGACCCGTCGTGGTACACGACATGGCACATGTATCAGACTGGATGCATAGACGTTTGTGCCAAGAGGGAACGTTCTTGTGGCCCGACGAGGACGTCGGTTCCTCTGAGTGAGGGGTGTATGTGATAGCCTGGCTTATTAGGGATGATAGACTACTCATATCAGTAAGGAATTCCTTCTTTTCCGGGAGCCCATTCGGACAAAACTCCGAAGCTAAGCGTGCTTAGCTTGGAATAGTTTCAGGATGGGTGATCGACTGGGAAGTTGCTCCCGGGTGTGCACGAGTGAGGACAAAGTGCGCAAAAAAGACTAGTATTGATATGTGAGGCCAGTCTAGATCCCGTCAGGAGTAACGACCACCGGTAGGTGTGTCCGGGGCGTTACAAATGCATAAACTAGGGTTTAAACTTCTGACACTCTGGCAACCCATCATCTACTTATTACCATACAATGCCTTCCCTTAGGTCCAAATATGGTAAAGTGTCATGTAGTCGATGCTCACATGACACCACTAAAGGAATGAACAGCATACATATCATCAAAATATCGAATGAATACCAACGCCACGTGATTACTTATAACAAGACTTCTCTCGTGTCCTCACAAATAAAAGTAATTACTCACAAATCATATTCATGTTCAAGATCAAATGGGTATTAAATATCATTAAGAATTTGAACATATAATCTTTCACCAAATAAAACAACTAGCATCAACTACAAGGTGTAATCAACACTACTAGCAACCAACAGGTACCAATCTAAGATTTTGGGACAAAGATTGAATTCAAGAGATGAACTAGGGTTTGAGATGAGATGGTGCTAGTGAAGATGTTGATGAAGATGGGTCCTCCCATGATGAGAGGATCACTGGTGATGTCGATGGCTTCGATTTTCCCCTCCCGGAGGGAAGTTTCCCAGGCGGAATCGCTCCGCCGGAGAGCAAAAATGCTTCTACCGAGGTTCCGCCTCGAGACGGTGGCGCTTCTTCTCGAAGTCTTCTCTTTATTTTTGCTAGGTCAAAACCCTTCATATAGTAGAAGATGGGCACCGGAGGCCTACCAGGGAGGCCACAAGCTTGAGAGGCGCCCTAGGGGGTAGGGCGCGCCCCTGAGCTTGTCGCTCCCTGGTGGTACTCCTTCTCGTAATTCTTCTTCTAGTATTTTTTCTATATCACAAAAAAATCTCCGGAAATTTTCAGGTCATTTGGAGTTGTGCAGAATAGCTATCTCTATTGTAGCCTTTTCTGGTCCAGAATTCCAGCAGTCGACAATCTCCCTCTTCATGTGATACTTGCAAAATAAGAGAGAAACTGCATAAGAATTGCATCATAAGGTGAAATAACAATCCAAAACATAATAAATAACAGTAGAAAAACATGATACAAATGGACGTATCAGCATGCACCGGCGAGGGCTATGGTGTGGAGTCGGAGGAGGAGCTAGTCTCCATCGTGGGGTCGTCGTCGGAGAGCCGGCCAACATGTCGACATCTATCTACCTGGCATGGCGGCTCTGCCAGGCGGATGCAAAGGGTTGCCACCTCGTGCTTATTCTCTACCGAGAGGCTCTCCCACAATGCGTTTCCGCTCACGATCATGGTGGATATGGTGCACGGGAGCAGCGGGTGAGTTGTGGTGTGGTGTGAGCCGGGTTTGTCCTCCTTTAAATAGTGGATGTGTAGGATCGAAAGTATGTCTAGAGGGGGGGTGATTAGACTACTTGTAAATATAAAATTTTTGCCTTTTGATCATGAACAGTTTTTGGCAGATTCACAATTATGATCAAGTCAAGTATCACCCTACACATGCAATTCTAGAGTATAAGCAGCGGAAAGTAAATTGCACATGTAGTAAAGAGAGGTGGAGAAGATCAAACGCAATTTGGAGACGCAATGATTTTTCCCGTGGTTCCGATAGGTAGTGCTATCGTACATCCACGTTGATGGAGACTTCAACCCACGGAGGGTAACGGCTGCGCGAGTCCACGGAGGGCTCCACCCACGAAGGGTCCACGAAGAAGCAACCTTGTCTATTCCATCATGGCCTACGCCCACGGAGGGCTAGCCTTACTCGGGGTAGATCTTCACGAAGTAGGCGATCTCCTTGCCCTTACAAACTTCTTGGTTCAACTCCACATCTCGATGACGGAGGCTCCCAAGCGACACCTAACCAATCTAGGAGGCACCACCCTCCAAAAGGTAATAGATGTTGTAGATGATGATGAACTCCTTGCTCTTGTGCTTCAAATGATAATCTCCCCAACACTCAACTCTCCTCACTGATTTGGCTTTGGTGGAAGAAAGGATTGAGTGGAAAGCAACTTGGGAAGGTTAGAAATCAAGTTTCATATGATAGGAATGGAGCAACTTGATCTCAACACAAGGGTAGGTAGTTCTCTTCTCAGAAAGTGTAAGGTAGGAGTGGTAGTTCTTTCTGATGTCTCTCTTTACGAATGAAGAGGGGGTGGAGGGGTATATATAGCCTCCACACAAAATCCAACCGTTACACACATAATTGAGCAATCTCGGTGAGACCGAAGTGGAAACTCGGTCAGACCGAAAGTTCAAATATAGTGAACGTTGGGGTTTTTGGTGGGACCGAAAATACCATCTCGGTTAGTCCGATTTGAGTCAAAGACAGGAACTTGCCAGTTTCGGTGGGACCGAAATCATCAACTCGGTTATTCCGAAATGATGACAAATGGTTACAGAAGGTTGGCAGCCCATGTTTCGGTGAGACCGATCTCAAACTCGGAATGACCGATTTTTCTAGGGTTTGGCTTATGGCTGAGGTGGTTCATCTCGGTGGGACTGAGTTTGGAAAATCGGTTTGTCCGAGATTACTTATGAGTGTGTATTGTAGTGAAAGTTGCTGATAGTTGAAGGAGATATATCACTAAGCACTTGAGCAACCAGATCATCAACACAACCTCATCCCCTTTTAATAGTATTGGCTTTTCCTATGGACCCAATGTGATCTTGGATCACTAAACCAAAAATGGAGTCTTGAGCTTTTGCCAATGCTTGCCTTAGCATTTTGAGGGGTCCACTTCTTCAGCCATTTCCATACCCATATCACTGAACTTCTCTGAAATGATTCTCAAGTAGCTATTAGTTCAATGATATATATGTTGTTATTAATTACCAAAACCACCCGGGGATTAGTTGCACTTTCAGGATGCCAATTAGGCCAAGTGTCCAGACGCGTCAATGCGCGATGCACCAGAGTTGGTTTCTCGGTCAATGAGTCTGTTTAATGTCGGCAAACAGATAGACGGGTATTGAGCAAGCGTGGTATATATCTGTCATGTCCCATCCAGAGTAAACGTCTCCGGCATTGAACATGCACGAACACCAGGGCGTGGTGCGGGTTGCGCCCTCGGCAAGTGAGGCGCTTCAATGTCGATGCCAGTGAGAGGTCAAGTCAGCTATGTGCCAACGTCGATGCAGAGCGGTCCCTCTAGAGCGACATAAATGCGAGAAGTTAGCTTCGGGCGGGAAAGGGCGCGTGAGAGGGTTTGGGTGGGCCATGTTTGTCAGATGCTTGCGTGGCAGCGTCCCGATGCCCACAAAACCCCCCGGTTTGCTCCGGATTGCAGAAAAAAGGACCCCCCATACTGCCGAGCAGACCGATACATGACCATGTTGATGACAAAACACGCCCAGACCATGCGATCCAGACGGTTTTTCACGTTGAAAATGCCCTTATGTGTTCAACTATTGTCGATCATTTCTTGCGAGGTCCGATGAGGGACAAACATCACACTTTTCTACTCCATGTTTCTCTTGTACTTCGGGTATTAGATTTGTCTGAAATCAAATTCTTTAAAGTTTTACCAAGTTCATAGAAAAATATATTAACAACATCAATATCATTAAATGCGTCATGGAGCATATTTTCATGCTAGATTTATTAAGCGTTATATATATCGATATTTTCCATTATAAGTTTGGTCGACCTTTGTGACTAATACGCATAGTAAAATTAAATGAAAGATGTATGTGTCAGAGCTGCTCCCTCTTTTCCGGGTTATAAGGCTTATCTCAAAATTTCAGGTTTCCCATTAAGTCTCAATTTGATTGTTCCCCATCACATATTAAGATTTCAAGGTGCATTAAATCAATGTATTCAAAGATTAAGAGAATAGTGACCAATGCATGTACTTTATGCATGCATGCATTGCAATTAATGCATTGGTAAACATAAAGTCTTGAGGAAAACAAGTGCATTAATTGTGTGCTTTTGCAAACTATAAAAATTATTCCACCACTCACCATTTATTTTGGTTGGTGAGATTTTTGAATTGAGCCCTATAAACCAGAAAGGAGGTAGTCTGACAATTTTCTTGATAGGGTAACCTAGGCTAGATGTCTACACGTCCCATCAAGAGGAGCATGTGCCTTGATTTCATGAGGCCTCTTCCAATGCATTGGTGCTAAGGTGGGGTGCTAAATGCATTAAAAATCTTGGCAACTACTCTCCCCAATGTATTGGTGCTTAACTTTTGTAGCTAAGTCTGCCTCATTTAATGTTTTAGCACCAAGTCATTTTGAATAGGTCCACGCACTTGATGCTTGCTCGAACTACGTCGGTATTTTCCCAAAGAGGAAGGGATGATGCAGCACAGCAACGGTAGGTATTTCCCTCAGTGATGAGACCAAGGTTATCGAAACAGTAGGAGAACCAATCAACACAATGTAAATGGCACATGCGCACAAATAACAAATACTCGCAACCCGACGTGTAAAAGGGGTTGTCAATCCCTTTCGGTAACGGCGCCTAGAGATAGGCAAACGGACGTGAGAGAGTTGTAAATATTGATAGATCAAACACCAAATAAGATAAATTGCATCAAGGTATTTTTGTATTTTTGGTTTAATAGATTTGAAAATAAAAGCAAAGGAAAAGTAGATCGCAAAGGCAAATAATATAAGAAAGAGACCTGGGGGCCGTAGGTTTCACTAGTGGCTTCTCTCGAGAAAATAGCAAAGGGTGGGTGAACAAATTACAGTTCGACAATTTATAGAACTTCAAATAATCATGATGATATCCAGGCAATGATCATTATATAGGCACCACGTCCAAGATTACTAGACCAACTCCTGTCTGCATCTACTACTATTACTCCACACATTGACCGCTATCCAGCATGCATCTAGTGTATTAAGTTCATGGAAAATGGAGTAATGCAATAAGAACGATGACATGATGTAGATAAGATCTATTTATGTAGAAATAGACCCCCATCATTTAATCATTAGTAGCAATGATACATACGTGTCGGTTCCCCTTCTGTCACTGGGATCAAGCATCGTAAGATCAAACCCACTACAAAGCACCTCTTTCCATTGCAAGATAAATGGATCAAGTTGGCCAAACAAAACCCAAATATCGGAGAAGAAATACGAGGCTATAAGCAATCATGCATATAAGAGATCAAAGAAGACTCGGATAGCTTTCATGGATATAACAAGATAGATCTGATCATAAACTCAAAGTTCATCGAATCGCAACAAACACATTGCAAAAAGAGTTACATCATATGGATCTCCAAGAGACCATTGTATTGATAATCAAAAGAGATAGAGGAAGCCATCTAGCTACTAACTACGGACCTGTAGGTCTACAAAGAACTACTCACGCATCATCGGAGAGGCACCAATGGAAGTGGTGAACCCCTCCGTGATGGTGTCTAGATTGGATCTGGTGGTTCTGGACTCTGCGACATCTGGAATTGATTTTCGTCGACTCCCCTAGGGTTTCTGGAATATTTGGGTATTTATAGAGCAAAGAGGCGGTCCGGGGGCACCCGAGGTGGGCACAACCCACCAGGGCGCGCCTGGGCCTCCTAGCGCGCCCTGGTGGGTTGGGCTCCCCTCGGAGCACCCCCCCAGGCATTTCTCGGGCTCACTGGATGTCCTCTGATCCAAAAAAATGCACAAAATGTTTCGCTGTGTTTTGACTCCGTTTGGTATTGATTTTCTGCGATGGAAAAAACATGCAGAAAATAACATCTGGCACTTGGCACTATGTCAATAGGTTAGTATCAGAAAATGATATAAAAATGACTATAAAATGGTTATAAAACATCCAATAATGATAATATAACAACATGGAACAATCAAAAATTGTAGATACGTTGGAGACGTATCAGCATCCCCAAGCTTAATTCCTGCTCGTCCTCGAGTAGGTAAATGATAAAAATAGAATTTTTGATGTGGAATGCTGCCTAACATATCATATCATATTCTTTTCTTTATAGCATGGACATTTGGACTTTTTATATGGTTCAAAGCAATAGTCTAGTTTTGACATGAGATTTAAATACTCAAGCATATCAACAAGCAACCATGTCTTTCAAAATATCAATGCTAAAATAAGTTATCCCTAGCCCATCATGCTCAACCATTGATCCATCCATGAAACACAATTGCATATTAACTACACCCAATGGCTCAAGTACGATCATAGTGCCTCCTAGTTGGTGCTTTATAAGAGAAGATGGAGACTCAAATTCAAAATAAAAATTGCATGAAGTAAAAGAAAGGCCCTTCGCAGAGGGAAGTAGGGATTTGTAGAGGTTCGAGAGCTCAACGCTTAAATTGAGAGATACAATTATTTTGGGTGGCATACTTTTCCCACCAACGAAAACGACTTAGAGTTGCCAACTGATGTCTACTACACAACTTGTTCTTGTAGACTCGTGTTGGGCCTCCAAGCGCAGAGTTTTGTAGGACAATAGCAAATTTCCCTCAAGTGGATGACTTAAGGTTTATCAATCTGTGGTAGGTGTAGGATGAAGATGGTCTCTGTCAAATAACCCTGCAACCAAATAATAAAAAGTCTCTTGTGTCCCCAACACACCAAATACAATGGGAAATTGTATAGGTGCACTAGTTCGGCGAAGAGATGGTGATACAAGTGTAGTAGTAATAGTAGATATCGATTTTTGTAATAGTAACAATAAAAAACAGCAAGGTAGCAAGTAACAAAAATGAGCACAAACGGTATTGGAATGCTTGAAAATGAGGCCTAGGGTTCGTACTTTCGCTAGTGATATCTCTCAACAATGCTATATAACCACCCCTCAAAGTGCAATGAAGAATCACTCCAAAGTTCCTATCTAGTGGAGAACATAAGAATAAATTGTTTGTAGGGTACGAAACCACCTCAAAGCTATTCTTTTTGATCGATCTATTAAAGAGTTCGTACTAAAATAACACAAAGTTGTTATTTCCATTCGATCTATCCTAGAGTTCATACTAAAATAACACCAAAGAAAATTCATATTTATAATACTCAATCCAACACAAAGAACTTCAAAGAGTGCCCCAAGATTTCTACCGGAGAAACAAAGACAAGAACATGCATCAACCCCTATGCATAGATGACCCCAATGTCACCGCGGGAATCCGCGAGTTGAATGCCAAAACACATATCAAGTGAATCAATATGATACCCCATTATCACCACGAGTATTCAATTGCAAGACATGCATCAAGTGTTCTCAAATCCATAAAAGTATTTAATCCAAAGAAATCTCAAAGGGAAAACACAATTCATCACAAGATAGAGAGGGGAAAACTGTTGGGGAACGTAGTATTTTCAAAATTTTCCTACGATCACGCAAGATCTATCTACTAGATGCATAGCAACGAGAGGGGAGAGTGTGTCTACGTACCCTCGTAGACCGAAAGCGGAAGCGTTTATCAACGCGGTTGATGTAGTCGTGCACCTTCACGATCCGTCCCGATCTAGTACCGAACGTACGGCACCTCCGTGTTCAGCACACGTTCAGCTCGATGACGTCCTCGCCTTCTTGATCCAGCAAGACGGGCGAAGTAGTAGATGAGTTCCGGCAGCACGACGGCGTGGTGACGGTTGTTGATGAAGAACAATCTCTGCAGGGCTTCGCCAAGCACTACAGAAACTAGACGAAGGATAAACTAGAGGGTCGGGGTAGCCGGCACACGGCTTGGTGTATCTTGATGTGTCTTGGGTGCTAGCCCTACCCCTCTATTTATATGTTGAGCCTTGGGGTCGAAACTTGGAGTAAAAGCCTTCACAAAGTCGGTTTCACCCGAAAGGCAAGAGTCCTTCTCGGACTCCAGGGCCAGACGCCAGGGTTCCCGGCGTCTGGACCCAGACGCCAGGGACCCTGGCGTCTGGCCCATGGACTCCGCAAAACTTCCTTTTGCGCTTTCCAAAAACCTTGTGTGCTTTCCCTTTTGGCCCAAATAACGTGTTCTCGTACCCAAACACTTCGGGAAACATCTGGAACCCCTTCCGGTGAATTCCGGAACCCTTCCGGAGGTCAAACACTATTATCTCATATATTAATCTTTATCTCCAGACCATTCCGGAGTTCCTCGTCATGTCCGTGATCACATCAGGGACTCCGAATAACATTCGGTCACCAACATACATAACTCCTTAAATACTATATCGTCAACGAACGTTTAAGCGTGCGGACCCTACGGGTTCGAGAACTATGTAGACATGACCGAGACATCTCTCCGGTCAATAACCAATAGCGGAACCTGGATGCCCATATTGGCTCCTACATATTCTACGAAGATCTTTATCGGTCGAACCGCATAACAACATACGTTGTTCCTTTTGTCATCGGTATGTTACTTGCCCGAGATTTCGATCGTCGGTATCTCTATACCTAGTTCAATCTCGTTACCGGCAAGTCTCTTTACTCGTTCCGTAACACATCATCTCGTGACTAACTCATTAGTCTTTTGCTTGCAAGGCTTATTATAATGTGTGTTACCGAGAGGGCCCAGAGATACCTCTCCGACACTCGGAGTGACAAATCCTAATCTTGATCTATGCCAACACCACGAATACTTTCGGAGACACCCGCAGAGTATCTTTATGATCACCCAGTTACGTTGTGACGTTTGATAGCACACAAGGTGTTCCTACGGTATTCGGGAGTTGCATAATCTCATAGTCATAGGAACATGTATAAGTCATGAAGAAAGCAATAGCAGTAAAACTAAACGATCATAGTGCTATGCTAACGGATGGGTCTAGTCCATCACATCATTCTCCTAATGATGTGATCCCATTGATCAAATGACAACTCATGTCTATGGTTAGGAAACATAACCATCTTTGATCAATGAGCTAGTCTAGTAGAGGCATACTAGGGACACTCTGTTTTGTCTATGTATTCACACATGTACTAAGTTTCCGGTTAATACAATTCTAGCATGAATAATAAACATTTATCATGATATAAGGAAATACAAATAACATTATTATTATTGCCTCTAGGGCATATTTCCTTCAGTCTCCCACTTGAACTAGAGTCAATAATCTAGATTACAAAGTAATGATCCTCACACCCATGGAGTCCTGGTGCTGATCATGTTTTGCCCGTGGAAGAGGCTTAGTCAACGGGTCTACAACATTCAGATCCGTATGTATTTTGCAAATCTCTATGTCTCCTTCCTTGACTAGATCGCGGATGGAATTGAAGCGTCTTTTGATGTGCTTTGTTCTCTTGTGAAAGCTGGATTCCTTCGCCAAGGCTATTGCTCCAGTGTTGTCACAAAAGATTTTCATTGGACCCGATGCACTAGGTATAACACCTAGATCGGATATGAACTCCTTCATCCAGACTCCTTCATTTGCTGCTTCCGAAGCAGCTATGTATTCCGCTTCACACGTAGATCCCGCCACGACGCTCTGCTTGGAACTGCACCAACTGACAGCTCCACCGTTCAATAAAAATACATATCCGGTTTGTGACTTAGAGTCATCCGGATCAGTGTCAAAGCTAGAATCGACGTAACCGTTTACGACGAGCTCTTTGTCACCTCCATATACGAGAAACATATCCTTAGTCCTTTTCAGGTATTTCAGGATGTTCTTGACCGCTGTCCAGTGATCCACTCCTGGATTACTTTGGTACCTCCCTGCTAGACTTATAGCAAGGCACACATCAGGTCTGGTACACAACATTGCATACATGATAGATCCTATGGCTGAGGCATAGGGAATGACTTTCATTTTCTCTCTATCTTCTGCAGTGGTCGGGCATTGAGTCTTACTCAATTTCATACCTTGTAAAACAGGCAAGAACCCTTTCTTTGACTGATCCATTTTGAACTTCTTCAAAATCTTATCAAGGTATGTGCTTTGTGAAAGTCCAATTAAGCGTCTTGATCTATCTCTATAGATCTTGATACCTAATATATAAGCAGCTTCACCGAGGTCTTTCATTGAAAAACTTTTATTCAAGTATCCTTTTATGCTATCCAGAAATTCTATATCATTTCCAATCAACAATATGTCATCTACATATAATATTAGAAATGCTGCAGAGCTCCCACTCACTTTCTTGTAAATACAGGCTTCTCCAAAAGTCTGTATAAAACCATATGCTTTGATCACCTCATCAAAGCGTATATTCCAACTCCGAGATGCTTGCACCAGTCCATAGATGGATCGCTGGAGCTTGCATACTTTGTTAGCACCTTTTGGATCGACAAAACCTTCTGGTTGCATCATATACAACTCTTCTTTAAGATATCCATTCAGGAATGCAGTTTTGACATCCATTTGCCAGATTTCATAATCATAAAATGCGGCAATTGCTAACATGATTCGGACAGACTTAAGCATCGCTACAGGTGAGAAAGTCTCATCGTAGTCAACTCCTTGAACTTGTCGAAAACCTTTCGCAACAAGTCGAGCTTTGTAAACAGTAACATTACCGTCTGCGTCGGTCTTCCTCTTGAAGATCCATTTATTTTCGATGGCCTGCCGATCATCGGGCAAGTCAACCAAAGTCCACACTTTGTTCTCATACATGGATCCCATCTCAGATTTCATGGCTTCAAGCCATTTTGCGAAATCTGGGCTCATCATCGCTTCCTCATAGTTCGTAGGTTCATCATGGTCTAGTAACATGATTTCTAGAACTGGGTTGCCGTACCACTCTGGTGCGGAAGGTACTCTGGTTGATCTACGACGTTCAGCAGAAACTTGATCCGAAGTTTCATGATCATCATCATTAACTTCCTCACTGATTGGTGTAGGAATCACTGGAACAATTTTCTGTGATGTACTACTTTCCAATTCGGGAGAAGGTACAATTACCTCATCAAGTTCTACTTTCCTCCCACTCACTTCTTTCGAAAGAAACTCCTTTTCTAGAAAGGATCCATTCTTAGCAACGAATATCTTGCCTTCGGATCTGTGATAGAAGGTGTACCCAACAGTCTCTTTTGGGTATCCTATGAAGACACATTTCTCCGACTTGGGTTCGAGCTTATCAGGTTGAAGCTTTTTCACATAAGCATCGCAGCCCCAAACTTTAAGAAACGACAACTTTGGTTTCTTGCTAAACCATAGTTCATAAGGTGTCGTATCAACGGATTTAGATGGTGCCCTATTTAATGTGAATGCATCTGTCTCTAAAGCATAACCCCAAAACGATAGTGGTAAATCGGTAAGTGACATCATAGATCGTACCATATCCAATAAAGTACGGTTACGACGTTCAGAAACACCATTACGCTGAGGTGTTCCGGGTGGCGTGAGTTGTGAAACTATTCCACATTGTTTCAAATGAAGACCAAACTCGTAACTCAAATATTCTCCTCCACGATCAGATCGTAGAAACTTTATTTTCTTGTTACGATGATTCTCTACTTCACTCTGAAATTCTTTGAACTTTTCAAATGTTTCAGACTTGTGCTTCATTAAGTAGATATACCCATATCTGCTCAAATCATCAGTGAAGGTCAGAAAATAACGATACCCGCCGCGAGCTTCAACACTCATTGGTCCACATATATCAGTATGTATGATTTCCAACAAATCTGTTGCTCGCTCCATAGTTCCGGAGAACGGAGTTTTAGTCATCTTGCCCATGAGGCATGGTTCGCAAGCACCAAGTGATTCATAATCAAGTGATTCCAAAAGTCCATCATTATGGAGTTTCTTCATGCGTTTTACACCAATATGACCTAAACGGCAGTGCCACAAATAAGTTGCACTATCATTATTAACCCTGCATCTTTTGGTTTCAATATTATCAATATGTGTATCACTACAATCGAGATCCAATAAGAATAGACCACTCTTCAAGGGTGCATGACCATAAAAGATATTATTCATAAAAATAGAACAACCATTATTCTCTGATTTGAATGAATAACCGTCTCGCAACAAACAAGATCCAGATATAATGTTCATGCTCAACGCTGGCACCAAATAACAATTATTTAGGTCTAAAACTAATCCCGAAGGTAGATGTAGAGGTAGCGTGCCGACGGCGATCACATCGACTTTGGAACCATTTCCCACGCGCATCGTCACCTCGTCCTTAGCTAATCTTCGTTTAATCCGTAGTCCCTGTTTCGAGTTACAAATATTAGCAACCGAACCGGTATCAAATACCCAGGTACTACTACGAGCATTAGTAAGGTACACATCAATAACATGTATATCACATATACCTTTGTTCACCTTGCCATCCTTCTTATCCGCCAAATACTTGGGGCAGTTCCGCTTCCAGTGTCCAGTCCCCTTGCAGTAGAAGCACTCAGTTTCAGGCTTGGCTCCAGACTTGGGTTTCTTCGTGGGAGTAGCAACTGTCTTGCTATTCTTCTTGAAGTTCCCCTTCTTTCCCTTGCCCTTTTTCTTGAAACTAGTGGTCTTGTTAACCATCAACACTTGATGCTCCTTTTTGATTTCTACCTCCGCAGCCTTAAGCATAGCGAAGAGCTCGGGAATTGTCTTTTGCATCCCTTGCATATTATAGTTCATCACGAAGCCTTTATAGCTTGGTGGCAGTGATTGAAGAACTCTATCAATAACACTATCCTCGTCAACTTTGCAACCAAGTTGAGTCATATGATTGTAGTACCCAGACATTCTGAGCAAGTGTTCACTGATAGAACTATTCTCCTCCATCTTGCAGCTGTAGAACTTATTGGAAATCTCATTTCTCAATCCGAGCATTTGCTTGAAATATTAACTTCAACTCCTGGAACATCTCATATGGTCCATGACGTTCAAAACGTCGTTGAAGTCCCGGTTCTAAGCCGTAAAGCATGGCATACTGAACTATCATGTAGTCATCAGACCGCGACTGCCAGACGTTCAAAGCGTCTACATTAGCGGGAGGGGGCTTGTCACCTAGCGGTGCTTCAAGGACATAATTCTTCTGTGCAGCAATGAGGATAATCCTCAAGTTACGGACCCAGTCCGTGTAATTGCTACCATCATCTTTCAACTTAGCTTTCTCTAGGAATGCATTAAAGTTCAAAGGAACGGTAGCACGGGCCATTGATCTACAACAACATAGATATGCAAAAACTATCAGGACTAAGTTCATGATAAATTAAAGTTCAATTTAATCATATTAATTAAAGAACTCCCACTTAGATAGACATCCCTCTGGTAATCTAAATGATCACGTGATCCAAATCAACTAAACTATGTCCAATCATCACGTGAGATGGAGTAGTATCAATGGTGAACATCTTATGTTGATCATATCTACTATATGATTCACGCTCGACCTTTCGGTCTCCAGTGTTCCGAGGCCATATCTGCATATGCTAGGCTCGTCAAGTTTAACCCGAGTATTCTGCGTGTGCAAAACTGGCTTACACCCGTTGTATTTGAACGTAGAGCTTATCACACCCGATCATCACGTGGTGTCTCAGCACGACGAACTTTCGCAACGGTGCATACTCAGGGAGAACACTTATACCTTGAAATTTAGTAAGGGATCATCTTATAATGCTACCGTCGTTCTAAGCAAAATAAGAAGCATAATAAGATAAACATCACATGCAATCAAAATATGTGACATGATATGGCCATCATCATCTTGTGCTTTTGATCTCCATCTCCAAAGCACCGTCATGATCACCTTCACAAAACATGATCATCTCATACAAAAACCGTATAACTCATCATGTCTTGACCATATCACATCACAACATGCCCTGCAAAAACAAGTTAGACGTCCTCTACTTTGTTGTTGCAAGTTTTACGTGGCTGCTACGGGCTTAGCAAGAACCGTTCTTACCTACGCATACAAAACCACAACGATGTTTCGTCAAGTATGTGATGTTTTAACCTTCACAAGGACCGGGCGTAGCCACAATTGATTCAGCTAAAGTGAGAGAGACAGACACCCGCCAGTCACCTTTAAGCAACGAGTGCTCGTAACGGTGAAACCAGTCTCGCGTAAGCGTACGCGTAATGTCGGTCCGGGCCGCTTCATCTCACAATACCGCCGAAGCAAAGTATGACATGCTGGTAAGCAGTATGACTAGTATCGCCCACAACTCATTGTGTTCTACTCGTGCATATCATCTACGCATAGACCTGGCTCATGATGCCACTGTTGGGGAACGTAGTATTTTCAAAATTTTCCTACGATCACGCAAGATCTATCTACTAGATGCATAGCAACGAGAGGAGAGAGTGTGTCTACGTACCCTCGTAGACCGAAAGCGGAAGCGTTTATCAACGCGGTTGATGTAGTCGTGCACCTTCACGATCCGTCCCGATCTAGTACCGAACGTACGGCACCTCCACGTTCAGCACACGTTCAGCTCGATGACGTCCTCGCCTTCTTGATCCAGCAAGACGGGCGAAGTAGTAGATGAGTTCCGGCAGCACGACGGCGTGGTGACGGTTGTTGATGAAGAACAATCTCTGCAGGGCTTCGCCAAGCACTACAGAAACTAGACGGAGGATAAACTAGAGGGTCGGGGTAGCCGGCACACGGCTTGGTGTATCTTGATGTGTCTTGGGTGCTAGCCCTACCCCTCTATTTATATGTTGAGCCTTGGGGTCGAAACTTGGAGTAAAAGCCTTCACAAAGTCGGTTTCACCCGAAAGGCAAGAGTCCTTCTCGGACTCCAGGGCCAGACGCCAGGGTTCCCGGCGTCTGGACCCAGACGCCAGGGACCCTGGCGTCTGGCCCATGGACTCCGCAAAACTTCCTTTTGCGCTTTCCAAAAACCTTGTGTGCTTTCCCTTTTGGCCCAAATAACGTGTTCTCGTACCCAAACACTTCGGGAAACATCCGGAACCCCTTCCGGAGGTCAAACACTATTATCTCATATATTAATCTTTATCTCCAGACCATTCCGGAGTTCCTCGTCATGTCCGTGATCACATCAGGGACTCCGAATAACATTCGGTCACCAACATACATAACTCATTAAATACTATATCGTCAACGAACGTTTAAGCGCGCGGACCCTACGGGTTCGAGAACTATGTAGACATGACCGAGACATCTCTCCGATCAATAACCAATAGCGGAACCTGGATGCCCATATTGGCTCCTACATATTCTACGAAGATCTTTATCGGTCGAACCGCATAACAACATACGTTGTTCCTTTTGTCATCGGTATGTTACTTGCCCGAGATTTCGATCGTCGGTATCTCTATACCTAGTTCAATCTCATTACCGGCAAGTCTCTTTACTCGTTCCGTAACACATCATCTCGTGACTAACTCATTAGTCTTTTGCTTGCAAGGCTTATTATGATGTGTGTTACCGAGAGGGCCCAGAGATACCTCTCCGACACTCGGAGTGACAAATCCTAATCTTGATCTATGCCAACACCACGAATACTTTCGGAGACACCTGTAGAGTATCTTTATGATCACCCAGTTACGTTGTGACGTTTGATAGCACACAAGGTGTTCCTACGGTATTCGGGAGTTGCATAATCTCATAGTCATAGGAACATGTATAAGTCATGAAGAAAGCAATAGCAGTAAAACTAAACGATCATAGTGCTATGCTAACGGATGGGTCT
>LR738709.1:365044368-365089102 GCA_902687465.1 Secale cereale
ATCACCTTCGTCACCGGCGCGACACCTTGATCTCCATCGTAGCATCGTTGTCGTCTCGCCAACTATTGCTTCTATGACTATCGCTACTACTTAGTGATAAAGTAAAGCAATTACATGGCGATTGCATTTCATACAATAAAGCGACAACCATATGGCTCCTGCCAGTTGCCGATAACATTACAAAACATGATCATCTCATACAAAACCGTATAACTCATCATGTCTTGACCATATCACATCACAACATGCCCTGCAAAAACAAGTTAGACGTCCTCTACTTTGTTGTTGCAAGTTTTACGTGGCTGCTACGGGCTTAGCAAGAACCGTTCTTACCTACGCATACAAAACCACAACGATGTTTCGTCAAGTATGTGCTGTTTTAACCTTCACAAGGACCGGGCGTAGCCACACTTGATTCAGCTAAAGTGAGAGAGACAGACACCGCCAGTCACCTTTAAGCAACGAGTGCTCGTAATGGTGAAACCACTCTCGCGTAAGCGTACGCGTAATGTCGGTCCGGGCCGCTTCATCTCACAATACCGCCGAAGCAAAGTATGACATGCTGGTAAGCAGTATGACTAGTATCGCCCACAACTCATTGTGTTCTACTCGTGCATATCATCTACGCATAGACCTGGCTCATGATGCCACTGTTGGGGAACGTAGTATTTTCAAAATTTTCCTACGATCACGCAAGATCTATCTACTAGATGCATAGCAACGAGAGGGGAGAGTGTGTCTACGTACCCTCGTAGACCGAAAGCGGAAGCGTTTATCAACGCGGTTGATGTAGTCGTGCACCTTCACGATCCGTCCCGATCTAGTACCGAACGTACGGCACCTCCGTGTTTAGCACACGTTCAGCTCGATGACGTCCTCGCCTTCTTGATCCAGCAAGACGGGCGAAGTAGTAGATGAGTTCCGGCAGCACGACGGCGTGGTGACGGTTGTTGATGAAGAACAATCTCTGCAGGGCTTCGCCAAGCACTACAGAAACTAGACGGAGGATAAACTAGAGGGTCGGGGTAGCCGGCACACGGCTTGGTGTATCTTGATGTGTCTTGGGTGCTAGCCCTACCCCTCTATTTATATGTTGAGCCTTGGGGTCGAAACTTGGAGTAAAAGCCTTCACAAAGTCGGTTTCACCCGAAAGGCAAGAGTCCTTCTCGGACTCCAGGGCCAGACGCCAGGGTTCCCGGCGTCTGGACCCAGACGCCAGGGACCCTGGCGTCTGGCCCATGGACTCCGCAAAACTTCCTTTTGCGCTTTCCAAAAACCTTGTGTGCTTTCCCTTTTGGCCCAAATAACGTGTTCTCGTACCCAAACACTTCGGGAAACATCCGGAACCCCTTCCGGTGAATTCCGGAACCCTTCCGGAGGTCAAACACTATTATCTCATATATTAATCTTTATCTCCAGACCATTCCGGAGTTCCTCGTCATGTCCGTGATCACATCAGGGACTCCGAATAACATTCGGTCACCAACATACATAACTCATTAAATACTATATCGTCAACGAACGTTTAAGCGTGCGGACCCTACGGGTTCGAGAACTATGTAGACATGACCGAGACATCTCTCCGGTCAATAACCAATAGCGGAACCTGGATGCCCATATTGGCTCCTACATATTCTACGAAGATCTTTATCGGTCGAACCGCATAACAACATACGTTGTTCCTTTTGTCATCGGTATGTTACTTGCCCGAGATTTCGATCGTCGGTATCTCTATACCTAGTTCAATCTCATTACCGGCAAGTCTCTTTACTCGTTCCGTAACACATCATCTCGTGACTAACTCATTAGTCTTTTGCTTGCAAGGCTTATTATGATGTGTGTTACCGAGAGGGCCCAGAGATACCTCTCCGACACTCGGAGTGACAAATCCTAATCTTGATCTATGCCAACACCACGAATACTTTCGGAGACACCTGTAGAGTATCTTTATGATCACCCAGTTACGTTGTGACGTTTGATAGCACACAAGGTGTTCCTACGGTATTCGGGAGTTGCATAATCTCATAGTCATAGGAACATGTATAAGTCATGAAGAAAGCAATAGCAGTAAAACTAAACGATCATAGTGCTATGCTAACGGATGGGTCTAGTCCATCACATCATTCTCCTAATGATGTGATCCCGTTGATCAAATGACAACTCATGTCTATGGTTAGGAAACATAACCATCTTTGATCAATGAGCTAGTCTAGTAGAGGCATACTAGGGACACTCTGTTTTGTCTATGTAATCACACATGTACTAAGTTTCCGGTTAATACAATTCTAGCATGAATAATAAACATTTATCATGATATAAGGAAATACAAATAACATTATTATTATTGCCTCTAGGGCATATTTCCTTCAAAAACACCATATGATCAGACTATATTAACAAAGCCCGCGATACATCAAGGTCGTGACATCCCAAGAACACAAGAGGGAGAGAGATTAAACACATAGCTACTGGTACAAACCCTCAGCCCCGAGGGTGGACTACTCCCTCCTCATCATGGTGGCCACCGGGATGATGAAGATGGCCACCTGTGATGATTTCCCCCTCCGGCGAACTGCCGGAAAGGGCTCTAGATTGGATCTCGTGGACTACAGAGCCATGCAGTGGCGGAACTTCTGATCTATGTTTACCTCGAGGGTTTTCGGAATATTTGGGAATTTATAGTGTAAAGAGGGGGTGCGGGAGGCCACTGAGGTGCGCACAACCCACCTGGGCGCGCCTGGGCCCCCAGGCACGCTCTGGTGGGTTGTGCCCCCCTCGAGGCACCCCCAGGTGCTGCTCTGGCCCATTGGTGGTCTTCTAGTCCATAAAAAATCCACAAAAAGTTTCGCGGTGTTTGGACTCTGTTTGATATTGATTTCTTGCGATGTAAAAAACAAGCAAAAAACAGCAACTGGAACTTGGCACTATGTCAATAGGTTAGTCCCAAAAAATGATATAAAGTTGCTATAAAATGATTGTAAAACATCCAAGAATGACACTAAAATAGCATGAATACTTCATGAATTATAGATACGTTGGAGACGTATCACCAACACTTTCCATGCTAGATATGTCATATGCGGTTCCCAAATATAAAATAAAGTTTATTCCTTTTTCCACCAAACTTTCACAAGCCATGGCTAACCATATCCACGAGTGCCTTCCATACCAACACTTTCCAAGGAATTTATTATTTGACAACATAAAGTAAATTCATTTTTTTCATTTCAGGACTGGGCATCCCTAATACCTTTGCCTTACTCTCGTGCAATGACAAGTGAATAAACACTCATCATGAGAATAACACATCTAGCATGGAAAATATTGGCCACCCCTCACCGCCTTGCAAGCGGTACGAGCACACAAAAGAGAAATTTATTTTGAAAATTAGAGATGGCACATACAAATTTTCTTAGAACGTCAAAAGAATACCGCATATAGATAGGTATAGTGGACTCATGTGGCAAAATTGGTTTAAAGGATTTTGGATGCACAAGTAGCGATCATACTTCGTACAAAATGAAGGCTAGCAAAAGATTGAGAAGCGACCAACCAAGAAACGAATAATCTCATAAGCGAGCATTAAGCATAGTTAACACCGAATAATGCACCACCAGTAGGATGTAATTTCATTGCATGACTATTGACTTTCGTGCTTGCATAGGGAATCACAAATCTTAATACCAATATTCTTACTAAAGCACAATTACTCATCAACATGACTCACATATCACATCATCATATCTCAAAACTATTATAAGGAATCAAGTTTATTTTGTCCAATGATCTTCATGAAAGTTTTTACTATATCCTCCTTGGTCATCTTTCACTTTGGGACTAATTTTCATGTGTTGCTTTTGATAAGCTCAAACAAATATAAGAGAAGATCATGAGCATATATTTTTTTCTTTCTCTCAAAATAATTTAAGTGAAGCAAGAGAGAATTTCTTGAAAATTTTACCAACTCTCAAATAAATCTAAGTGAAGCAAGATAGTATTTCTTCAAAAATACTAAATTGCACCGTGCTAAATAAAGATATAAGTGAAGTACTAGAGCAAATCCATAGCTCATAAAAATTTAAGTAAAGCAACGAGAGCTATTCTAACAAGTCATGGCATAATTATGGCTCTCTCAAATAGGTGCGTCCAGCAAGGATTCAAGACTTAAAAAGCAAAACAAAACAAGCAAAGACTCATATCATACAAGACGCTCCAAGCAAAACACATAGTATGTGACGAATAAAAATATAGCTTCAAGTAAAATACCGATGGTCGTTACAAGAAAGAGGGGATGCCACTTAGGGCATCCCCAAGCTTAGTTACTTGCTTCTCTTTGGATAATATCTTGGGATGCCGTGGGCATCCCCAAGCTTAGGCTCTTCTTACTCCTTATTCCTTCATCCATCATAACATCACCCAAAACTTGAAAACTTCAATCACACAATACTCAACAAAAATCTTTGTGAGATCCGTTAGTATAGGAAAACAAATCACTACTATAATTACTGTAGAAAACCAATTCATATTTTATTCTTGCATTATATCTAGTGTATTCCAACTTTTCTATGGCAAAAACTCATCATAGAATCATCAAAACAAGCACACAACGCAAAGAAAACATAATCAGTAAAAAATAGAACAGTTTGTAGCAATCTGGATATTTCGAATACTTCTGTAACTCTATTTTTTGAAAAATTAGGACTACGTGAATAATTTGTACATTAATTTTCTGCAAAAAGAATCAACTCAAAAACACTCTTCTGTAAAAAAATGATTTTTTTTCATGAGTGCAAAAGTTTCTGTTTTTCAGCAAGATCAAATCTACTATCACCCAACATGATCCTAAAGGCTTTGCTTGGCACAAACATTTATTAAAACCACAAAAACACATATAAACAGAGGTATTATTGGGTATTTTATTGAAAACTGCAAGAAAACCAAAATGCCAAAAGATACAAGTTGGGTTGCCTCCCAACGAGCGCTATCGTTTTATGCCCTTAGCTAGGCATAATTCAAAGATCTTAACTTTTGTCATCCTTGTTGGATGATCCATATGTTGACCTCATTATAGATTCATAGGGCAATTTGATCTTTGTTCTAGGGAAGTGTCCCATGCCCTTTCTCAAGGGAAATTGGAATTTAATGTTCCCTTCTTTCATATCAATCACTGCACCAATAGTGCGCAAAAAATGGTCTACCAAGTATAATAGGGCAAGGTGGATTACAATAAATGTCAAGAACAATAAAATCTATGGGTACAAAGTTCCCATTTGCAAGAATAAGAACATCATTGATCCTTCCCAAAGGCTTTTTAATAGTATAATCCGCCAAATGCAAATTAAGAGAGCAATCTTCAATATTGGTAAGATCAAGAACATCACAAAGAGATTTCGGAATTGTGGAAACACTAGCACCCAAATCACATAAAGCATTGCACTCATAATTTGTAATTTTGATTTTTATGGTGGGTTCCCATTCATCATGAAATTTTCTAGGGATTGAAACTTCCAATTCCAATTTATCTTCTAAAGTTTTCATCATAGAATCAACAATATGTTTAGTAAAAGCTTTATTTTGTTCATAGGCATGGGGTGAATTAATCATGGATTCCAACAAAGAAATGCAATCAATCAAAGATCAACTATCACAATTAAAGTCTTTGTAATCCAAAAGAGTGGGTACATCACTAGTTAAAGTCTTGACCTCTCCAAACCCACTTTTATCAATTTTCTCAATAAGATTTTCACCCTCCGAATTAGCGGGACACCTTCTAACTAAAGTTGAATCTTCTCCAGTCCATTTTTCATCAAGTTGAACTTTACTAAACAAAGAATCAATAGAAGAAACACTAATCATTTTAAGATCTTCATCATTTTTATGAAAGCAATCACTAGAAAACACCTTTTATGAAAATCCTCTTCTAGCTCTAAGCATAGTGGTTATTTTCTTACTTTCATCCATATAAACATAAAGAGCTTTAATTTATTCCTCAACTTTAGGCACAAAAAATTTCAACTTGATATTTTCCACATGATGAAAAATTCTATCAATACTCCTAGACATATCATCAATCTTATTAAAAATTTCTTCTATGGAAGCATTGAAAACATTTTGAGTATTGATAAATTCTTTCATATTGTTCTCTAGATCAGAGGTATTCCTATTATTATTGTAAGAAGAATTACCATAATTATTAGAGGAATTTCTCGGGAAAGGCCTAGGATTAAAATTACTTCTATAAGCATTGTTATTGAAATTATTTCTAGAGATAAAATTCACATCTATGGCATCACTATATTGCTCAATCAAAGTAGACAAAGGCATATCATTGAAATCAATAGGAGGACTTTTACTAGCAACCAATTTCATAAGAGCATCAACTTTTTCACTCAAAGAATCAATGTCAACCGAATTAACTTTTTTGCTAGTAGGCACCCTTTCGGTTGCGAATAATTCGCCATAATATTATCAAGAAATTTGGTGGCTTCACCCAAAGTAATTTCCATAGAAGTAACACCAGCGGCAGAGTCTAGAAGATTTCGAGAAACAAAATTCAACCCCGCATAAAAATATTGTATGATCATCCAAAGATTTAACCCATGAGTTGGGCAATTCATTGGCATCATTTTCATCCTTTCCCAAGATTGTGCAACATACTCATGTTCAAGTTGCTTGAAATTCATGATTTGGATTCTAAGGGAAATAATTTTCACAGGCGGAAAATACTTAGTAATAAAAACATCTTTGCACTTATTCCAAGAATCATACTATTGCGAGGCAAAGAAGAAAACCAAATATTTGCAGAATCACGCAAAGAAAACAGAAATAATTTCATCTTCACAACATCATTGTCCACATCTTTTTTCTATTGCATATCACATAATTCCATGAAGGTATTAAGATGGCATGCGACATCCTCATTAGGAGTACCCGAAAATTGATCTTTCATGACAAGATTCAACAAAGCAGTATTAATATCACAAGACTCCGCACTACTGACGAGAGGAGCAATCGGAGTGCCAATAAAATCATTGTTATTGGTATTAGAAAAATCACACAACTTGGTGTTCTCTTGCGTCATCTTTGAGCATTTTGTAAACAAGAACACAAGTAGGCGATAGATGTGACCGGAAAACGGCAAACAAAAAAGAGGGCGAGTAAAATGGCAAATTTTTGTGAAGTGGGGGAGATGAAAATGAGAGGCAAATGGCAAATAATGTAAACTGCGAGGATATGAAATTTGTGATTAGGAACCTGATATATGTTGAAGATCCTTCGCGGCAACGGCGCCAGAAATTCCTTTTGATGCTTGCTAGAACTACGTCGGTATTTCCCCAAAGGGGAAGGGATGATGCAACACAACAACGGTAGGTATTTCCCTCAGTGATGAGACCAAGGTTATCGAACCAGTAGGAGAACCAAACAACACAACGTAAACGACACCTGCACACAAATAAGAAATACTCGCAACCTAAAGTGTAAAAGGGGTTGTCAATCCCTTTCGGGTAATGATGCCTAGAGATAGGCAAACGGACGTGAGAGAGTTGTAAATATAGATAGATCGAACGCCAACTATGATAAATTGCAGCAAGGTATTTTTGTATTTTTGGTTCAATATATATGAAAATAAAAGAGAAGGAAAAGTATATCGCAAAGGCAAATAATATAAGAAAGAGACCCGGGGGCCGTAGGTTTCACTAGTGGCTTCTCTCGAGAAAATAGCAAACGGTGGGTGAACAAATTACTGTTGGGAAATTGATAGAACTTCAAATAATCATGACGATATCCAGGCAATGATCATTATATAGGCATCACGTCCAATATTAGTATACCAACTCCTGCCTGCATGTACTACTATTACTCTACACATCGACCGCTATCCAGCATGCATCTAGTGTATTAAGTTCATGAAAAAATAGAGTAATGCAATAAGAACGATGACATGATGTAGACAAGATCTATTTGTGTAGAAATAGACCCCATAGATTTATCCTTAGTAGCAACGATACATACGTGTCGGTTCCCCTTCTATCACTGGGATCAATCACTGTAAGATCGAACCCACTACAAAGCACCTCTTTCCATTGCAAGATGAATAGATCAAGTTGGCCAAACAAAATCCAAATATCGGAGAAGAAATACGAGGCTATAAGCAATCATGCATATAAGAGATCAAAGAAGACTCAGATAGCTTTCATGGATATAAAAAGGTAGATCTGATCATAAACTCAAAGTTCATCGAATCCCAACAAACACACTGCAAAAAGAGTTACATCATATGGATCTCCAAGAGACCATTGTATTGATAATCAAAAGAGAGAGAGGAAGCCATCTAGCTACTAACTACGGACCCGTAGGTCTACAAAGAACTACTCACGCATCATCGGAGAGGCACCAATGGAAGTGGTGAACCCCTCCGTGATGGTGTATAGATTGGATCTAGTTGTTCTAGACTCTACGGTGGCTGGAATTGATTTTCGTCGACCCCCTAGGGTTTCTAGAATATTTGGGTATTTATGGAGCAAAGAGGCGGTCCGGGGGGCACCCGAGGTAGGCACAACCCACCAGGACGCGCCTGGGCCTCCTGGCGTGCCCTGGTGGGTTGTGCTCCCCTCTAAGCACCCCCCAGGCGCTTCTCCGGCCCACTGGATGTCTTCTGGTCCAAAAAAATGCACACAAAGCTTGATGACCCACAAGTGTAGGGGATCTATCGTAGTCCTTTCGTTAAGTAAGAGTGTCGAACCCAACGAGGAGCAGAAGGAAATGATAGGCAGTTTTCAGTAAGGTATTTTCTGCAAGCACTGAAATTATAGGTAACAGATAGTTTTGTGATAAGATAATTCGTAGCAAGTGCCAAACGGTAATAGTAAATAGGTGCAGAAAGGTGGCCCAATCCTTTTTATAGCAAAGGACAAGCCTGGACAAACTCTTATACAAGGTAAAGCGCTCCCGAGGACATATGGGAATTATCATCAAGCTAGTTTTCATCACGATCATCTGATTCGCGTTCGGTACTTTGATAATTTGGTATGTGGGTGGACCGATGCTTGGGTGCTGCCCTTACTTGGACAAGCCTCCCACTTGATTAACCTCTAATGCAAGCATCCGCAACTACAAAAGAAGTATTAAGGTAAACCTAACCATAGCCTGAAACATATGGATCCAAATCAGCCCCTTACGAAGCAACACATAAACTAGGGTTTAAGCTTCTGTCACTCTAGCAACCCATCATTTACTTATTACTTCCCAATGCCTTCCTCCAGGCCCAAATAATGGTGAAGTGTCATGTAGTCGACGTTCACATGACACCACTAGAGGAGAGACAACATACATCTCATCAAAATATCGAACGAAGACCAAACTCACATGACTACTAATAGCAAGACTTCTCCCATGTCCTCAGGAACAAAAGTATCTACTCACAAGACATAATATTGTTCATGATTAGAGGGGTATTAATATGCATAATGGATCTGAACATATGATCTTCGACCAAATAAACCAACTAGCATCAACTACAAGGAGTAATCAACACTACTAGCAACCCACAGGTACCAATCTGAGGTTTGGATACAATGATTGGATACAAGAGATGAACTAGGGTTTGAGAGGAGATGGTGCTGGTGAAGATGTTGATGAAGATAGCCCTCCCCAAGATGGGAGAGTTGTTGGTGATGACAGCGGTGACGATTTCCCCCTCCCGGAGGGAAGTATCCCCGGCAGAATAGCTCTGCCGGAGCCCTAGATTGGTTTCCGCCTCGTTCCGCCTCGAGACGGCGGCGTCTGGTCCCAAAAGCCTCCTTCTGATTTTTCCAGGTCAAAACACTTCATATAGGAGAAGATGGGCATCTGGGGCCCACCGGCTGGGCCTCGAGGCAGGGGGGCGCGCCCTGGGAAGGGGGGGCGTGCCCCCACCCTCGAGGCCAGCTAGTGGCCCCTCTCGTGGATTTCTTCCGCCAGATATTTGGTATATTTTCCGAAAAAATGTTCTGTGAAGTTTCGGGGCTTTTGGAGTTGTGCAGAATAGGTTTCCAGAGTTTGCTCCTTTTCCAGCCCAGAATTCCAGGTGCCGGCATTCCCCCTTCTTCATGTAAACCTCGCAAAATAAGAGGGAAAAGGCATAAGTATTGTGACAAAACATGTATGAACAGCCCATAATGCAATAAATATCAACTTGTAAGCATGATGCAAAATGGACGTATCAACTCCCCCAAGCTTAGACCTCGCTTGTCCTCAAGCCAAAGCCGATATCAAGAAATATGTCCACGTGTTTAGAGATAGAGGTGTCGATAAAACAGAATACGGACATGAGGGCATCATGATCATTCTTATAACAGCAACTTTTATAAATATGGTCATATGATCATTATGCTAAAGTAACAATTCGTCCACAATATCAAGTATGCATCATAAACTCCATTGGAAACTAACAAACTTTGATCTCGGTCATTGAAGCAATTGCAATTTATCGTAATATCGGAAAGAGTCAATATAAGAGATTTTCAGCAAGCCTACATACTCAACTATCATATAGTCTTTCACAATTGCTCACACTCACGCAATACTTATGTTTATGGAGTTTTAATTGGACACAGAGAAAGATAGGGGCTTATGGTGTTACCACCCAACCTTTTACCTCAAGGGTAATGTCAACAGTAATAGATCATGAAAACTTACATCCAAGTGGGTATATATATCAGGATCTTTCCAACACAATGTGCTTGCCAAAGGATAAAATGAAAAAGGAAAGGTGGATCTCACCTTGACACTTATAAGACAAGAATAAAAGATAGGCCCTTCGCAGAGGGAAGCAGAGGTTGTCATGTGTTTTTATGGTTGGATGCACAAAGTCTTAGCATAGAAGAACTTCGCTTTATATTACCACTTGTGATAAGGACCTTTATTATGCAGGCCGTCGCTTTTATTACTTCCATATCACAAGCTCGTATAAAGCTAATTTCTCCCACACTAATAAATCATACATATTTTAGCGAGTTTACAACATGACAACTTACTTGGAGGGATCTTTCTCGATCCATATGTAGTATGGTGGACTCTCATGGCAAAACTGGGTTTAAGGATATATGGAAGCACAAGTAGTATCCCTACTTAGTGCGAGGAGTTTTGGCTAGCATGAGAAGATCCGTGACAATATACTTTATTTCGGATATAAGAAGACATAACCCATTATGTTGTCTTCCTTGTCCAATATCAACTCTTTAGCATGTCATACTTTAATGAGTGCTCACAACCATAAAAGATGTCCAAGATAGTATATTTGTATGTGAAGCCTCTCTTCTTTTATTACTTCCTATTAATTGCAAGGATGAACACAACTATGTTTGTCACCTCGCAACAACTTTTATTTATCATACTCTTGTATGTGGGGTCATTACTTCCCATAAGATCGATATGACCTCTTTGATACTCTTTTTGTTTTCTTTCTTTTTATCATGACCCAAGTGAGGAAATCAAGCCCTTGACTCAACACTAATCTTTATTATATAGCTCACGGACTCGATTACAAAGGATAAAGCTCAGAAAGCAAAAGCTCACAACTGGATCATGCTAACTTTATTCTAATAGATCAAGATACTACCAAAAGGATCAAACTAAGTAAAACGGTAAGGATAGGAGTGATGGTGATACGATACCGGGGTCACTCCCCCAAGCTTGGCAATTTCCAAGGGGAGTGCCCATACCCATATGATTATGTCTCCTTCTTCGGGGTTGGTGATGATGGAGTTGTTGCTGATGTAGGCCTGTTGTTCTTCCAAGGTATGGGCTCACCATCATAGAAGGATGATCGAGTCTCCGGGATACTCAAATCTGCAGCCAAACTCATGTTCTTGAATCTATATTCATACTCATAGTTTTGGTTTTGCAGGTCATAGATCTGGGCTTGGAGATGGCTTCTCCGAAGATCCTTGAGTCCATCTTGAGGTTGTTGGCAAGATCCGAGATCATCATGTGGTTGGCGTCGTGACCTCGTTCCACCATACCTTGGCACTTGAAAACTTGTTGCTCCATTGCTTCCGGTCCTTCTCGGCCCCTCCACATCACAGATGTGCATCACCCCCTCATGCAACTCCATGGTTTTGGGGTGGTGCAGCACCTCCGCAAGGTAGGGGTTGATGACCTTCTCGAAGAACTTGTCCTTGGGGGTGTTGGAGGACGCCATGATGATCTAGATCTGTCAAAAACAGCAGCTCGAAACGAAAACACAGGAATTCTGCGTGATACAGAGGTCAAAACCTTCGGGAGTATATATAATGATTTTTTCCCGAACAAAAGGAGTAACCCACAAGAAAATGGAGTCCAGGGGACACACGGGGTGCCCTCAAGGTAGGGGGCGCGCCCTGGGAAGGGGGGCGCGCCCCTACCCTCGAGGGGGCCCCGTGTCTCCTCCGCACTGCGGTTTATTTTTCTATTTTTCTAAATATTCCAAAACGGAGAAAAATTGCCTTTAGAACTGTTTTGGAGTCGGTTTACTTACCGTATCACGTACCTCTTCCTTTTGGGAGGCTGAATCATTCCGGAAAGTGTCCCTTATGTATTCCTCCTGGGTTATGGTTTCAATAATATTAGTTTCAACATTTATAGGATTACCTGAGATATAATGTTTGATCCTTTGACCACTCACCACCTTCGGATTTGTGCCTTCGAAGTTGTTGATTTTTATGGCACCGAAACGATAGACCTCCTCGATAACGTAAGATCCTTCCCACTTGGAGAGAAGTTTTCCTGCAAAAAATCTTAAACGAGAGTTGTATAGCAAAACATAATCACCTACGTTAAACTCACGCTTTTGTATCCTTTTGTCATGCCATCTTTTAACATTTTCTTTGAATAACTTGGCATTCTCGTAGGCCTGGGTTCTCCATTCATCAAGACAGCTAATATCAAATAGCCTCTTTTCACCGGCAAGTTTGAAATCATAATTGAGCTCTTTGATAGCCCAATATGCCTTATGTTCTAGCTCAAGAGGTAAGTGACAAGCTTTTCCATATACCATCTTATATGGAGACATACCCATAGGATTTTTGTATGCAGTTCTATAGGCCCATAATGCATCATCTAGTTTCTTGGACCAATTCTTTCTAGACCTATTAACTGTCTTTTGCAAGATTAATTTCAACTCCCTATTACTTAGTTCTACTTGACCACTAGTCTGTGGGTGATAAGGTGATGCAATTCAATGGTTGACATCATACTTAGCAAGCATCTTACGGAAAGCACCATGAATAAAGTGGGAACCACCATCAGTCATTAGATATCTAGGGACTCCAAACCTCGGAAATATAACTTATTTAAGCATCTTAATAGAGGTGTTATGATCAGCACTACTAGTTGGAATAGCTTCTACCCACTTAGTAACGTAATCAACAACAACTAGGATATGTGTGTAGCCATTAGAGGAAGTAAAAGGTCCCATATAATCAAAGCCCCAAACATCAAAGGGTTCAATAACAAGTGAATAATTCATAGGCATTTCTTGACATCTACCAATATTACCAATTCTTTGACATTCATCACATGATAAGACAAACTTACGGGCATCCTTGAAGAGAGTAGGCCAATAAAAACCGGATTGCAATACCTTGTGTGCAGTTCTGTCTCCCGCATGGTGTCCTCCATAAGCTTCGGAGTGGCACTTGCGTAAGATCTATTCCTATTCATGCTCAGGTACACAACGTCTAATAATACCATCTACTCCTTCTTTATAAAGATGTGGGTCATCCCAAAAGTAATGTCTCAAATCATAGAAGAACTTTTTCTTTTGCTGGTATGTAAAGCTAGGTGGTATGAACTTAGCAACAATATAATTAGCATAATCAGCATACCAGGGGGCAGTACGAGAAGTACTTATGACAGCTAGTTGTTCATCAAGAAAGCTATCATCAATATGTTGTGGGTCATCAAGTATATTCTCTAACCTAGACAAGTTATCTGCTATGGGGTTCTCAGCTCCCTTTCTATCAATAATATGCAAGTCAAATTCTTGTAGCAAGAGGACTCATCTAATAAGTCTAGGTTTAGCATCTTTCTTTTCCATAAGGTATTTGATAGCAGCATGATCAATATGAATAGTTACTTTAGAATCGACGATGTAGGGTCTAAACTTATCACAAGCAAACACAATTGCTAAAAATTCTTTCTCGGTGGTAGCATAATTTCTTTGGGCACTATCTAGAGTTTTACTAGCATACTGGATAACATTCAATTTCTTATCAACTCTTTGCCCTAGAACAGCTCCTACAACATAATCACTAGCATCGCACATAATCTCAAAGGGTAAATTCCAGTCAGGAGGCTGGACAATAGGTGCAGAGATCAATGCTTTCTTAAGTATTTCAAATGCTTCTAGACAATCATCATCAAAGACAAAAGGAATATCTTTCTGTAAAAGATTAGTCAGAGGCCTGGAGATTTTGGAGAAGTCCTTAATGAACCTCCTATAAAACCCGGCATGACCAAGGAAACTTTGTATACCTTTCATATCCTTAGGGCATGGCATCTTTTCAATAGCATCAACCTTAGCTTTGTCAACTTCAATACCTCTTTCAGAAATTTTATGTCCCAAGACAATGGCTTCATTAACCATAAAGTGGCACTTCTCCCAATTCAAGACAAGGTTAGTGTCTTCACATCTCTGCAAAACTCGATCAAGGTTGCTTAAGCAGTCATCAAAAGAAGTTCCGTAAACGGGGAAATCATCCATGAATACCTCAACAATCTTTTCACAAAAATCAGAGAATATAGTCATCATGCATCTTTGAAAGGTAGCAGGTGCATTACATAAACCAAAAGGCATACGTCTATAAGCAAAGGTACCGAAAGGACAAGTAAACGTGGTCTTTTCTTGATTCCCTTTTGACACAGGTATTTGAGAGAAACCAGAATAACCATCTAGAAAGCATAAATGCGTATGTTTGGATAACCTTTCTAGAATTTGATCAATAAATGGCAAGGGGTAATGATCTTTCTTAGTAACTTTATTTAGCTTACGAAAATCAATTACCATCCTATATCCCGTAACTATTCTTTGCGGGATCAATTCATCTTTATCATTAGGGACTACAGTCATACCTCCTTTCTTGGGAACACAATGAACAGGACTTACCCACTGGCTATCAGCAATGGGATAGATAATACCTGCCTTTAGAAGCTTTAGAATTTCCTTCCTTGCCACTTCTTTCATCTTAGGATTTAACCGTCGCTGATGATCAATAACTGGTTTAGCATTTTCTTCCAATTTTATCTTGTGTTGACATATAGTGGGACTAATGCCCTTAAGATCATCCAGAGTATATCCAATAGCAGCTCGGTGCTTCTTCAGAGTTTTCAATAATGTTTCTTCTTCGTGCTCTGAAAGGTTAGCACTAATAATAACATGATATATCTTCTTTTCATCAAGATAAACATACTTAAGATCATCAGGCAAAGGTTTAAGTTCAAACACAGGATCACCCTTGGGTGGAGGAGGATCCCCTAGGATTTCAACACGCAAGTTATTTTTCAATATGAGTCCCTGTGTAAGGAATATTTCATCTATCTCCCTTCTCTCATTCATTTGCATATCATGTTCATGGTCTAGCAATTATTGTTCTAAAGGATCATTAGGTGGCACGACAATAGAAGCAAGACCAATAAGTTCATCCTTACTGGGTGGTGCCTTTTCAAGGGGTTGTCTACGGAATTTAGCAAAGTTAAAATCATGAGATGTGTCCCCTAATCCGATAGTGACAATATCTTTCACACAGTCTATCTTGGCATTAACAGTATTCAAGAAGGGTCTACCAAATATAATGGGACAGAAAGCATATTGTGGGGAACTAAGAACAAGAAAATCAGCAGGGTATTTAACCTTCCCACACAAGACTTCAATATCTCTAACAATCCCAACTGGTGAAATAGTATCTCTATTAGCAAGCTTAATAGTAACATCAATCCCTTCTAACTCAATAGGTGCAATATCATGCATAATTTCGTTATACAAGTCAAGAGGGATAATACTCGCACTAGCACCTACGTGCATAAACCATGATAGCAATGATCTCCTATCTTAACAGAGATAACGGGCAAGCCTACGATAGGTTTATGTTTATTCCTAGCATTGGGTTTGGCTATCCTAGCAGACTCTTTTTGGAGATAAATGACATGTCCATCTAAATCATCTACCAAGAGATCTTTAAACATAGCAACACTAGGTTCAACTTTAATTTGCTCAGAGGGTGTAGGTGTTCTAGTATTACTCTTACGAACTACTGTTGAAGCTTGAGCATGATCATTTATCCTAACAGGGAAAGGTGGTTTCTCGATATAAGCGGTAGGTATAACAGGATCAACATTATAAGTGATAGTCTTTTCTTCAACTTTAATAGGTTCAACTACTTTTACTTCAATAGGGGGATGGTATTTAAACCACTTCTCCTTCGGGAGATCAACATGAGTAGCAAAAGCTTCACAGAAAGAAGCTACTATCTCAGAGTCAAGTCCATATTTAGTGCTAAACTCACGGAAAACATCGGTATCCATAAAAGCTTTAACACAATCAAACTTAGGGGTCATACCTGACTCCTTACCTTCGTCGAGATCCCAATCCTCGGAGTTGTGTTTAATTCTTTCCAATAAATCCCATTTGAATTCAATAGTCTTCATCGTAAAAGAGCTAGAACAAGAATTATCGAGCATGGTGTGATTATTGAGAGAAAGCCGAGCATAAAAATTTTGGATGATCATTTTTCTTGAAAGATCATGATTGGGGCATGAATATAACATTGACTTAAGCCTCCCCCAAGCTTGAGCGACGCTTTCTCCTTCGCGAGGCCAGAAATAATAAATATAATTATGATCACGATGAACCTGGTGCATAGGGTAGAACTTCTGATGAAATTCCAACTTCGGACGATTATAGTTCCATGATCCCATATCATCGCATAGCCTAAACCATGTCAATGCATCTCCCTTCAAAGATAAAGGGAAGACCTTCTTCTTGATAACATCCTCGAGCATACCTGCAAGCTTAAACAGTCCACAAACTTCATCCACATAGATTAGGTGTAAGTCGGGGTGAAGTGTTCCGTCTCCTGTATAGGGATTTTCAAGCAGTTTCTCTATCATACCCGAAGGAATCTCAAAGAAAACATTTTCAATAGGTGTAGTAGGTTGAGGAGCAACTCTTTGCTCTTCTGCTCGGGGTGAAGATACCCCGAACAAGCCCCTCAAAGGATTTTGAGCCATAGTAACAAGTGACAATAAATTTCAGCACACTGTATAAATTTTTCCTTACCAAATTCCACTTACCAAAGGCGCTTCACTCCCCGGCAACGGCGCCAGAAAAGAGTCTTGATGACCCACAAGTGTAGGGGATCTATCGTAGTCCTTTTGGTAAGTAAGAGTGTCGAACCCAACGAGGAGCAGAAGGAAATGATAGGCAGTTTTCAGTAAGGTATTTTCTGCAAGCACTGAAATTATAGGTAACAGATAGTTTTGTGATAAGATAATTGGTAGCAAGTGACAAACGGTAATAGTAAATAGGTGCAGAAAGGTGGCCCAATCCTTTTTATAGCAAAGTACAAGCTTGGAAAAACTCTTATACAAGGTAAAGCGCTCCCGAGGACATGTGGGAATTATCGTCAAGCTAGTTTTCATCACGATCATCTGATTCGCGTTCGGTACTTTGATAATTTGGTATGTGGGTGGACCGGTGCTTGGGTGCTGACCTTACTTGGACAAACCTCCCACTTATGATTAACCTCTAATGCAAGCATCCGCAACTACAAAAGAAGTATTAAGGTAAACCTAACCATAGCCTGAAACATATGGATCCAAATCAGCCCCTTACGAAGCAACGCATACACTAGGGTTTAAGCTTCTATCACTCTAGCAACCCATCATCTACTTATTACTTCCCAATGCCTTCCTCTAGGCCCAAATAATGGTGAAGTGTCATGTAGTCGACGTTCACATGACACCACTAGAGGAGAGACAACATACATCTCATCAAAATATTGAACGAAGACCAAACTCACATGACTACTAATAGCAAGACTTCTTTCATGTCCTCAGGAACAAAAGTAACTACTCACAAGACATAATATTGTTCATGATCAGAGGGGTATTAATACGCATAATGGATCTGAACATATGATCTTCCACCAAATAAACCAACTAGCATCAACTACAAGGAGTAATCAACACTACTAGCAACCCACAGGTACCAATCTGAGGTTTGGATACAAAGATTGGATACAAGAGATGAACTAGGGTTTGAGAGGAGATGGTGCTGGTGAAGATGTTGATGAAGATAGCCCTCCCAAAGATGGGAGAGTTGTTGGTGATGACGGCGGTGATGATTTCCCCCTCCCGGAGGGAAGTATCCCCGGCAGAACAGCTCTGTCAGGGCCCTAGATTGGTTTCCGCCTCGGTTCCGCCTCGAGACGGCGGCGTCTGGTCCCGAAAGCCTCCTTCTAATTTTTTCCAGGTCAAAACACTTCATATAGGAGAAGATGGGCATCGGGGGCCCACCGGCTGGGCCTCGAGGCAGGGGGGCGCGCCCTGGGAAGGGGGCGCGCCCCCCACCCACGAGGCCAGCTAGTGGCCCCTCTCGTGGATTTCTTCCGCCAGATATTTTTTATATTTTCTGAAAAAATGTTTTGTGGGGTTTCGGGGCTTTTGGAGTTGTGCAGAATAGGTTTCCAGAGTTTGCTCCTTTTCCAGCCCAGAATTCTAGCTGCCGGCATTCCCCCTTCTTCATGTAAACCTTGCAAAATAAGAGGGAAAAGGCATAAGTATTGTGACAAAACATGTATGAACAGCCCATAATGCAATAAATATCAACTTGTAAGCATGATGCAAAATGGACGTATCAAAGCTTCGTTGCATTTGGACTACGTTTGATATTGATTTCCCGCGATGTAAAAAAAACACGCAGAAAACAGCAACTAGCACTTGGCAATATGTCAATACCTTAGTACCAAAAAAGATATAAATGTTGGGGAACATAGTATTTCAAAAAATCCTATGATCACGCAAGATCTATCTAGGAGAAGCATAGCAACGAGCGGGGAGAGTGTGTCCACGTACCCTCGTAGACCGAAAGCGGAAGCGTTTAGTAACATGGTCGATGTAGTCGAACGTCTTCGCGATCCAACCGATCAAGTACCGGGCGCACGACACCTCCGCGATCTACACATGTTCAGCTCGGTGACGTCCCTCGAACTCTTGATCCAGGTGAGTTTCTTATGCTCTTTACACCAATATGACCTAAATGGCAGTGCCACAAATAAGTTGCACTATCATTATCAACTTTGCATCTTTTGGCTTCAATATTATGAATATGTGTATCACTACGATCGAGATAAAAAAAAAGACCATTCATCAAGGGTGCATGACCATAAAAGATATTACTCATATAAATAGAACAACCATTATTCTCTGATTTTAATGAATAATCGTCTCGCAACAAACAAGATCAAGATATAATGTTCATGCTCAACGCTGGCACCAAATAACAATTATTTAGGTGTAAAACTAATCCCGATGGTAGATGTAGAGGTAGCGTGCCGACGGCGATCACATCGACTTTGGAACCATTTCCTACGTGCATCGTCACCTTGTCCTTAGCTAATCTTCGTTTAACCTGTAGCCCCTATTTCGAGTTACAAATATTAGCAACCGAACCAGTATCAAATACCCAGGTGCTACTACGAGCATTAGTAAGGTACACATCAATAAAATTTATATCAAATATACCTTTGTTCACTTTGCCATCCTTCTTATCCGCCAAATACTTGGGGCAGTTCCGCTTCCAGTGTCCAAACACTTTGCTGTAGAAGCACTCAGTTTCAGGCTTGGCTCCATACTTGGGATTCTTCGCAGGAGTAGCAACTGGCTTGCTATTCTTCTTGAAGTTCCCGTTCTTTCTCGTGCCCTTTTTCTTGAAACTAGTGGTCTTGTTAACCATCAACACTTGATGCTCCTTTTTGATTTCTACCTCCGCAACTTTGAGCACAACGAAGAGCTCAAGAATTGTCTTCTGCATCCCTTGCATATTATAGTTCATCACGAAGCCTTTATAGCTCGGTGGCAGTGATTGAAGAACTCTATCAATAACACTATCTTCATCAACTTTGCATCCAAGTTGAGTCATGTGATTGTAGTACCCAGAAATTCTGAGTAAGTGTTCACCGATGGAACTGTTCTCCTCCATCTTGCAGCTATAGAACTTATTGGAGACTTCATATATCTCAATTTGGGCATTTTCTTAAAATATTAACTTCAAATATTGGAACATCTCATATGCCCCATGACGTTCAAAACATCTTTGAACACCCGATTCTAAGCCGTAAAGCATGTCACACTGAACTATCGAGTAGTCATCTGAACGAGCTTGCCAGGCGTTCATAACGTCAGGAGTTGCTCCTGCAGCAGGCCTATCACCTAGCGGTGCTTCAAGGACATAATTCTTCTGTGCAGCAATGAGGATAATCCTCAAGTTACAGACCCAGTCCGTGTAATTGCTACCATCATCTTTTAACTTAGCTTTCTCTAGGAATGCATTAAAATTCAAGGGAACGGTAGCACGGGCCATTGATCTACAACAACATAGATATGCAAAAACTATCAGGACTAAGTTCATGATAAATTAAAGGTCAACTAATCATATTAATAAAGAACTCCCACTTAGATAGACATCCCTCTAGTCATCTAAATGATCACGTGATCCAAATCAACTAAACCATGTCTGATCATCACATGAGACGAAGTAGTTTTCAATGGTGAACATCTTATGTTTATCATATCTACTGTATGATTCACGCTCGACCTTTTGGTCTCTAGTGTTCCGAGTGTTGGGGAACGTAGTATTTCAAAAAATTCCTACGATCATGCAAAATCTATCTAGGAGAAGCATAGCAACGAGCGGGGAGAGTGTGTCCACGTACCCTCGTAGACCAAAAGCGGAAGCGTTTAGTAACGCGGTTGATGTAGTCGAACGTCTTTACGATCCAACCGATCGAAGCACCGAACATATGGCACCTCTGTGTTCAGCACACGTTCAGCACGATGACGTCCCACGAGCTCTTGATCCAACAACGGCTCGAGCAAGAGTTCCGGCAGCACGACGGCATGTTGACGGTGTTGATGATGTGATCCGCGCAGGGCTTTGCCTAAGCACTACGACAATATGACCGAGGTGTGTAACTGTGGAGGGGGGCACCGCACATGGTTAAAAGATAAACTTGTGTGTCTTTGGGGTGCCCCTGCCCACGTATATAAAGGAGGGAGGGAGAGAGGCCGGCCCCCTAGGGCGCGCCAAGTGTAGGGAGTCCTACTAGGACTCCCAAGTCCTAGTAGGATTCCCTTTCCTTTCCGGAGTAGGAAAGAAGGAAAGGAGGGAGAGGGAGAAGGAAAGGGTGGGCTGCGCCCTCACCCCTTGTCCAATTCAATTTAAGCAGGGGGAGGGGCGCGCCATCTCGTGGTCCTTCATCCCTCTCTCCACTAAAGCCCAATAAGGCCCATTAACTTCCTCCGGCGAATTCCTGTAACTCTCCGGTACTCCAAAAAATACTCGAATCACTCGGAACCTTTCCGATGTCCGAATATAGCCTTCCAATATATCGATCTTTACCTATCGACCATTTCAAGACTCCTCGTCATGTCTGTGATCTTATCCGGGATTCCGAACAAACGTCGGTCGTCAAAAACACATAACTCATAATACAAATCGTCATCGAACGTTAAGCGTGCGGACCCTACGGGTTCGAGAACTATGTAGACATGACCAAGACACATCTCCGGTCAATAACCAATAGCGGAACCAGGATGCTCATATTGTCTCCTACATATTCTATGAAGAGATTTATCGGTCAAATCGCATAACAACATAAGTTGTTCCTTTTGTCATCGGTATGTTACTTGCGCGAGATTCGATCGTCGGTATCATAATACCTAGTTCAATCTCGTTACCGGCAAGTTTCTTTACTCGTTCCGTAATACATCATCTCGTGACTAACTCATTAGTAATTTTATTACAAGGCTTATTGTGATGTGCATTACCGAGAGGGCCCAGGAATACCTCTCCGACACTCAGAGTGACAAATCCTATTCTCGATCTATGCCAACATCACAAACACCTTCGGAGACACCTGTAGAGCATCTTTATAATCATCTAGTTACGTTGTGACGTTTGATAGCACACAAGGTCTTCCTCTGGTATTCGGGAGTTGCATAATCTCATAGTCAGAGGAACATGTATAAGTCATGAAGAAAGCAATAGCAATAAAACTAAACGATCATTATGCTAAGCTAACAGATGGGTCTGATACGTCTCCAACGTATCTATAATTTTTGATTATTCCATGCTATTATATTATCTGTTTTGGATGTTTGATGTGCTTCATTATACACTTTTATATTATTTTTGGGACTAACCTACTAACCCAAGGCCCAGTACAAATTGTTGTTTTTTGCCTATTTCAGTGTTTCGCAGAAAAGGAATATCAAACGTAGTCCAAATGGAATGAAACCTTCGGGAGGATCGTTTTTGGAACAAATACAACACAGAAGACTTGGAGTACTCGCCAGCGAAGCCACGGGGTGGCCACGAGGCAGGGGGCGCGCCCAGGGGGGTAGGCGCGCCCCCCACCCTCGTGGCCCCCCGTTGCTCCATCGACGTGCCTCTTCCTCCTATATATTCGCATAGACCCTGAAAACATCCGAGAGCACCACAAAAGCCTAATTCCACCGCCGCAACATTCTGTACCCGTGAGATCCCATCTTGGGGCATGTTCCGGAGCTCCACCAGAAGGCGAATCGATCACGGAGGGCTTCTACATCAACACCATAGTCTCTCCGATGAGTTGTTAGTAGTTTACCACAGACCTTCGGGTCGATAGTTATTATCTAGATGGCTTCTTTTCTCTCTCCTTGGATCTCAGTACAAAGTTCTCCTCGATCTTCTTGGAGATCTATTCGATGTAATTCTTTTTGCGGTGTGTTTGTCGAGATCCGATGAATTGTGGGTTTATGATCAAGATTATCTATGAACAATATTTGATTCTTCTCTGAAATCTTTTATGCATGATTTAAATCTCTTTGCAAGTCTCTTCGAATTATCAGTTTGGTTTGGCCTACTAGATTGATCTTTCTTGCAATGGGAGAAGTGCTTAGCTTTGGGTTCAATCTTGCGGTGTCCTTTCCCAGTGACAGTAGGGGCAGCAAGGCACGTATTGTATTGTTGCCATCGAGGATAAAAAGATGGGGTTTATATCATATTGCATGATTTTATCCCTCTACATCATGTCATCTTGCTTAAAGCGTTACCCTGTTCTTATGAACTTAATACTCTAGATACATGTTGGATAGCGGTCGATGTCTGGAGTAATAGTACTAGATGCAGAATCGTTTCGGCCTACTTGTCACGAACGTGATGCCTATATACAATGATCATGCCTAGATAATCTCATAACTATGCGCTTTTCTATCAATTGCTCAACGGTAATTTGTTCACCCACCGTAGAAATCTGTTATCTTGAGAGAAGCCATTAGTGAAACCTATGGCCCCCGGGTCTATCATCCATCATATAAGTCTTCCATCAACTATTTATCTTTACTTTCAATCTATATACCAAAAATTAATAAAAATATTATCTTATTATCTTTATCAGATCTCACTTTTGCAAGTGGCCGAGAAGGGATTGACAACCCCTTTATCGCGTTGGTTGCAAGGTTCTTATTTGTTTGTGTAGGTACGAGGGACTCGCGTGTAGTCTCCTACTGGATTGATACATTGGTTCTCAAAAACCGAGGGAAATACTTATGCTACTATTCTGCATCACCCTTTCCTCTTCAAGGGAAAAACAATGCAAGCTCAAGAGGTAGCAAGAAGAATTTCTGGCGCCGTTGCCGGGTTGATCTACGCAAAAGTAATATACCAAGTACCCATCACAAACTCTTATCCCTCGCACTACATTATTTGCCATTTGCCTCTCGTTTTCCTCTCCCCCACTTCACCTTTGCCGTTTTATTCACCCTCTTTTCTTTTATTTACTACATGTGTTTTGTCGATTGCTTTGTCGTCATGGCTACAAAAAGGGGCTAAGGGCTCTCTCCCAGGTTTTAATACCTTGGATAGTCCTTTCGTCCTTTCTAAGCTCATAAATAATTATGCTATGGAAAGACCTACTGGGGTTATCGATGAAAGCTCGAATAACTTTGATGAAGATGACCCTGGAATTTTCCGTTATTTGCTTGATGAAACCTTGAAAGATGCTTGGTATAGGCTTCTAAAGATCCGAGCCAGCTTTGTGCCCCAATATCAAATTGAGATATACTTAAAAGGTTTTGTATGTTGGCCTACCTTCCTCTTTCAAACAAGTTTTAGATTCTATTTTTGAAGAAGGTTTTCTTGAGGGGGATGGCATTGATACTTATGAAAAGATGAAAGCTATATTTGGGCACCCTATGAATGAAAAGGTTGAATCTACTTCTCTATTGTGTTTTTATCAGAATGAAATTATCAAAGAGATGAAGGCTAGTCTAGATGCAAATTTTCGTAGTGTGCTTAATCTTTCTTCTACCATTAATGGCCACGTGCTTTCAAAAAATAGAAAGATAAGCACTTTAGATAAGAAACTATATCTTTATCACCAAACGGGAAAAGATGGCAACACCTAGATCTATTCTTGTATCATGCCTAGCTAGGGGCGTTAAACGATAACGCTTGTTGGGAGGCAACCCAATTTCATTTTCTTTGCTTTTACTTCTGTTTAGTAATAAATAATTCATCAAGCTTCTGGCTAGATGTGGTTTTGTGTTTTAATTAATGTTTGTGCCAAGTAGAACCTTTGGCAAGACTTGGTGAAGTTTTTCGATCTTGCTGTAAAAAACAGACACTTTTGCGCTCACGAGATTTGCTACCATTTTTTACTGGAGAGTGCTTTTAAGTTGATTCTTTTTGAAGATGATTAATAGACAAATTACTCACATCCACCAATTTATTTCAAAAAAATAAAGTTAGAGAAGTATTCCAAAGTTACAGATTGCTACATAATTTTCTGTTTTTTCACATATTCTGTTTTTCGTGTGTTGTTTGCTTATTTTGATGAATCTATGAGTAGTATCGGGGGTATGAATCATAGAGAAGTTGGAATACAGTAGGTTTAACACCAATATAAATGAAGAATGAGTTCATTATAGTACCTTAAAGTGGTGGTTTGTTTTCTTATACTAACGGAGCTCACGAGATTTTATGTTAAGTTTTGTGTTGTGAAGTTTTCAAGTTTGTGGGTAAGGATTTGATGGACTATGGAACAAAGAGTGGCAAGAGACTAATCTTGGGGATGCCCAAGGCACCCCAAGGTAAAATTCAAGGACAACCAAAAGCCTAAGCTTGGGGATGCCCAGGGAAGGTGCTACTTCTTGAGCTTGCGTTGTATTCCCTCGAAGAGGAGAGGGAGATGCAGCACAGTAGCGTAAGTATTTCCCTCAGTTTTTGAGAACCAATGTATAAATCCAGTAGAAGACGACGCACGAGTCCCTCGCACCTGCACAAACAAATAAGAACTTTGCAGCCAACGCGATAAGGGGTTGTCAATCCCTTTACGGTCACTTACGAAAGTGAGATCTGATAGAGATGATAGTTTATATTTTTGGTATTTTTGTTTATAAGAACAGAAAGTAAAAGCGGAAAAAGTAAAGTAGATGTAGATTGATATGTTGAGAATAGACCCGAGGGTCATAGTGTTCTCCAGTGGCTTCTCTCATGATAGCAATATTCTACGGCGGGTAAACAAATTACTGTCGAGCAATTGATAGAAAAGCGAATAATTATGAGATTACCTAGGCATGATCATTGTATATAGGCATCACGTCCGAGACAAGTAGACCGACTCCTGCCTGTATCTACTACTATTACTCCACACATCGACCGCTATCCAGCATGCATCTAGTGTATTGAGTTCATAATAACAGGGTAACGCCTTAAGCAAGATGACATGATGTAGATGGATAAACTCAAGCAATATGATATAAACCCCATCTTTTTATACTCGATGGCAACAATACAATACGTGCCTTGCTGCCCCTACTGTCACTGGGAAAGGACACCGCAAGATTGAACCCAAAGCCAAGCACTTCACCCATTGCAAGAACTATAGATCTAGTAGGCCAAACCAAACCAATAATTCGAAGAGACTTGCAAGGATATTATGAGCACACATAAAGAGTTCAGAAAAGAACCAAATATTTCTCATAGATAATCTTGATCATAAACTCACAATTCATCGGATCTCGACAAACACACCGCAAAAAGAGATTACATCGAATATATCTCCTCGAAGACTGATGAGAACTTTGTATTGAGATCCAGAGAGAGAGAAGAAGCCATCTAGATACTAGCTATGGACCCGAAGGTCTTTGGTAAACTACTCACAACTCATGGTGAGGGCGATGATGATGATGTAGAAGCACTCCGTGATGGATCTCCCCTCCGGTGGAGCTCCAGAACAGGCTCCAAGATGGGATCTCACGGGAATAGAAGGTTACGGCAGTGGAACTAGGGTTTTCTCTCCTCTTATGATGGTTTCGGGGTACGTAGGCTTATATAGGAGGAAGGAGGACACCGGGGTACTCATGAGGGACCCAGGGCGCGCCCCCACCCTCGTGGGCACCTCGTGGCCCCTACTCCGTGGTTCTCAAGTCTCCTGTGCGTGATTTTCTCCAAAAATATCTCTCCCGAAGGTTTCATTCTGTTTGGACTCCGTTTGATATCCCTTTTCTGTAAAACCCTAAAACAGGCAAAAAACAGCAATCTGAACTGGGCCTTTGGGTTAGTAGGTTAGTCCCAAAAATAATATAAAAGTGTACGACAAAGCCCAATAAAAATCCAAAACATTATAAATAATAGCATGGAACAATAAAAAATTATGGATACGTTGGAGCCGTATCAAGCATCCCCAAGCTTAATTCCTGCTCGTCCTCGAGTAGGTAAATGATAAAAACAGAATTTTTGATGTGGAATGCTAACCAACATAGTTTTTCAATGTAATTCTCTTAATTGTGGCATGAATGTTCAGATGTGAAAGATTCAAGATAAAAGTCTATATTGACATAAGAAATAATAATGCTTCAAGCATACTAACAAAGCAATCATGTCTTCTCAAAATACTATGGCTAAAGAAAGTTATCCCTACAAAATCATATAGTCTGGCTATGCTGCCTCTTCATCACACAAAATATTCATATCATGCACAACCCCGATTTCAGCCAAGCACTTGTTTTCATACTCTACTCTTTCAAACCTTTCAACTTTCACGCAATACATGAGCGTGAGCCATGGATATAGCACTATGGGTGGAATAGAGAGGTGGTTGTGGAGAAGACAAAAAGGAAGGAGATAGTCTCATATAACATAGACGTATCAACGGGCTATGGAGATGCCCATCAATAGATATCAATGTGAGTGAGTAGGGATTGCCATGCAACGGATGCACTAGAGCTGAAAATCTATGAAAGCTAAACAAAAGAAACTAAGTGGGTGTGCATCCAACTTGCTTGCTCATGAAGACCTAGGGCATTTCAGGAAGCCCATCGTTGGAATATACAAGCCAAGTTCTATAATGAAAATTCCCACTAGTATATAAAAGTGACTAAGCATGAGACTCTCTACAATGAAGAACATGGTGCTACTTTGAAGCACAAGTGTGGAAAAAGATAGTAGCAATTGTCCCTTTTTTTGGCCTTTCTTTTTTCTTTGGCCTTTCTTTTTTTCTATTTTTTTGTGGAGGGGCTTTATTTATTTAGCCTTTCCTCCCATGGGACAATGCTCTAATAATGATGATCATCACACTTTCATTACAACTCGATATTACAACTCGATACTACAACAAAGTATGACTCTATATGAATGCCTCCGGCTGTGTACTGGGATGTGCAATGAAACAAGAGTGACATGTATGAAAAATTATGCATGGTGGCCTTGCCACAAATACGATGTCAACTACATGATCATGCATGGCAATATGACAATATGAAGCGTGTCATATGAACGGAACGGTGGAAAGTTGCATGCCAATATATCTCGGAATGGCTATGGAAATGCCATGATAGGTAGGTATGGTGGCTGTTTTGAGGGATAATACGGTGGCTGTTTTGAGGAAGGATATATAGTGGGTTTATGGTACCGGCAAAAGTTGCGCGGTACAAGAGAGGCTAGCAATAGTGGGAGGGTGAGAGTGTGTATAATCCATGGACTCAACATTAGTCATAAGAACTCATATACTTATTGCAAAAAACTATGAGTCATCAAAACAAAGCAATCAACGCATGCTCCTAGGGGGGAGGTCGGTAGGAGTTAACCATCGCGCGCCCCCGGCCTCCACACAAAGGTTGACACTTTACAAATACCTCATGCTCTAACTTCGTCACATAGCGGTTCACCATACGTGCATGGTACGAGAATCACTAACCTTAACACAAGTATTTCTCAATTTCATAATAACTCCACTAGCATGACTCTAATATCACTATACTCATATCTCAGAACAATTATCAAGCATCCAACATCTCATCATATTCAATGCACTTAGTGTGAAAGTTTTTACTACATTGACATTGGATGTCTATCATGTGAAGACTAGTTTTATAGCCTAAACACATTACCATGCTGTTTTAATAGACTCTAAAAAGGATATAAGTGAAGCATGAGAGTTCAACAATTTCTTCAAAATATTATCACCATCGTGCTCTAAAAGATATAAGTGAATCACTAGAGCAAAAACTATTCAACTCAAAAAGATATAAGTGAAGCACGTAGAGTGTTCTATCAATTCCTAGGCCATATTTAACTCTCTCAAATATGTGTGTCGAGCAAGGATAATTGTGGCAAACTAACAAGCAAAGACTCAAATTATACAAGACGCTCCAAGCAAAACACATATCATGTGGTGAATAAAAATATAGCTCCAAGTATAGTTACCGATGGATGAAGACGAAAGAGGGGATGCCTTCCCGGGGCATCCCCAAGCTTAGGCTTTTGATTGTTCTTGAATTTTACTTGGGGTGCCATGGGCATCCCCAAGCTTAGGCCCTTGCTACTCTTTGTTCCATAGTCCATCAAAGAAATACTCAAAACTTGAAAACTTCACAACACAAAACTTAGACAAAAATCTCGTGAGCTCCGTTAGTATAAGAAAGCAAAACACTACTCAAAGGTACTGCAATGAATTCATTCTTTGTTTATATTGGTGTTAAACCTACTGTATTCCAACTTCTCTATGGTTCATACTTCCCAATATCACTCATAGATGCATTGAAATAAGCAAACAACACACGAAATATAGAATCTATCAAAAACAGAACAGTCTGTAGTAATCTGCAGGTTTTGCATACTTTTGTAACTCCAAAAAATTCAAACTAAATTTTTAAACATGAGGAATTTGTCTATTAATCATCTGAAAAATGAATCAACTAAATAGCACGCTCCAGTAAAATCTGATGACCATTCTAGCGAGCGCAAACGATTCTGTTTTTCATAGCAAGATCATATAAACTTCACACAAGTCTTCCCAAAGGTTGTACTTGGCACAAACACTAAACAAAACATGAAACCACATCTAAACAGAAGATAGATGCAATATTTATTCCGTAACAGCAGCAAAAACAAAAAATATAAAATTGGGCTGCCTCCCAACAAGCGCTATCGTTTTACGCCCCTAGCTAGGCACGATACAAGGATAAATCTAGGTATTGCCATCCTTGGAAGGCAATCCATAAGTGGCTCTCATGATAGATTCATATGGTAATTTGATTTTCTTTATAGGAAAGTGTTCCATGCCTTTCCTTAACGTAAATTGGAATCTAATATTTCCTTCCTTCATATCAGTAATTGCACCAATCGTTCTAAGGAAAGGTCTACCAAGAATAATAGGACATGAAGGATTGCAATCTATATCAAGAACAACGAAATCTACGGGCACATAATTCCTATTGGCGACAATAAGAACATCATTAATCCTTCCCATGGGTTTCTTAATAGTGGAGTCCGCAAGATGCAAATTTAAAGAACAATCATCAAGCTCATGGAACCGTAGCAAATCACACAAAGTTTTTGGGATAGTGGAGACACTTGCACCCAAATCACACAAAGCATAGCATTCATAATCTTTTATTTTTATTTTAATAGTAGGTTCCCACTCATCATAAAGCTTTCTAGGGATAGAAACTTCCAACTCACGTTTTTCTTCATAAGATTGCATCAAAGCATCAACTATGTGTTTGGTGAAAGCTTTATTTTGACTATAAGCATGCGGATAATTTAGTACGGATTGCAACAAGGAAATACAATCAATCAAAGAGCAATTGTCATAATTGAATCCCCTGAAATCCAAAGTAGTGGGTTCATCACTATGCAAAGTTTTAATCTCTTCACTCCCACTTTTAACAATTTTAGCGTCAAGATCTAAAAACTCCAAATCATTGGGACACCTTAAAGCAGAATCATCTCCAATCCTATCTTCATCAAGATTTATACTAGAAAACAAGGATCTAATAGGAGACACATCAATAACTTTCAGATCTTCATATTTATTTTCATGATAACTAGAAGAATACTCTCTAATATAATTCTCTCTTTTAGCACGCATCCTAGCGGTTCTTTCTTTGCATTCATCAATGGAAATTCTCATGGCTTTGAGAGACTCATTGATATCATGCTTAGGTGGGATAGATCTAAGTTTCAAAGAATCAACATCAAGAGTAATTCTATCCACACTTCTAGCCAATTCATCAATCTTAAGCAATTTCTCTTCAAGCATAGCATTAAAATTCTTTTGTGAGATCATAAACTCCTTAACACTAGTTTCAAATTCCGAAGGCATCTTTCCATAAGAGTTGTTGTAGGAATTACCATAATTATTAGAGGAATTACTAGGAAAAGGCCTAGGATTAAAATTTCCTCTATAAGCATTGTTACCAAAATTATTCCTACCAACAAAATTCACATCCAAAGATTCATTGTTATTTTCAATCAAAGTGGACAAAGGCATATCATTAGGATCAGAAGAAGCACTCTTAGCAGCAAATAATTTCATAAGTTCATCCATCTTTCCACTCAAAACACTAATTTCTTCAATAACATGCACTTTTTTACTAGTAGATCCTTCGGTGTGCCAGTGAGAATAATTGACCATGATATTATCTAGGAGATTGGTAGCTTCTCCTAAGGTAGTTTCCATGAAAGTGCCTCCTGCGGCCGAATCTAAAAGATTTCTAGAAGCAGAATTCAAGCCAGCATAAAAGTTCTGAATAATCATCCGTAAGTTCAAACCATGTGTAGGGCAATTATTTATCATTAGTTTCATTCTCTCCCAAGCTTGTGCAACATGCTCATGATCTAGTTGCTTAAAGTTCATAATATCGTTTCAAAGAGAGATGATCTTAGCAGGAGGGAAATACTTAGAGATAAAAGCATCTTTGCACTTATTCCACGAATCAATATTATTTCTAGGCAAAGAGGAAAACCAAGTTTTAGCACGATCTCTAAGTGAAAACTGAAATAACTTCAATTTAACAATATCGTTATCCGTATCCCTTTTCTTTTGCATATCACACAAATCAACAAAGTTGTTTAGATGGGTAGCGGCATCTTCACTAGGAAGGCTGAAGAATTGATCTTTCATGACAAGATTCGACAAAGCAGCATTGATCTCAGAAGATTCAGCATCGGTAATAGGAGCAATCGGAGTGCTAATAAAATCATTATTGTTGGTATTAGAGAAGTCACGCAATTTGGTATTGTTCTGAGCCATAGTGACAAGCAAGCAATCCAACACACACAAGCAAACAAGAAGCAAGCGAACGATAAACACACGGTAGAAGAAGGGCAAATAAAATAGCAAGGGTGAAGTGGGGGAGAGGAAAACGAGAGGCAAAAATGTAATGCGAAGGATAAGGGTTTGTGATAGGTACTTGGTATATGACTTTTGCGTAAGCCTCCTCGGCAACGACGCCAGAAATTCTTCTTGCTACTTCTCGAGCTTGCGTTGTATTCCCTCGAAGAGGAAAGGGAGATGCAGCACAGTAGCGTAAGTATTTCCCTCAGTTTTTGAGAACCAAGGTATCAATCCAGTAGGAGACCATGCGCGAGTCCCTCGCACCTGCACAAACAAATAAGAACTTTGCAGCCAACGCGATAAGGGGTTGTCAATCCCTTTACGGTCACTTACAAAAGTGAGATCTGATAGAGATGATAGTTTATATTTTTGGTATTTTTGTTTATAAGAACAAAAAGTAAAAGCGGAAAAAGTAAAGTAGATGTAGATTGATATGTTGAGAATAGACCCGAGGGCCATAGTGTTCTCCAGTGGCTTCTCTCATGATAGCAATATTCTACGGCGGGTAAAGAAATTACTGTCGAGCAATTGATAGAAAAGCGAATAATTATGAGACTATCTAGGCATGATCATTGTATATAGGCATCACGTCCGAGACAAGTAGACCGACTCCTGCCTATATCTACTACTATTACTCCACACATCGACCGCTATCCAGCATGCATCTAGTGTATTGAGTTCATAAGAACGGAGTAACGCCTTAAGCAAGATGACATGATGTAGAGGGGTAAACTCAAGCAATATGATATAAACCCCATCTTTTTATCCTCGATGGCAACAATACAATACGTGCCTTGCTGCCCCTACTGTCATTGGGAAAGGACACCGCAAGATTGAACCCAAAGCCAAGCACTTCTCCCATTGCAAGAACTATAGATCTAGTAGGCCAAACCAAACCAATAATTCGAAGAGACTTGCAAGGATATTATGAGCACACATAAATAGTTCAGAAAAGAACCAAATATTTCTCATAGATAATCTTGATCGTAAACTCACAATTCATCGGATCTCGACAAACACACCACAAAAAGAGATTACAACGAATAGATCTCTTCGAAGACCAAGGATAACTTTGTATTGAGATCCAGAGAGAGAAGAAGCCATCTAGATACTAGCTATGGACCCGAAGGTCTGTGGTAAACTACTCACAACTCATGGTGAGGGCGATGATGATGATGTAGAAGCACTCCATGATGGATCCCCCCTCCGGTGGAGCTCCAGAACAGGCTCCAAGATGGGATCTCACGGGAACAGAAGGTTATGGCGGTGGAACTAGGGTTTTCTCTCCTCTTCTGATGGTTTCGGGGTACGTAGGCTTATATAGGAGGAAGGAGGACACCGGGGGACTCACGAGGGACCCACGAGGCAGGGGGCGCGCCCTGGGCAGGGGGCCGCGCCCCCCACCCTCGTGGGCACCTCGTTGCCCCTACTCCGTGGTTCTCAAGTCTCCTGTGCGTGATTTTCTCCAAAAATATCTCTCTCGAAGGTTTCATTCCGTTTGGACTCCGTTTGATATCCCTTTTCTGTAAAAACCCTAAAACAGGCAAAAAAACAGCAATCTGGACTGGGCCTTTGGGTTAGTAGGTTAGTCCCAAAAATAATATAAAAGTGTATGACAAAGCGCATTAAACATCCAAAACATCATAAATAATAGCATGGAACAATAAAAAAATTATAGATACGTTGGAGACGTATCAGAAGGCATCCACTCTTTCGTCTTCGTCTATCGGTAACTTTACTTGAGACTATATTTTTATTCACCACATGATATGTGTTTTGCTTGGAGCGTCATGTATGATTTGAGTCTTTGCTTTTTAGTTTACCACAATCATCCTTGCTGCACACACCTTTTGAGAGAGATACACATGAATCGGAATTTATTAGAATATTCTATGTCCTTCACGTATATCTTTTGAGCTAGATAGTTTTGCTCTAGTGCTTCACTTATATCTTTTTAGAGCACGGTGGTGGTTTTATTTTATAGAAATTATTGATCTCTCATGCTTCACTTATATTATTTTGAGAGTCTTTTAGAATAGCATGGTAATTTGCTTTGGTTACAAAATTAGTCCTAATATGATAGGCATCCAAGATGGGTACAATAAAAACATTCATATAAAGTGCATTGAATATTATGAGAAGTTTGATACTTGATGATTGTTTTGAGATATGGGGATGGTGATATTAGAGTCATGCTAGTGGAGTAATTGTGAATTTGAGAAACACTTGTGTTAAAGTTTGTGATTCCCGTAGCATGCACGTATGGTGAACCGTTATGTGATGAAGTTGAAGCATGATTTATTTATTGATTGTCATCCTTTGTGTGGAGGTCGGGATCGCACGATGGTTAACTCCTACCAACCCTTCCCCTAGGAGCATGCGTTGAATACTTTGTTTTGATGACTTGTAGATTTTTGCAATAAGTATATGAGTTCTTTATGACTAATGTTGAGTCCATGGATTATACGCACTCTCACCCTTCCACCATTGCTAGCTTCTCTTGTACCGCGCAACTTTTGCCAGTACCATACACCCACCATATACCTTCCTCAAAACAGCCACCATACCTACCTATTATGGCATTTCCATAGCCATTCAGAGATATATTGCCATGCAACTTTCCATCGTTCCGTTTACTATGACACGCTTCATCATTGTCATATTTCCATTGCATGATCATGTAGTTGACATCGTATTTGTGGTAAGGCCACCATGCATAATTTTTCATACATGTCACTCTTGATTCATTGCATATCCCGGTACACCGTCGGAGGCATTCACATAGAGTCATATTTTGTTCTAGCTTCGAGTTGTAATCTTTGAGTTGTAAGTAAATAAAAGTGTGATGATCTTCATTACTAGAGCATTGTCCCCGTGAGGAGAGGATGATGGAAACTATGATTTCCCCACAAGTCGGGATGATACTCCGGACGAGAAAAAAAAAGAACAAAAAAGAGGCCATAAAAAAAGGCCAAAATAAAAAAAGAGAAAAAGAGAGAAGGAACAATGCTACTATCCTTTTTCCACACTCGTGCTTCAAAGTAGCACCATGATCTTCATGATAGAGAGTCTCTTGTTTTGTCACTTTGATATACTAGTGGGAATTTTCATTATAGAACTTGGCTTGTATATTCCAATGATGGGCTTCCTCCAAATGCACACCCACTCACTTAGTTGGATGCACACCTGATACGTCTCCAACGTATCTATAATTTTTTATTGTTTCATGCTATTATTTAAGATGTTTTGGATGTTTAATGGGCTTTGTTATACACTTTTATATTATTTTTGGGACTAACCTATTAACCCAAAAGCCCAGTCCAGATTGTTGTTTTTTGCCTACTTCAGGGTTTTACAGAAAAGGAATATCAAATGGAGTCCAAACGGAATGAAACTTCGAGAGAGATATTTTTGGAGCAAAATACGCACGGGAGACTTGAGAACCACGGAATAGGGATGAGGTGGCATCCACGAGGGTGGGGGGCGTGCCCCCTGCCTCGTGGGCCCCACGTCTGGCCCCCGGTGCCCTCCTTCTTCCTATATATATCTACGTACCCCGAAACCATCAGAACAACAGAGAAAACCCTAGTTCCACCGCCGCAACCTTCTATTCCCGTGAGATCCCATCTTGGGGCATGTTCCGGAGCTCCGCCGGAGGGGGGTCTTCCACGGAGTGGTTCTACATCGTCATCATCGCCTCACCATGAGTTGTGAGTAGTTTACCACAGACCTTCGGGTCCATAGCTAGTATCTAGATGGCTTCTTTTTTCTCTTGGGATCTCAATACCAAGTTCTCCTCGGTCTTTGAGGAGATCTATTCGATGTAATCTATTTTTGCGGTGTGTTTGTCGAGATCCGATGAATTGTGGGTTTATGATCAAGATTATTTATGAGAAATATTTGGTTCTTTTCTGAACTCTTTATGTATGATTATAATATCCTTGCAAGTCTCTTCAAATTATTGGTTTGGTTTGGCCTACAAGATCTATAGTTCTTGCAATGGGAGAAGTGCTTGACTTTAGGTTCAATCTTGTGGTGTCCTTTCCCAGTGATAGTAGGGGCAACAAGGCACGTATTGTATTGTTGCCATCGAGGATAAAAAGATGGGGTTTATATCACTATGTTTGAGTTTATCCCTCTACATCATGTCATCTTGCTTAATGCGTTACTCTGTTCTTATGAACTTTATACTCTAGATGCATGCTGGATAGCGGTCGGTGTGTGGAGTAATAGTAGTAGATGCAGAGTCATTTCGGTCTACTTGTTTCGACGTGATGCCTATATATAATGATCATGCCTAGGTAGTTTCATAATTATTCGCTATTCTATCAATTGCTCGACAGTAATTTGTTTACCCGCCGTAGAATATCGCTATCATGAGAGAAGCCACTAGAGAAAACTATGGCCCCAGGTTCTATTCTCAACATATCAATCTACAATCTACTTTACTTTTCCGCTTTTACTTTCTGTTCTTATATCCAAAAATACCAAAAATATCAAACTATCATCTCTATCAGATCTCACTTTCGTAAGTGACCGTAAAGGGATTGACAACCCCTTATCGTGTTGGCTGCGAAGTTCTTATTTTTTTGTGCAGGTGCGAGGGACTTGCGTGTGGTCTCCTACTGGATTAATACCTTGGTTCTCAAAAACCGAGGGAAATACTTTCGCTACTGTGCTCATGGTTTTCCTCTTAGAGATCATGCTAAAACTTGGTTTTCCTCTTTGCCTAGAAATAGTATTGATTCGTGGAATAAGTGCAAAGATGCTTTTATCTCTAAGTATTTCCCTCCTGCTAAGATCATCTCTCTTAGAAACAATATTATGAATTTTAAGCAACTAGATCATGAGCATGTTGCACAAGCTTGGGAGAGAATGAAATTAATGATGCGTAATTGCCCTACACATGGTTTGAACTTATGGATGATTATTCAAAAAAATTATGCTGGCTTGAATTTTGCTTCTAGAAATCTTTTAGATTCGGCCGCAGGAGGCCCTTTCATAGAAACTACCTTAGGAGAAGCTACCAAACTCCTAGATAATATTATGGTTAATTATTCTCAATGGCACACCGAAAGATCTACTAGTAAAAAAGTGCATGCTATTGAAGAGATTAGTGTGTTGAGTGGAAAGATGGATGAACTTATGAAATTATTTGCTGCTAAGAGTGCTTCTTCTGATCCTAATGATATGCCTTTATCCACGTTGATTGAAAATAACAATGAATCTATGGATGTGAATTTTGTTGGTAGGAATAGTTTTGGTAACAATGCTTATAGAGGGAACTTTAATCCTAGGCCTTTTCCTAGTAATTCTTCTAATAATTATGGAAATTCCTACAATAACTCTTATGGAAAGATGCCTTCTGAATTTGAAACTAGTGTTAAGGAGTTTATGAATTCGCAAAAGAATTTCAATGCTATGCTTGAAGAAAAATTGCTTAAGATTGATGAATTGGCTAGAAGTGTGGATATAACTACTCTTGATGTTGATTCTTTGAAACTTAGATCTATCCCACCTAAGCATGATATCAATGAGTCTCTCAAAGCCATGAGAATTTCCATTGATGAATGCAAAGAATGAACCGCTAGGATGCGTGCTAAAAGAGAGAATTATATAAAAGCGTGTTCTTCTAGTTATCATGAAAATAAAGATGAAGATCTGAAAGTTATTGATGTGTCTACTATTAGATCCTTGTTTTCTAGTATGAATCTTGATAAAGATAGGATTGGAGATGAGTCTACTTTAAGGTGTGATACGTCCAAAACGTATCTATAATTTCTGCTTGCTCCATGCCTCTTTTGTGTGATATTGCTATGATATTTATGCACTTCCATACACTTTTGATCATATTTGGACTAACCTATTAACTCAGTGCACCACAGTGCCAGTTCCTGTTTTCTGTTGTTTTTCTATTTCAGGTTTCCCCCATATTAAAAGTGCCCTAAAAATTCCGGGAAAAATACAGGAAAAATCAGCGTATCGGGAGCTTCCGGAAAAACCAAGGCAGGGCCAGAGGGGAGCCTGGGGGGGCCCAGGTGGCCACCCGGCGCGGCCCCACCCCTGGCCGCGCCAGGGGGGGCGCCTGGGGCCCCACCTCCTCCTCTGGTGACCCCCTTTGGCATATATTTACCACGCGTCCTGAAACCCTCGAGGATGGAACCCTTTTTCGTGATCTCATCTCTGTTCCGCCGCCGCCGCGCTTCCAAGATCGGGAGCACCAGGAGAACTCTTCCCGGCACCCTGCCGGAGGGGAGAACCACCACCGGGAGATTCTCCACCACCATGGACGCTTCCCGGATGAGTTGTGAGTAGTCCCCCTTGGACCATGGGTCCATGACCAATAGCTATGTGATGTTCTCCTCCCCTCTTTGTTCTTCATGGATTAGACCTCGTGAGCTGCCCTACATGATCGAGGCACATATGTAATCTTTATGCTGTTGCTATGTTGAGTTTGCTGGGATCCGATGGATTATGAGATTATGTTCAGATTGTGTGTGAGTAATATATTTGATTCACCTCTTTTATATTTATGTTCTTGAGTAATTCTTGCATGTTCTCCGTTGCTATTTATTGCTTTGGCCGAGTAGTAGGTAGTAACTCCAAGAGGGAACGTTATGCTTGATTGTGGGTTCATGCCCCTCGATGACTAGCTTGAGTGACAGAAACATGAGTCTAGGGGATATGTTGTTGCCACAAGGGGGAAAACAATGGTGCTTGTACTTGCGGGTGCAAGGATTGTTTACTTTACGCAAAGTTCTTTTAATGCAGTTGTCTGTTGCTTTGAGTTTACACTTTGGGTGGGACTCGCAACTTAATACGAGCGAGATGTTCTGGATAGATATCTCAAGGTGGATGATTAGTAGTAGATGCAGATGGATTTCGGTCTACTTGCCTTGGCATACCGCCCATGCTTTTGAGCCTCTACCTTTCTTTGCAGCATAGTTAGCGTTGGTTTGCGCACATAATCCTGTCAATTGCCCAGCTGTAATTTGTTTACCTTGCTTAGCTGTTTTATCGTCTTTTGGGAGAGAGACATCACTAGTGAACATCATGGGACCCCGGTCCATATTACCATCACTGATCACACCCGCTATTTACTTCCTGTTCTTATTTCCTAGTTGCAGTCATACCTATCACTATTATCTCTTGCGTTTGATCCTTTGTAAACGACAAGGCCGGAGGGATTGACAACCTCTCTGTACTCGTTGGGAGCAAAGTTATTTGTATCTGTGTGCAGGTCCTGTCAAGCAAAAGTTTCTGGCGCTATTGACACCTTCTTGTCGACCCTCAGAGTCTCACGGGATTCGATCCTTGGTATCTTTGCCAAGGGAAATTTGCCGCTACGCTACATCTCAAACCTTCCACTTGGGGTAACCAACGAGGGGCGAGAAGCCATCAAGGTGTCCCAATGATTCGGAGTTTTTAGATCTTGATGCTAAAATTGTTAAAAGTGGGATTGAAGAGATTAAAACTTTGCATAGTGATGAACCCACTACTTTGGATTTCAAGGGATTCAATTATGATAGTTGCTCATTGATTGATTGTATTTCCTTGCTGCGATCTGTACTAAACTCTCCGCATGCTTATAGTCAAAATAAAGCTTTTACCAAACACATAGTTGATGCAGTCTTATGAAGAAAAACTTGAATTGGAAGTTTCTATCCCTAGAAAGCTTTATGATGAGTGAGAACCTACTATTAAAATTAAAATTAAAGATCATGAATGCTTTGCTTTGTGTGATTTGGGTGCAAGTGTTTCCACTATCCCAAAAACTTTGTCTGATTTGTTAGGTTTCCATGAGCTTGATGATTGTTCTTTAAATTTGCATCTTGCGGATTCCACTATTAAGAAACCTATGGGAAGGATCAATGATGTTCTTATTGTTGCCAATAGGAATTATGTGCCCGTAGATTTCATTGTTCTTGATATAGATTGCAACCCTTCACGTCCTATTATTATTGGTAGACCTTAGAACGATTGGTGCAATTATTGATATGAAGGAAGGAAATATTAGATTCCAATTTCCGTTAAGGAAAGGCATGGAACACTTTCCTAGTAAGAAAATTAAATTACCATATGAATCTATTATGAGAGCCACTTATGGATTGCCTTCCAAAGATTGCAATACCTAGATCTATCCATGTATCGTGCCTAGCTAGGGGCGTAAAACGATAGCGCTTGTTGGGAGGCAACCCAATTTTATTTTATTTTTATTTTTTCTTCTGTTTAGGAATAAATATTGCATCTAGCTTCTCTTTTGATCTGGTTTTGTGTTTTAATTAGTGTTTGTGTCAAGTAGAACCTTTGGGAAGACTTGTGTGAAGTTTATATGATCGTGCTGTGAAAAACAGAATCGTTAGCGCTCGCTAGAATGGTCACCAGATTTTACTGGAGCATGCTATTTAGTTGATTCTTTTTGCAGATGATTAATAGACAAATTCCTCACGTTTACCAATTTATTTCAATTTTTTTGGAGTTATAGAAGTATGCGAAAGTTACATATTACTACAGACTGTTCTGTTTTTGACAGATTCTGTTTTTCGTGTGTTGTTTGCTTATTTCAATGCATCTATGATTAGTATTGGGAAGTATGAATCATAGAGAAGTTGGAATACAGTAGGTTTAACACCAATATAAACAAAGAATGAATTCATCACAGTACCTTTGAGTAGTGGGTTTTTTCTTATACTAACGGAGCTCACGAGATTTTTTGTCTAAGTTTTGTGTTGTGAAGTTTTCAAGTTTTGAGTATTGCTTTGATGGACTATGGAACAAAGAGTAGCAAGAGCCTAAGCTTGGGGATTCCCAAGGCACCACAAGGTAAAATTCAAGGACAACCAAGAGCCTAAGCTTGGGAATGCCCCGAGAAGGCATCCCCTCTTTCGTCTTCATTTATCGTTAACTATACTCGGAGCTATATTTTTATTCACCACATGATATTTGTTCTACTTGGAGCGTCGTGTGTTATTTGAGTCTTTGCTTGTTAGTTTGCCACAATCTTCCTTGCTGGACACACCTTTTTGAGAGAGATAAATATGGCATAGGAATTGATAGATTACACTATGTGCTTCTCTTATATCTTTTGAGTTGAATAGTTTTTGCTCTAGTGCTTCACTTATATCTTTTAGAGCATGGTGGTAATTATATTTTGTAGAAATTGTCGATCTCTCATGCTTCACTTATCTTTTGAGAGTCTATTAAAACCGCATGGTAATGTGCTTTGGCTATAAAACTAGCCTTCACATGATGGACATCCAAGATCAATGTAGTAAAAACTTTCACACTAAGTGCATTGAATATGATGAGAAGTTGGATGCTTGATAATTGTTTTGAGATATGAGGATAGTAATATTAGAGTCATGCTAGTGGAGTTATTATGAAATTGACAAATACTTGTGTTAAAGTTAGTGATTCCCGTAGCATGCACGTATGGTGAACCGCTATGTGACGTAGTTAGAGCATGAGGTATTTGTAGAGTGTCATCCTTTGTGTGGAGGTCGGGGGCGCGCGATGGTTAACTCTTACCAACCTCCCCCCTAGGAGCATGTGTTGATTGCTTTGTTTTGATGACTCGTAAATTTTTGCAATAAGTATATGAGTTCTTATGAGTAATGTTGAGTCCATGGATTATACGCACTCTCACCCTTCCACCATTGCTAGCCTCTTTTGTACCGCGCAACTTTCGCCGGTACCATACACCCACCATATACCTTCCTCAAAACAGCCATCATATATCTTCCTCAAAACAGCCACCATACCTACCTATCATGGTATTTCCATAGCCATTCCGAGATATATTGCTACGGAACTTTCCACCGTTCTGATCATATGACACGCTTCATATTGTCATATTGCCATGCATGATCATGTAGTTGACATCGTATTTGTGGCTAGGCCACCATGCATAATTTTTCATACATGTCACTCTTGATTTATTGCACATCTCGATACACCGCCGGAGGCATTCATATAGGGTCATACTTTGTTCTAGTATTGAGTTGTAAGATCGAGTTGTAATTCAATGAAAGTGTGATGATCATCATTATTAGAGCATAGTCCCAAGTGAGGAAAGGCTAAATAAAGAAAGCCCCTCCAAAAAAAGAAGGAAAGGCCAAAGAAAAAAAGAAAGGCCCAAAAAAAAGGGACAATTGCTACTATCTTTTTCCACACTTGTGCTTCAAAGTAGCACCATGTTCTTCGTGATAGAGAGTCTCATGTTTAGTCACTTTCATATACTAGTGGGAATTTTCATTATAGAACTTGGCTTGTATATTCCAATGATGGGCTTCCTCAAATGCCCTAGGTCTTCGTGAGCAAGCAAGTTGGATGCACACCCACTTAGTTTCTTTTGTTGAGCTTTCATACAATTTTAGCTCTAGTGCATCCGTTGCATGGAAATCCCTACTCACTCACATTGATATCTATTGATGGGCATCTCCATAGCCCGTTTATACGCCTAGTCGATGTGAGACTATCTCCCTCCTTTTTGTCTTCTCGGCGACTACCATTCTCTTCCACATAGTGCTATATCCATGGCTCACGCTCATGTATTGCGTGAAGGTTGAAAGGTTTGAAAGAGTAGAGTATGAAAACAAGTGCTTGGCTGAAACCGGGGTTGTGCATGATATGAATGTTTTGTGTGATGAAGAGGGAGCATAGCGAGACTATATGATTTTGTAGGGATAACTTTCTTTAGCCATAGTATTTTGAGAAGACATGATTGCTTTGTTAGTATGCTTGAAGTATTATTATTTCTTATGTCAATATAGACTTTTGTCTTGAATCTTTCAGATCTGAACATTCATGCCACAATTAAGAGAATTACATTGAAAACTATGTTGGTTCGCATTCCACATCAAAAATTATGTTTTTATCATTTACCTACTCGAGGACGAGCAGGAATTAAGCTTGGGGATGTTTGATACGTCTCCAACGTATCTATAATTTTTTATTGTTTCATGCTATTATTTAAGATGTTTTGGATGTTTAATGGGCTTTGTTATACACTTATATATTATTTTTGGGACTAACCTATTAACCCAAAGGCCCAGTCCAGATTGTTGTTTTTTGCCTATTTCAGGGTTTTACAGAAAAGGAATATCAAACGGAGTCCAAACGGAATGAAACTTCGGGTGAGATATTTTTGGAGCAAAATACGGACGGGAGACTTGAGAACCACGGAATAGGGCTGAGGTGGCGTCCACGAGGGTGGGGGGCGCGCCCCCTGCCTCGTGGGCCCCACGTCTGGCCCCGGTGCCCTCCTTCTTCCTATATATATATCTACGTACCCCGAAACCATCAGAACAACAAGAAAACCGTAGTTCCACCGCCGCAACCTTCTGTTCCCGTGAGATCCCATCTTGGGGCTATTCCGGAGCTCCGCCGGAGGGGGGATCTTCCACGGAGTGCTTCTATATCATCATCATTGCCTCACCATGAGTTGTGAGTGGTTTACCATAGACCTTCGGGTCCATAGCTAGTATCTAGATGGCTTCTTCTTTCTCTTTGGATCTCAATACCAAGTTCTCCTCGGTCTTTGAGGAGATCTATTCGATGTAATCTATTTTTGCGGTGTGTTTGTCGAGATCCGATGAATTGTGGGTTTCTGATCAAGATTATTTAAGAGAAATATTTGGTTCTTTTCTGAACTCTTTATGTATGATTATAATATCCTTGCAAGTCTCTTCGAATTATTGGTTTGGTTTGGCCTACTAGATCTATAGTTCTTGCAATGGGAGAAGTGCTTGGCTTTGGGTTCAATCTTGCGGTGTCCTTTCCCAGTGACAGTAGGGGCAGCAAGGCACGTATTGTATTGTTGCCATCGAGGATAAAAAGATGGGGTTTATATCACTATGTTTGAGTTTATCGCTCTACATCATGTCATCTTGCTTAAGGCGTTACTCTGTTCTTATGAACTTAATACTCTAGATGCATGCTGGATAGCGGTCGATGTGTGGAGTAATAGTAGTAGATGCAGAATCGTTTCGGTCTACTTGTTTCGGACGTGATGCCTATATATAATGATCATGCCTAGATAGTCTCACAATTATTCGCCGTAGAATATCGCTATCATGAGAGAAGCCACTAGAGAAAACTATGGGCCCCGGGTCTATTCTCAACATGTCAATCTACAATCTACTTTACTTTTCCGCTTTTACTTTTTGTTCTTATATCAAAAAATACCAAAAATATCAAATTATGATCTCTATCAGATCTCACTTTCGTAAGTGACCGTAAAGGGATTGACAACCCCTTATCGCGTTGGCTGCGAAGTTCTTATTTGTTTGTGCAGGTGCGAGGGACTTGCGCGTGGTCTCCTACTGGATTGATACCTTGGTTCTCAAAAACCGAGGGAAATACTTACGCTATTGTGCTGCATCACCCTTTCCTCTTCGAGGGAATACAACACAAGCTCGAGAATTAGCAAGAAGAATTTATGGCGCCGTTGCCGGGTAGGCTTACGCAAAAGTCATATACCAAGTACCTACCACAAACCCTTATCCTCCGCATTACATTTTTTGCTATTATATAATTTTTTATTGTTCCATGCTATTATATTATCTGTTTTGGATGTTTAATGGGCTTTATTATACACTTTTATACTATTTTGGGACTAACCTACTAACCCAAGGCCCAGTGCAAATTGTTGTTTTTTCCCTATATCAGTGTTTCACAAAAAAGGAATATCAAATGGAGTCCAAATGGAATGAAACCTTCGAGAGGATCGTTTTTGGAACAAATACAACACAGAAGACCTGGAGTACATGCCAGGGAAGCCACGTGGTGGCCACGAAGCAGGGGGCGCGCCCAGGGGGTAGGCGCGCCCCCACCCTCGT
>LR738709.1:365089160-365162102 GCA_902687465.1 Secale cereale
CCCCCCCCCCATTGCTCCACCGACGTGCCTCTTCCTCCTATATATACCCATATACCCTAAAAACATCCGAGAGCTCCACGAAACCATAATTCCACCGCCGCAACCTTTTGTACCCATGAGATCCCATCTTGGGGCCTGTTCCGGAGCTCCACCGGAAGGGCAATCGATCACGGAGGGCTTCTACATCAACACCATAGCCTCTCCGATGAGTTGTGAGTAGTTTACTACAGACCTTCGGGTCAATAGTTATTAGCTAGATGGCTTCTTCTCTCTCTTTGGATCCCAATACAAAGTTCTCCTCGGTCTTCTTGGAGATCTATTCGATGTAATTCTTTTTGCGGTGTGTTTGTCGAGATTCGATGAATTGTGGGTTTATGATCAAGATTATCTGTGAACAATATTTGATTCTTCTCTGAAATCGTTTATGCATGATTTAAATATCTTTGCAAGTCTCTTCGAATTATCAGTTTGGTTTGGCCTAATGGATTGATCTTTCTTGCAATGGGAGAAGTGCTTAGCTTTGGGTTCAATCTTGCGGTGTCCTTTCCCAGTGACATCAGGGGCTGCAAGGCACGTATTGTATTGTTGACATCGAGGATAAAAATATGGGGTTTATATCATAGTGCATGAGTTTATCCCTCTACATCATGTCATCTTGCTTAAAGTGTTACTCTGTTCTTATGAACTTAATACTCTAGATGCATGGTGGATAGCGGTCGATGTGTGGAGTAATAGTAGTAGATGAAGAATCGTTTCGGTCTACTTGTCATGGACGTGATGCCTATATACAATGATCATGCCTAGATATTCTCATAACTATGCGCTTTTCTATCAATTGCTCGACAGTAATTTGTTCACCCACCGTATAAATCTGCTATCTTGAGAGAAGCCACTAGTGAAACCTATGCCCCCGGGTCTATCTTCCATCATATAAATCTTCCATCAACTATTTATCTTTACTTTACTTTTGTTTTGCAATATTTACTTTCAATCTATATACCAAAAATACCAAAAATATTATCTTATTATCTTTATCAGATCTCACTTTTGCAAGTGGCTGAGAAGGGATTGACAACCCCTTTATCGCGTTTGTTGCAAGGTTCTTATTTTTTGTGTAGGTACGAGGGACTCGCGTGTAGTCTCCTACCAGATTGATACCTTGGTTCTCAAAAACTGAGGGAAATACTTACGCTACTGTGCTACATCACCCTTTCCTCTTTAAGGGAAAAACAACGCAAGCTCAAGACGTAGCAGGGTCTTGTCCATCACATCATTCTCCTAATGATGCGATCCCGTTCGTCAAATGACAACACATGTATATGGTTAGGAAAGTCAACCATCTTTGATTAATGAGCTAGTCTAGTAGAGGCATACTAGGGACACTTTGTTTTGTCTATGTATCCACACATGTATCAAGTTTCCGATTATTACAATTCTAGCATGAATAATAAACATTTATCATGATATAAGGAAATATAGAATAACAACTTCATTATTACCTCTAGGGCATATTTCCTTCAGTCTCCCACTTGCAATAGAGTCAATAATCTAGTTCACATCGCCATGTGATTTAACACCGATAGTTCACATCGTGATGTGATTGACACCCATAGTTCACATTGGCATGCGACCAACATCCAAAGGGTTTAAGTTTAGTAAACAGGCCTGTCAAGTTCAGATCCATATGTATTTCCCAAATTTCTATGTCTACAATGCTCTGCATGGAGCTACTCTAGCTAATTTCTCCCACTTTCAATACGCATCCAGATTGATACTTAGAGTCATCTGGATTAGTGTCAAAGCTTGCACCGGCGTAACTCTTTACGACGAACTCTTTATCACCTCCATAATCGAGAAACATTTCCTTAGTCCTTCAGTTACTAAGGATAATTTTGACCGTTGTCCAGTGATCTACTCCTGGATCACTATTGTACCTCCTTGCCAAACTCATGGAAAGGTACACAACATGTTTGGTACACAACAAGTCATACTTTATAGAACTTATGGCTGAGGCATAGGGAATGACTTTCATTCTCTCTCTATTTTTCTGCTGTGGTCGGGCTTTGAGTCTTACTAAACTTCATACCTTACAACACAGGCAAGAACCCTTTCTTTGACTAATCCATTTTGAACTTCTTCAAAACTTTATCAAGGTATGTGCTTTGTGAAAGTCCAATTAAGTGTCTTGATCTATCTCTAAAGATCTTGATGCCCAATATGTAAGCAGCTTCCACCGAGGTCTTTTATTGAAAAAAAATCCTTCTAAACAATCATATATGCTTTCCAAAAAATTCTACACCATTTCCGATCAACAATATGTCATTCACATATACTTATCAGAAATGTTGTAGTGCTCCCACTCACTTTCTTGTAAATACAGGCTTCACCGTAAGTCTGTATAAAACCATATGCTTTGATCACCTTATCAAAGCGTATATTCCAACTCCGAGATGCTTGCACCAGTCCATAGATGGATCGCTGGATCTTGCACCCTTTGTTAGCACCTTTAGGATCGACAAAACCTTCTGGTTGCATCATATACAATTCTTCTTTGAGATGTCCATTAAGGAATGCAGTTTTGACATCCATTTGCCAGATTTCATAATCATAAAATGCGGCAATTGCTAACATGATTCGGACAGACTTAAGCATCACTACGGGTGAGAAAGTCTCATCGTAGTCAACTCCTTGAACTTGTCGAAAAACTTTCGCAACAAGTCGAGCTTTGTAGACAGTAATATTACCATCGGCGTCAGTCTTCCTCTTAAAGATCCATTTATTTTCAATGGCTTGCCGATCATTGGGCAAGTCAACCAAAGTCCACACTTTGTTCTCTTACATGGATCCCATCTCAGATTTCATGGCCTCAAGACATTTTGTGGAATCTGGGCTCATCGTCGCTTCCTCATAGTTCGTAGATTCATCATGGTCTAGTATAACATGACTTCCAGAACAGGGTTATCGTACCACTCTGGTGCGGAACGTACTCTGGTTGACCTACGAGGTTCAGTAGTAACTTGATCTGAAGTTTTATGATCATCATCATTAGCTTCCTCACTAATTGGTGTAGGAATCACAATTTTCTGTGATGAACTACTTTCCAATTCGAGAGGAGGTACAATTACCTCTTCAAGTTCTACTTTATTCCCACTCACAGCTTTCGAGAGAAACTCCTTCTCTAGAAAGGATCCATTCTTAGCAACAAAAATCTTGCCTTTGGATCTGTGATAGAAGGTGTACCCAACTGTTTCTTTTGGGTATCCTATGAAGACGCATTTCTCCGATTTGGGTTCGAGCTTATCAGGCTGAAGCTTTTTCACATAAGCATCGCAACCCCAAACTTTACGAAACGACAACTTAGGTTTCTTGCCAAACCATAGTTCATACGGTGTCGTCTCAACGGATTTAGATGGTGCCCTATTTAACGTGAATGCAGCTGTCTCTAATGCATAACCCCAAAACGATAGTGGTAAATTGGTAAGAGATATCATAGATCGCACCATATCTAATAAAGTACGGTTATGACGTTCAAACACAACATTACGCTGTGGTGTTCTAGGTGGCGTGAGTTGCGAAACTATTCCACATTGTTCTAAATGAAGACCAAACTCATAACTCAAATATTCGCCTCCGCGGTCAGATCGTAGAAACTTTATTTTCTTGTTACGATGATTCTCTACTTCACTCTAAAATTCTTTAAACTTTTAAATGTTTCAGACTTGTGTTTCATCATGTAGATATACACATATATGCTCAAATCATCTGTCAAGGTCAAAAAATTAATGATACCCGACGAGAGCCTCAACACTCATCGGACTGCATACATCTGTATGTACTATTTCCAAAAAGTCATTGGATGTCTCCATTGTTCTGGAGAACGGAGTTTTAGTCATATTGCCCATGAGGCATGGTTCGTAAGTATCAAATGATTCATAATCAAGTGATTCCAAAAGTCCATCAGCATGGAGTTTCTTCATGCGCTTTTACACCAATATAACCTAAACGGCAGTGCCACAAGTATGTTGCACTATAATTACAACTTTGCATCTTTTGGCTTCAATATTATGAATATGTGTATTACTACGATCGAGATTCAATAAACCATTCACCTTGGGTGTAAGACCATAGAAGGTTTTATTCGTGTAAACAGAATAACAATTATTCTCTGATTTAAATGAATAATCGTATTGCAATAAACACGATCCAATCTTGTTCATGCTCAACGCAAACACCAAATAACATTTTATTTAGGTTTAACACTAATCCCAAAAGTACAAGGAGTGTGCGATGATGATCATATCAATATTGGAACAACTTCCAACACACATTGTCACCTCACCCTCCACTAGTCTCCGTTTATTCTGCAACTCCTATTTCAAGTTACTAATCTTAGCAACCGAACAGGTATCAAATACCCAGGGGCTACTACGAGCACTAGTGAGGTACACATCAATAACATGTATATCAAATATACCTTTGTTCACTTTGTCATCCTTCTTATCCGCCTAATATTCTGGGAACTTCCGTTTCTAGTGAAGCACTCAGTTTCAGGCTTAGGTCTAGCTTTGGGCTTCTTCACGGGAGTGACAACTTGCTTGCCATTCTTCTTGAAGTTCCCTTTCTTCCCCTTGCCCTTTTCTTGAAACTAGTGGTCTTGTTAACCATCAACAACTGATGCTCTTTCTTAATTTCTACCTTCATTGATTTCAGCATCACGAAGAGCTCGGGAATCATTTTCGTCATCCCTTGCATATTATAATTCATCACAAAGTTGCACTAACTTTGGTGATAGTGACAAGAGAACTCTGGCAATCACTATGTTATCTGGAAGATTAACTCCCACTTGATTCAAGCGATTGTAGTACTCGGACATTCTGAGCACATGCTCATTGATTGAGCTATTCTCCTCCATCTTGTAGGCAAAGTACTTGTCAGAGGTATCATACCTCTCGACACGGGCATGAGTCTGAAATACTATTTTCAACTCTTGGACCATCTCATATGCTCCATGGCGTTCAAAACGTTTTTGAAGTCCCGGTTATAAGTCGTAAAGCATGGCACACTAAACTATCAAGTAGTCATCATACCGAGCTTGTCAAACGTTCATAACGTCTGCATCTGCTCCAGCAATAGGTTTGTCACCTAGCGGTGCATCAAGAACATAATACTTATGTGCAGTAATGAGGATAATCATCAGATCACGGACCCAGTCCGCATCATTGCTACTAACATCTTTCAACTTAGTTTTCTCTAGGAACATAACAAAAACAAAGGGGAGCTATAATGCGAGCTATTGATCTACAACATAATTTGCAAATACTATCAGGACTAAGTTCATGATAAATTAAAGTTCAATTAATCATATTACTAAAGAACTCCCACTTAGATAGACATCCCTCTAGTCATCTAAATGATCACGTGATCCAAATCAACTAAACCATGTCCGATCATCACGTGAGATGGAGTAGTTTTCAATGGCGAACATCTTATGTTGATCATATCTACTATATGATTCACGCTCGACCTTTCGGTCTCAAGTGTTCCGAGGCCATGTCTGTACATGCTAGGCTCGTCAAGTTTAACCCGAGTATTCTGCATGTGCAAAACTGTCTTACACCCGTTGTATGTGAATGTCGAGCTTATCTCACCCGATCATCACGTGGTGTCTCGGCACGACGAACTGTCGCAACGTTGCATACTCAGGGAGAACACTGGTACCTTGAAATTTTGTAAGGGGTCATCTTATAATGCTACCGCCGTACTAAGCAAAATAAGATGCATAATAAGATAAACATCACAAGTAATCAAAATATGTGACATGATATGGCCATCATCATCTTGTGCTTTTGATCTCCATCTCCAAATCATCGCCATGATCTCTGATACGTCTCCGTCGTATCTATAATTTTTTATTGTTCCATGCCAATATTCTACAACTTTCATATACTTTTGGCAACTTTTTATACTATTTTTGGGACTAACATATTGATCCAGTGCCCATTGCCAGTTCTTGTTTATTGCATGTTTTTTGTTTCGCAGAATATCCATATCAAACGGAGTCCAAACGGGATAAAAACGGACGGAGATTTTTTTGGAATATATGTGAATTTTGGGAAGTGGAATCAACGTGAGACGATGCCCGAGTGGACCACGAGGGTGAGGGGCGCGCCCAGGAGGGGCAGGCGCGCCCTGGGCCCTCGTGGCCACCCCGTAAGGCAGATGGTTCCCTTCTTTCGCCGCAAGAAAGCTAATATCCGGATAAAAATCGTGTCCAAAATTCAGCCCAATCGGAGTTACGGATCTCTGGAAATTTAAGAAACGGTGAAAGGCCAGAATCTGGGAACGCAGAAACGGAGAGAGACAAAGAGACATATCCAATCTCGGAGGGGATCTCGCCCCTCCGCCGCCATGGAGGCCATGAACCAGAGGGGAAACCCTTCTCCCATCTAGGGAGAAGGTCAAGGAAGAAGAAGAAGGAGGGGGCTCTCTCCCCCTCTCTCCCGGTGGCGTCGGAACGCTGTCGGGGCCATCATCGTGTGACGGCGATCTACACCAACACCTCCGTCATCTTCACCAACATCTCCATCACCTTCCCCCATCTATCTACAGCGGTCCACTCTCCCGCAACCTGTTGTACCCTCTACTTGAACATGGTGCTTTATGCTTCATATTATTATCCAATGATGTGTTGCTATCCTATGATGTCTGAGTAGATTTTCGTTGTCCTATCAGTGATTGGTGAATTGCTATGATTGGTTTAATTTGCTTGTGGTTATGTTGTTGTCCTTTGGTGCCCATCATATGAGCGCACGTGTGGATCACACCATAGGGTTAGTTGTATGTTGATAGGACTACGTATTGGAGGGCAAGAGTGACAGAAGCTTCAACCTAGCGTAGAAATTGATGCATACGGGATTGAAGGGGGACCAATATATCTTAATGCTATGGTTGGGTTTTACCTTAATGAACGTTAGTAGTTGCGGATGCTTGCTAATAGTTCCAATCATAAGTGTATAGAATTCCAAGTCAGGGATGACATGCTAGCAGTGGCCTCTCCCACATAAAACTTGCTATCGGTCTAGTAATGTAGTCAATTGCTTAGGGGCAATTTCGCAACTCCTACCACCACTTTTCCACACTCGCTATATTAACTTTATTGCTTCTTTATCTAAACAACCCCTAGTTTATATTTATGTGCTCTTTATATTCTTGCAAACCTATCCCACAAAAACTACAAAGTACTTCTAGTTTAATACTTGTTCTAGGTAAAGTAAACGTCAAGCGTCTGTAGAGTTGTATCGATGGTCGATATAACTTGAGGGAATATTTGTTCTACCTTTAGCTCCTCGTTGGGTTCGACACTCTTACTTATCGAAAGAGCCTACAACTGATCACCTACACTTGTGGGCTATCAAGACCTTTTTCTGGCGCCGTTGCCGGGGAGCAATAGCGTGGGGTGAATATTCTCGTGTGTGCTTGTTTGCTTTATCACTAAGTAGATTTTATTTGCCGTTCTAAGATGTTTTCTATCATTAGTTATGGGTAGGAAACGCAAAATACCAAAAAAAAATAGTGATACATACTGAGCCAATGGTTGAAGAACCTGTCAAAACCTATCACACTCCTGAAGTTTTTACTTGGATCATCTTCGATCCCTATGTGCTCGTGCTGAAACCCCAACTAGCTTAGTTGAGGGCAAATCTTTAGATGATCATGCTTGTTATGTGCGACACCGCTTATCTCAAGAAGGGAAACTTTTACTGGATCAAATTCATCGATTACAATGCTATGCTTGGAATTTATGTGAAATATATGATTTTACTTGTTGTTCTGAAGACCCTAGGAAACACCTTCCCTACCAATGTGAGTTTAGTGATAATGGAATTGTATCTTCTTATGCTAAGGGTGTTTATAGCTACTATGATGTTCAACAAATTGAAGAATTTGTTGCTTTTAAGGGTGCTTATGAAATTGCTTCTTTGATTGAAAAGTATGATGCTAGCTACTCTTTACAAATCTGAAAATTTTGCCATATTTAAATATTGTTATGATAATTATGCTTCTAATGCCTATGTTAGACCATATATTGAGGACTCCTCCACTGTTCAAGTAGAGACTAATATTTTGCAGGAGTCTATGGAAGAAGAAATTAATGACATTGTGAGCTCATTGGATGAAAAATATGAGGAGGAGAGCGAATAACAAAAGGAGGAAGAGCGGATTGATCACCCATGCCCACCTTCTAATGAGAGTAACTCTTTATCTCATACATTGTTTAATTTCCCCTCGTGCTTACCAAAGGATGAATGCTATGATGATTGCTATGATCCCGTTGATTCTTTTGAAATATCCTTTTTGATGATGCTTGCTATGCTTGTGGCCAAGATGCCAATATGAATTATGCCTATGGAGATGAACTTGCTATAGTTCCTTATGTTAAACATGAGATAGTTGCTATTGCACCCACACATGATAGTCCTATTATCTTTTTGAATTCTCCAAACTACACTATATCGGAGAAGATTGCACTTATTAAGGATTATATTGATGGGTTGCCTTTTTCCGTTACACATGATGATTTTGATGAGTATAATATGCATGTGCTTGCTGCTCCTACTTGCAATTATTATGAGAGAGGAACTATATCCCCGCCTCTCTATGTTTCCAACACGGTAAAATTGCAAGAAACTGCTTATACTATGCATTGGCCTTTACTTGATGTGCATGAGTTGTTCTTGTATGACATGCCGATGCATAGGAAGAGAGTTAGACTTCATTGTTGCATGACACATATCACTTTGTGCTCACTACTAAATCACAAATCATTGTTAATTAAAATTGGCTTTGGTATACCTTGGGATCCGGGTGGATCCATTACTTGAGCACTATATGCCTAGCTTAATGGCTTTAAAGAAAGCGCTGCCAGGGAGACAACCCGGAAGTTTTAGAGAGTCATTTATTTCTGTTGTGTGCTTTTATAAAGTTAAAATAAAACTTTTTTCAAAAAGAAGAGTGAAAGTAAGAAGGACGAGCACCGTTGAAATGGGGGAGCTCCTTGAACTTTGTTCATGCCCATGGAAACTTTGCAAATCTTGAATTACAGAAACTTTTCAACAAAAATAAGTACCCCCTTGTACAATTACATTGTATTATAAAAATAATGTGACAAGAGTTTCCTTTAGGATGATTAAACTGCTTGTTGGTTTGTGTGGTGCAAAAACAGAAAGTTTGGCTGTAGTGCACGATTTTACATTTTTTTACTGGAACGTCGAAAGGATCTGAAACTTCTTGAAAACTCTTGCTATACAAATTGTTGATTTTTCCTAATTTTTCCATAATTTGTAGGGTTACAAAAGTATGGTTAATGTTCAGATTACTACAGACTGTCCTGTTTTCACATATTGCTGTTATAGCTTCATTATTTGCATATGTTTGAATTCTTGTTGATGCCTCCTTGACTTGGGGCCATAGAATTGTGATAGCATACAGTAGGTGATGTTTGTTTATAATTATACAATAATGTTAGAGCATTACATGATGGGATTTTATTGATCATATGCACTAACCCCGCCACTAAAAGTTCGGTTAAGTTTTGTGTGGATGAAGTGTTCGAAGATCGAGGAGGTCTCGATGTGAGAAGAAGGAGGAGAGGCAAGAGCTCAAGCTTGGGGATGCCGAGGGCACCCCAAGTAAATATTCAAGGAGACTCAAGCGTCTAAGCTTGGGGATGCCCCGGAAGGCATCCCATCTTTCTTCAACAAGTATCGGTATGTTTTTGAATTTGTTTCGTTCACATGATATGCGTAAACTCTTGGAGCATCGTGTGCTTTTTCTTTTTACTTTTAATAAATGCACCATGCTGGTATGAGATAGTCCTTGGTTGATTTATAGAATGCTCTTTGCACTTCACTTATATCTTTTGAGTGTGGCTTTATAGAATGCTTCATGTGCTTCACTTATATCATTTGAAGTTTGGATTGCCTGTTTCTCATCACATAGAAAACTGTCATTTGTAGAATGCTCTTTTACTTCACTTATATTCGTTAGAGAGTGGGCATATCTTTTGTAGGAAGAATTAAAACTCTCTTGCTTCACTTATATCTATTTGGAGAGTTGACAGGAATTGGTCATTCACATGGTTAGTCATATAATCCTACATAAACTTATAGATCGTTGAATATGATATGTTTGATTTCTTGCAATAGTTTTGCGATATAGAGATGCTAATATGTGGTGTGAATGATTGTGGTTTTATAAAAATATTGGTGTTAAGGTTTGTGATTCCCGAAGCATGCATGTATGGTCTCCTAACTATGTAACCAAATTGGCGTGCATTGTATTTTGATTGTTTATCTTTGCGTGAAGGTCGGGCGCACGCGATGGTTAACTCCTAGTAACCTCCCCCCTAGGAGCATGCGTCGTAGTATTTTGCTTCGAGGGCTAATAGATTTTTCGCATTAAGTATGTGAGTTCCTTATGACTAATGTTGAGTCCATGGATTATACACACTCTCACCCTTCCACCTTGCTAGCCACTCTAGTACCGCACAATTTTCGCCGGTGCATCAAACCACCTTATACCCTTGCTCAAAACAGCCACCATACCTACCTATTATGGCATTTCCATAGCCATTCTGGGATATATTGCCATGTAACTCCACCGTTCCGTTTATTATGACACGCACCATCATTGTCATATTGCCTTGCATGATCGTAAGACAGCTAGCATGATGTTTTCATGGCTTGTCCATTTTTGATGTCATTGCTATGCTAGATCATTGCACATCCTGGTACACCACCGGAGGCATTCATATAGTCATATTTTTCTTCTAGTATCGAGTTGTAAGTAAATAAAAGTGTGATGATCATCATTATTAGAGCATTGTCCCTTAAAAAAAGGAAAGGCCAAATAAAAAAAGGGAGAAAGGCCAAATAAAAAAGGGAGATAGGCCAAATTAAAAAAGGAAGGCCCAAAAAAGGAAAAAAAGAAAAAGAAAAAAGGGGACAATGCTACTATTTTTTTCCACACTTGTGCTTCATCATAGCACCATGATCTTTATGATAGAGAGTCTCCTATGTTGTCACTTTCATATGATAGTGGGAATTTTTTGTTATAAAACTTGGCTTGTATATTCCAACGATGGGCTTCCTCAAATGCCCTAGGTCTTCATGAGCAAGCAACTTGATGCACACCCACTAGTTTTCCTTTGAGCTCTCATACACTTATAGCTCTAGTGCATCTGTTACTTGGCAATCCCTACTCACTCACATTGATATCTATTGATGGGCATCTCCATAGCCCATTGATATGCCTAGTCGATGTGAGACTTTCTCCCTACTTTTGTCTACTACCACCTTCTATTCCACCCATAGTGCTATGTCCATGGCTCACGCTCATGTATTGCGTGAAGAGTTGAAAAGGTTCGAAAAAGTAAAGTATGAAAACAATTGCTTGGCTGACACCGGGATGGGCATGAGGGGTACCTTGTGTTAAGAAAAGGGAGCATAAAAGACTATATGATTTTGTAGGGATAACGTTCTTTAGCATTGATATTTCGCAAGACTTGATTGTTTGTTGGGAGGCCCGAGTATTAAATTCTTTTGTGTCAAATGATAGACTATTGCTTTGAATCACTCGTGTCTTAATATTCATGCCATGATTAGATTACATGATCAAGATTATGGTAGGTAGCATTCCACATCAAATTTTTTTTATCATTTACCTACTCGAGGACGAGCGGGAATTAAGCTTGGGGATGCTGATACGTCTCCGTCGTATCTATAATTTTTGATTGTTCCATGCCAATATTCTACAACTTTCATATACTTTTGGCAACTTTTTATACTCATTTTGGGACTAACATATTGATCGAGTGCCCAGTGCCAGTTCCTGTTTATTGCATGTTTTTTGTTTCGCAGAATATCCATATCAAATTGAGTCCAAATGGGATAAAAACAAACGGAGATTTTTTTTGGAATATATGTGAATTTTGGGAAGTGGAATCAACGTGAGACGATGCCCGAGTGGCCCACGAGGGTGAGGGGCGCGCCCTGGGCCCCCGTGGCCACCTAAGGCGGTTGGTGCCCTTCTTTCCCCGCAAGAAAGATAATATCCGTATAAAAACCGTGTCCAAAATTCAGCCCAATCGGAGTTACGGATCTCCGGGAATTTAAGAAACGGTGAAAGGCCAGAATCTAGGAACGCAGAAACAGAGAGAGACAGAGAGACAGATCCAATCTCGGAGGGGCTCTCGCCCCTACGCCGCCATGGAGGCCATGGACCAGAGAGGAAACCCTTCTCCCATCTAGGGAGAAGGTCAAGGAAGAAGAATAAGGAGGGGCTCTCTCTCCCCCTCTCTCTCAGTGGCGCCGGAACGCCACCGGGGCCATCATCGTGTGACGGTGATCTACACCAACACCTCCGTCATATTCACCAACATCACCTTCCCCCATCTATCTACAGCGGTCCACTCTCCCACAACCTGCTGTACCCTCTACTTGAACATGGTGATTTATGCTTCATATTATTATCCAATGATGTGTTGCCATCCTATGATGTCTGAGTAGATTTTCGTTGTCCTATTGGTGATTGGTGAATTGCTATGATTGGTTTAATTTGCTTGTGGTTATGTTGATGTCCTTTGGTGCCCATCATATGAGCGCACGCGTGGATCACACCATAGGGTTAGTTATATGTTGATAGGACTACGTATTGGAGGGCAAGAGTGACAGAAGCTTCAACCTAGCGTAGAAATTGATGCGTACGGGATTGAAGGGGGACCAATATATCTTAATGCTATGGTTGGGTTTTACCTTAATGAACGTTAGTAGTTGTGGATGCTTGCTAATAGTTCCAATCATAAGTGCATAGAATTCCAAGTCAGGGATGACATGCTAGCAGTGGCCTCTCCCACATAAAACTTGCTATCGGTCTAGTAACGCAGTCAATTGCTTAGGGGAAATTTCACAACTCCTACCACCACTTTTCCACACTCGCTATACTAAATTTATTGCTTCTTTATCTAAACAACCCCTAGTTTATTTTTACGTGCTCTTTATATTCTTGCAAACCTATCCCACAAAAACTACAAAGTACTTCTAGTTTCATACTTGTTCTAGATAAAGTAAACATCAAGCATGCGTAGAGTTGTATCGGTGGTCGATAGAACTTGAGGGAATATTTGTTCTACCTTTAGTTCCTCGTTGGGTTCGACACTCTTACTTATCGAAAGAGGCTACAACTGATCCCCTACACTTGTGGGTTATCAATCTCCATCGTCACCGGCTTGACACCATGATCTTCATCTTAGCGTCGTGGTCGTCTCGCCAACTATTGCTACTACTACTATCTCTAACTCATAGTGATAAAGTAAAGCAATTGCATGGCTTTCGCAATTCATACAATAAAGAGACATCCATCACCACTGCAGGATGCTGCTAACGCGGCAGTACGATCAGAGACCCTTCGAGAAACTGTGTGCGATGAAATCATCGCAAACGGTGGTGCATGAAAACCGTCCAAAATGTGTAAAACGTTTGCGAAGATGGATGCATCAAACACGGTTCAGATTTTAGTTGCGTGTGTGATGAAGGGCATATGGTTCAGTTCAATTAACTGTTTGCGATGAGGAGGAGCAAAAGAAACGGGCAGCCAGATGAAGGCGTGCGCGATACACAACATACGGTTCACTCAGATGAACTGTTTGTCATTAGGCAACACAAAAGAAACGGGCAGCCAGATGAAGGTGTGTGCGATATACAACATACGGTTCACTCGGATGAACTATTTATTATTAGGCAACACAAAAGAAATGGTCAGCCAGATCAACCGGTGTGCGATATACGGCATGCGGTTCACTCGGCCTTGTCGTCAGTGTGTGACCTCTGTGGCAACCGTTCGCTCCCCACTAGCCTCTTCTTGTACCGTGGCAACAGTCCACCACCTATTCGCCTTTCCCTCTCGATTTGGAACTGCTGTCGCACACTCTTCCTCCCTCCATTTTCCTTCACCCTTCCTTCTGCCATTGTTCGGTCGTCTTCTCCATGGAGGGAACATGCTGGAAACGACCCCGTTATTCTTGCCCCGATCTGAAAGATGGCGTGGTGGAGGAATTCATTGATCGGTGCGACGTCATCACCTCGGCTAGCATGGCAGGTTCGTACAAGACCATTCTCGACACAGCAAATAGGATAATTACAAAGAACCCAAAGGTTCAGGAGGGGTTTGATCTCCCCTATCTTCTTCGCCATGACCCTGCTCACCGTCGTGAGGATGACGGAAGCCTTACCTTGTGCAAGTTGATGCCGCTTGATAATGATACGTGTGATGTTAAGATGCCATCGCTTAAGGGTAAGGCCTGGGCATGCACAAATGGAGATTGGGTTGTTTAAATTGGTAACAACTGCGAGTGAGAACTTGTGAATGTGTGCACTCGTCACCGGGTTCCACTTCCAAAAATCTCAGACTGCCATGAGGTTCAACACATATAGTCTACATACGTTCAGATACGATCATCGTGACATTTGTCTACGAAAGATAGTAATTTCTCGAGTTCCCAACTGCTCTTGGGAATACAAGAACTATGATGTTGTTGATATCTTCGACAAGCTTGTTGCCATCTCTACTTCCACAGATGGATGGATATTGCTCAAAAATCAATTTATGTACACGAATGAGTACTGTGATGCAATTCAATACGAGCGTCTTGTGTTGGCTGCCACCACTCGTGGCACTGTTTTTGCATGGGATCCTTATTGTTTCGGTACGTTTGTCTTCCACCGTAACTAGAATTGTTTCATCCACATGCATGCTAGTTAGTATCACCGTACTAATTAACCTTCTTGTGTTTCCAAGGTCTTGTAAACATTCCACCACCTATACTTGAAATTTTTATAACCAAGGGGGAGATGACGATGCTGATGATCACGAGCATGAGGACGAGCAGGACCCATATACTCAATAGTGCTTGGCAACTTATTCCGATGGATCACCTCTTCTTGTATGTATACATGGCACTGCTGATGTTACTAATGAAGCAGGTGTTGTCTCGCATGGTCGCACTATTCGGACCTATTCCAACATCTGTTGCAGGGTATTCCAGAGGATACTAGTGTACTAACGCCAACACCTCCTTCTCCCTAGTATAGTATTGACTATTGATAGTCTTGGAGAAAACTCACTCTTCCTTGGACAAAACTATCCAGTGATGGTGAAAGGCGATCCAGCTGTTGTTGACACAATGTTACTACCATTTATGAGAAGCAATTGTATCTATACCTTGGACATTGCTATGGTTCCCTACCCTGGCTATCACAATATGCGTCCTGATATAGGCCGCTTCAGCCTGGATGATCAGTCATGCGTTGGTCTCGAGATTGACAATAGCTGGCCCTTCCTAGAGAATCAGTTATGGTTCAAAGCAAGCGTTTCCAACGCTGAGGATTGGTTGAGCTAAAGTTCATTTCATCGCTTTGTTATTTGTTGTGTGAGATTTTTTTTACTATACTAGAATGTTTTGTTGGAAATAATCTATAATCCAACATGTATCCTCGTTGTTGTTGTCTGTTGATGACTTGTTATATGTAATGAATGGTACATTTGCATATGCGTCCCATCAACTCACGCATGCTCGCATGTCACACGGGTCGCGTGGCGGCACGTATATTAATTTTCTATTTGGTTGACAAAAAAAAGTATAATGCCACTTTGTATTGGTGTCCATATGAACAGTGCTAGTGATTTTAGTTGCAAAAAATAGATAGTGCTAGTGATTTTTAGTTGTGTATTTTGACAAATCGCAGTGTTACAAGGTTGACAAATGGCAATGTTACTAGATAAACAAATGTCAATCTTTCCAGTTTGACAAATGGTAACATACCCAAAATGGCAGATATGCAAATCTTACCCAATTGTTTGTACGCGGTTGCACACGAGTCATGCAAAACAATCGTTTGCGTTGTAGGGCTGCAGAAATCCTGCTCGACACATTTTTCATTGGCTTCCTGGGGAAGCTGTCGGTTTGCATCTGGATGTTCTAACTAAAACGTTTGCGATGAGTGTTTTATATTGGAAAACCATTGACATTTTTTTCAAAAGACAACCGTTTGATAAGTCTGTACATTAAGAGAGAGAAAACGCAAGTTCGTTCAAACCATATCTTTCATTCAGTCACACTGCGAATTTATATTCATATGATCGAGAATTCGAGATACAATATTAAACCCCCAAAAAAACTATTTCCGGCAGCGGCAAAGGCGGCGTGCCACGCCGTCATTGTCGTTGTCATCCTCTGGGATGCCGTTGTTGAAGTCTTCAAGGCAGCACAAAATGTTCTTCAGTTGTAAATCAAACATCATGTCGTTGCGCGATTGACGGGCGGGCGCGGGAGGACGACAACTGGCGCCGCTGAGAGGTAGCAGTCGACGGCAGCGTCCCATGCCGCTGAGGGGGGCGCGCGCACGGGCACGGGCACGGGCGCGGCGGGTGCAGCCAAAAGCACGGGGGTCGGCGCCACGGTGGGTGGAGGGGCGCGCACGGGCAAGGGCACGGGCGCTCGCGCTGACATGTACACGAGCTCGCGCGGGTCCGTGGAGACCTCGCTGACGCCCGCGACTTCCAGCTCTACGATAGTGCTCGGCGACCAGCCCGTCAATGCTACGGGGATGGTCGCTGGCGCGGGCGCGGGGAAGGGAGATGGGACGGGAGCGGGGGCAGTAACCGCCGCGGTCAGCTCATTCTGGGCCATGTCCATGAGGCCGCATTCCTCCTTATTCGCTTCCCAGTGAGCCTGCACAGCGTACAGCTCGCACATTTCCCGGTGAGCCTGCGCATTGGAGGACAGCTTGCACGCCTCTTGGTCAGCCTACGCACGGGACTGCGCTCGCACGCCTCCCGTTCAGTCAAGGTCAAGCAGTTGTCCGCACGGCACCTCCTACAGCAATTAAAACCAAGACACGTGGCATCACATGAATGGTTAACAGAACGCACACAGCTTGAATTCTACAAACGTTTGAGATATTAAAGTGGCATCTATTTTTTCAAAATGCCTCTGTTGGCTGTCATTATTTGAGTGCGCCTTCTCTCAAAATGGACACAAAAAATGCCATAGCATGTTGGGTGCCATTCCATGATAGCATGCCAAGTTTCATGAATTTCAGACGAGTTTTGGGTTTACTAGAATTTTAAAACCAAGCATCTCAATGTTTTGCCGGCAATCAATGGTGCCCTGGTGTTTGAAATTCATTCCCATTTATTGCATGGGGCCTAAGCATGCACCCAAGGACACATATTTGATTTTTCAACCAATTTATATGCGGTGGAGCATGTGCATGTAGTTCAAATTTGAATTATGCACATAAATGCATTGAAAACTCAGTTAATGCATAAAAATGTCCAAACACTTCAAATGAACTCTGAAAAGGTTGAAAGTTGTCATGGTATCATCATTTCACCCACATAGCATGTGCAAAAAAGTAGAGAGGGTTACGGCAAAAACTAGATGCACTTCGTGTACAAAATGGACAATCTCTTTCAAAGTATCATGGTTTGGGACGAAAACTCATCTGTTACAAAGGCAATTATTATTTTTGAACTTATTTGAAGTCCAAACTTTTTGTGTGTTCAAAATGCACCATTCAAATCCACATCATCAATTATCAACCCTTTCTGAATTCATTTGGTACTTTCATGCATTTACTGCTTTTTTAGAGCTAAATGACCCTGAAGTTGAAAAACACTTCGAATGAACTCTGAAAAGGTTGAAAGTTGGCATGGCATCATCATTTCACCCACATAGAATGTGCAAAAAAAGTAGAGAGGGTTACGGCAAAAAAATGGATGCACTTCGTGTACAAAATGGACAATCTCTTTCGAAGTATCAGGGTTTCGGACGAAAACTCATCTGTTACAAAGGCATTTCATCTTTTCGAACTAATTAGAAGTCCAGACTTTTGGTGTGTTCAAAATGCACCATTCAAATCCACATCATGAATTATCAACCCTTTCTGAATTCATTTGGTATTTTTCATGCATTTACAGATTTTTTAGAGCTAAATGACCCTAAAATTGAAAAACACTACAAATGAACTCTGAAAAGGTTGAAAGGTGGCATGGTATCATCATTTCACCCACATAGCATGTGCAAAAAAGTAGAGAGGGCTACGGCAAAAACTGGATGCACTTCGTGTACAAAATGGACAATCTCTTTCGAAGTATCAAGGTTTCGGACGAAAACTCATCTGTTACAAAGGCATTTCATTTTTTTGGAACTTATTTGAAGTCCAGACTTTTTGTGTGTTCAAAATGCACCATTCAAATCCACATCATCAATTATCAACCCTTTATGAATTCATTTGGTATTTTTCATGCATTTATAGAATTTTTTTAGAGCTGAATGACCTTGAAATTGCAAAACACTTCAAATGAACTCTGAAAAGGTTGAAAGTTGGCATGGTATCATAATTTCACCCACATAGCATGTGCAAAAAAAGTAGATAGGGTTGCGACAAAAACTGGATGCACTTCATATACAAAATGGACAATCTCTTTCGAAGTATCAGGGTTTCGGACGAAAACTCATCTGTTACAAAGGCATTTCATTTTTTTGAACTTATTTGAAGTCCAGACTTTTTGTGTGTTCAAAATGCACCATTCAAATCCACATCATCAATTATAAACCCTTTCTGAGTTCATTTGGTATTTTTCATGCATTTACTGAATTTTTTTAGAGCTGAATGCCCCTGAAATTGAAAAACACTTCAATTGAACTCTGAAAAGTTTGAAAGTTGGCATGGTATCATCATTTCACACACATAGCATGTGCAAAAAATTATAGAGGGTTACAGAAAAATTGGATGCACTTCATGTACAAAATGACAATCTCTTTTGAAGTATCAGGGTTTCGGACGAAAACTCATCTGTTACAAAGGCATTTCGTTTTTTGAACTTATTTGAAGTCCAGACTTTTTGTGTGTACAAAATGCACCATTCAAATCCACATCATAGATTATCAACCCTTTCTGAGTTCATTTGGTATTTTTCATGCATTTACAGATTTTTTTTAGAGCTAAATGACCCTGAAATTGAAAAACTCTGTTGATGCCGCTCCATGCTAGCATGCCAAGTTTCATGAATTTCAGACGAGTTTTGGATTTACTAGAATTTAAAACCCAGGCATCTCAACATTTTGCCGACAATCAACAGTTCCCTGGTGTTTGAATTTCATTCCCATCTCTTGCATGGGACCTAGAAATTCACCCAAGGACAAACATGTTATTTTTCAATCAACTTTGGTGCATTGGAGCATGTGCTTGTAGTTCAAATTTGAATTATGCACATAAAATGCTTAGAAAACCCATTTAATGTATAAAAAAGGCCAAATGAAACCCGAAAATTTATTCCCATTTATTGCATGGGACCTAAGCATGCACTGAAGGACACAAATTTGATTTTTCAACCAATTTGTATGCATCGGAGCATGTGCATGTAGCTTAACTTTGAATTGTGCACGTGAAATGGCTAGAAAACCAGTTTAATGTATAAAATGTACAAACGAACCCTGAATAATTCCAATTCTTTTACGACACACATATAGTTGCATGTTCACTGCAGATAAATGGTCTAGCAATTCAAACATCGTCCATTGCCGTTGTGACCCCATTTTGTAATTCAAATCAAGTAGATCCCACACAGTTTATTATCACCAACCGTGTGAGATGTAGTACAAAATGTCGTGGAGCGCCGTCAGTGTATAGTACGCGAGAAGGTGCGTCGGCTACAATCCACAGCCGGCGTGTCAAGCACACTAGCTCACTCCCCAAAAACTCCCGCTTCTGCATCCCTCGCAATCTCGAAAATATCTATCGCCTAGAAGTTTTTAATGTTTAATAGCACATGATTAGTATGTGCGGACCGTGTGCGATGTCTGTTACTCCCGCTCTGCTTCAGTCCCTTGATTCAAATTTTTAGTAGCCCCGGCATTTTACTCCCGCCTTTGCATCCCTCGCAATCTCAAATATATCTGCTCGCCCTTGATCAAAATTTTCAGTAGCCCCGCCTTGTTACATCAGCCTAGTAAAATTTTCAGTTGCCGCAGTATTTCCTCAAACACAACCTTGCCCCCCCTCCACACACACCCCAAAACCTCCGCTCACACAGACACACACAACCCTCGAAACCATTGGTAGGTCGCCGCCATCGCCGGCGCCTCCATCTTGAACCTCTGCCTGTGTGCCGGGGAGCTGGAGGAGCTAATGGCCAAAAAGAGGTTTATCGCGGCCTTTTCGCTCGATGCCGGCGAGGTGGCCGTCGAGGTGTCCCCGCCGTCCTCTGCAGGCCCGATCCATCGTCGCCGGTCCCCCGATCCGCCCGCCGCGAGCCCCTACGCCGGTTCGAGGACTTCCTTGTCCTCCCTCGGACCCGGCATCTGTCAAAGTCCTACCTCGGGGTCCGGTAGCGGTGGTGGGGGACGTGGGTCGCCGAGATTACATTTTGGGAGACCCACACCCGTCGGTGGCTCGGTAGCTTCCACACGGTCGAGCTTGCGGCCATGGAGTACGACCACTGGCAGGTCCGCTACCTTGGTGCGGCGCCTAGGCTCAATTTCCCCTTCGGCACACGTCCGGTCCACCTCGTTCCGCCGGAGCCAGGGTGGTGAGCTCGGCTATGGCACGGGAGGACCGCGAGGCATGGGAGCGCCTCGAGGCCGAGGCCGCCGATGAGGCATACATGCAGAGCTCCGACGTCAGCACCCGGAGCTCGTGGAGGCGGAGCGGGTGATCTTTGCCAGCGCGGAGGGCGGCGAGGTTATCGTGCTCTCCTCCGATGACGAGTTCGAAGGCGGCGAGGACGGAGACGCAGAGGGCGGCGAGGTTATCGCGCTCTGCTCTGATGACGAGGTCGAAGGCGGCGCTGACGACGGCGCGGAGGGCATTGAGGTGGGCCCCGAGGACGAGGAGATCGATGTAGACGAGTGGAGGAGTGCCTTCCCCAACGACCCCGACGACGGTACTGGCCCGAACCAGGCTCACGGCACACCATACATGACGAGGAAGGATTGGCTCGACCTCTACTTCGACCGAAAGTAGTTTAGCTTAGTTTAAATTTATGTTTTATGTTTGGTTATGCAAAACTATCTATGTTTATGTTTGAATGCATGCTACTTTCAGTTGAACCAGCTTTGAACTTGATCAAATTGAAGTTTACAACCTTAAGTTTAGGGGGTCGATCAGAAAAGGCCAAAAATTGTGGAGTATATATATATATATATATATATATATATATATATATATATATATATATATATTCACTAAGGGTTTTAGTCCTTTAACTTTTTAAGGATCGCCTAGAGATGTCCTTATGGCTTTTTTATTTCAGTTCTTCGCAATGTGATGCTCTATATGTGCAACTATTTGCTGTGTAGTTCAATTTTATCAATAACAGTTTCAACAATACCACTATGAATTACAATATTTGGTTGCTGTTAAGGATATTGCAGTTAACATGCCTTTTTGTTTTTCAATTGTTGTTTAGCAACATGCATTGTACTGAATGACTAAATATGCAATCCCAAGCTACATAGCAACAAGGAAGAGTGTTACCTTGGTGTTCTGATGATGTCTACATATACATGTAATATAATCTTATATAATGGGATGTATGGAGTGTTGTACTACATTATTTTTCAATTGTTGCTTAGCTTCTAATATTAACTTGGTGCTTTTAGGTACATATATCATTGCCAAAGATCCACAGTTCGACCCTTTCTGCGTATGGGTCAATGGGATATTCATGAACCAACATCAAGTGAGGAAACTGATAAATATTGTTACTGAAATGGGTCAAAAGATGTCAATCGAACTATTTGTTTACACTTTATGCAAGACAACAGTGAACTGCAAGATGGTAAGTAAGAACCCTCTAGCCTTCTTTTTACTGCCCGTAATGAGTTGTGTTAGATGACAATATCTGAATCTTTTTTCTTTTGTAGTGGATCCTGAAGCAGTTTACTCAAGATTACCTCTCAAACTACATGATTGGCGGCCGGCCATCACAAGGGGTTGGACTAGAGTCCTGCATGGCTTCTACATCCAGGAGAGCACAATAGGGACATTCAGCTTCACCTTGTTCAGCAACTGGAATGTCTGTCGCCTCTTTCTTTACCATCTGTAATAGTACAAGTATAGAACCCTCGTACATCATTCTTTATTTGGTGCTTCTGTAATTCTTAAACATATGTACCTGTGAATCAAATAATGCATTGGTTGTTTGAACCTGATGGATATGAATAAAGCTATAGCCTACTTTCACGTTTAAATTAGGTACGATTTTAAATAGCAGCAATTAAATTAGGGCGAAATTACGTTGTGCAGGTCATTACGGCACACACGGTTGGTAAAACAAAAACGTTTGCGATATACACCATAATCCGAGATGGTTCACAGAGAGGAAACGTGTGCAAGCATGCACACAGTTGCCATTCGCAAAGCGTGTGTGATGTCAGACACTATCACATACGGTGCGGGAAAACTAAATGTGTGTGATTGTCTACCTATCGTACACGGTTTATAATCATGAACTGTTTGTGATGTGCTAGGCATCGTAAATCTCCCGTGCCTGGAATCTGCCTAGAATCTGCCTGGAAAGCTATCGTGCCTAGAATCTGCCTGGTTTTAGGCAGAACCACAAGACTCCGACTGCGATGGCAATGCGAGAACAAACGAGTAGCAAGGATGAAGCATTTGGGATATTCGAGATATCGGAAACGGTTATATAGGGACAACTGTATGCATCAAGGCGGCCTATCCCCGACGGTTTCTGGGTAGTGTGTGAAGGACCCCCCCCCCTATCGCCCACATTCACTTGGCGACGGTTCTAAATGCCGTCGCGGAAAGGGGTTAAAACAGTTTGTTTAGGACCAACGCGCACCAGTGCATAAGGCTCCTGCCGGTTGCCGATAATTTACAAAACATGATCATCCCATACAATAACGTATAACTCATCACGTCTTGACCATATCACATCACAACATGCCCTGCAAAAACAAGTTAGACGTCCTCCGCTTTGTTGTTGCAAGTTTTACGTGGCTGCTACGGGCTTATAGCAAGAACCGTTCTTACCTATGCATCAAAACCACAATGATTTTTCGTCAAGTGTGATGTTTTAACCTTCAACAAGGACTAGCCGTAGTCACACTAGATTCAACTAAAGTTGGAGAAACTGATACCCGCCAGCCACCTATGTGCAAATCACGTCAGTAGAACTAGACTCATGAATGCGGTCATGTAATGTCGGTCCGGGTCGCTTCATCCAACAATACTGCCGAATCAAAGTATAACGTTGGTGGTAAGCAGTATGACTATTATCGCCCACAACTATTTGTGTTCTACTCGTGCATATCATCTACGCATAGACCTGGCTCATGATGCCACTGTTGGGGAACGTAGTATTTCAAAATTTTCCAACGATCACGCAAGATCTATCTAGGAGAAGCATAGCAACGAGCCGGGGGAGTGTGTCCACGTAACCTCGTAGACCGAAAGCGGAAGCGTTTAGTAACGCGGTTGATGTAGTCGAACGTCTTCACGATCCAACCGATCCAAGCACCGAACGTACGACACCTCCATGTTCAGCACACGTTCAGCATGATGACGTCCCACGAGCTCTTGATCCAGCAGAGGCTCGAGGAAGAGTTTCGGCAGCACGACGGCATGTTGACGGTGTTGATGATGTGATCCGCGCAGGGCTTTGCCTAAGCACTACGACAATATGACCGAGGTGTGTAACTGTGGAGGAGGGCACTGCACATGGCTAAAAGATCAACTTGTGTGTCTTTGGGGTGCCCCCTGCCCATGTATATAAAGGAGGGAGGGAGAGAGGCCGCCCCCTAGGGCGCGCCTAGTGTAGGGAGTCCTACTAGGACTCCCAAGTCCTAGTAGGATTCCCTTTCCTTTCCGGAGTATGAAAGAAGGAAAGGAGGGAGAGGGGGAAGGAAAGGGTGGGCTGCGCCCTCACCCTTGTCCAATTCGGTTTGGGCGGGGGGGGGGGCGCAGGCGCACGCCACCTCGTGGCCCTTCATCCCTCTCTCCACTAAAGCCCAATAAGGCCCATTAACTTCCTTCGGCGAATTCCCGTAACTCTCCCGTACTCCGAAAAATACTGGAAGCACTCGGAACCTTTCCAATGTCCGAATATGGCCTTCTAATATATCGATCTTTACCTCTCGACCATTTCGAGACTCCTCGTCATGTCTGTGATCTCACCCAGGACTCCGAACAAACTTCGGTCATCAAAAACACATAACTCATAATACAAATCATCATCGAACGTTAAGCGTGCGGACCCTACGGGTTCGAGAACTATGTAGACATGACCGAGACACATCTTGGGTCAATAACCAATAGCGGAACCTGGATGCTCATATTGGCTCCTACATATTCTATGAAGATCTTTACCGGTCAAACCGCATAACAACATACGTTGTTCCTTTTGTCATCGGTATGTTACATGCCCGAGATTCGATCGTCGCTATCATAATACCTAGTTCAATCTCGTTACTGGCAAGTATTTTTACTCGTTCCGTAATACATCATCTCGTGAATAACTCTTTAGTCATTTTCTTGCAAGGCTTATTATGATGTGCATTACCGAGAGGGCCCAAAGATACCTTTCCGAGACTCGGGGTGACAAATCCTATTCTTGATCTATTCCAACATCACAAACACCTTCTGAGACACCTGTAGATCATCTTTATAATCATCCAGTTATGTTGTTATGTTTGATAGCACACAAGGTGTTCCTCCGGTATTCGGGAGTTGCATAATCTCATAGTCAGAGGAACATGTATAAGTCATGAAGGAAGCAATAGCAATAAAACTAAATGAAAATTATGCTAAGATAACGGATGGGTCTTGTCCATCACATCATTCTCATAATGATGTGATCTCGTTCATCAAATGACAACACATGTCTATGGTTAGTAAACTCAACCATCTTTGATTAACGAGCTAGTCTAGTAGAGGCATACTATGGACACTCTGTTTTGTCTATGTATTCACACATGTACCAAGTTTCCGATTAATACAATTCTAGCATGAATAATAAACATTTATCATGATATAAGGAAATACAGAATAACAACTTTATTATTACCTCTAGGGCATATTTCCTTCACCGAGGCCATGTATGTACATGCTAGGCTCGTCAAGTTTAACCCGAGTATTCTGCATGTGCAAAACTGTCTTACACCCATTGTATTTAAACGTAGAGCTTATCACACCCGATCATCACGTGGTGTCTCGGCACGACAAACTGTCGCAACAATGCATACTCAGGGAGAACATTTGTATCTTGAAATTTTGTAAGGGATCATCTTATAATGCTACCGCCGTACTAAGCAAAATAAGAAGCATAATAAGATAAACATCACATGCAATCAAAATATGTGACATGATATGGCCATCATCATCTTGTGCTTTTGATCTCCATCTCCAAAGCAGCATCATGATCTCCATCGTCACCGGCTTGACACCATGATCTTCATCGTAGCATCGTGGTCGTCTCGCCAACTATTGCTAATACGACTTTCACTAAATCATAGTGATAAAGTAAAGCAATTACATGGATTTCGCAATTCATACAATGAAGAGACAACCATAAGGCTCCTGCCGGTTGCCGATAATTTACAAAACATGATCACCTCATACAATAACGTATAACTCATCACGTCTTGGCCATATCACATCACAACATGCCCTGCAAAAACAAGTTAGACGTCCTCTACTTTGTTGTTGTAAGTTTTACGTGGCTGCTACGGGCTTAGCAAGAACCGTTCTTACCTACGCATCAAAACCACAACGATTTTTCGTCAAGTGTGCTATTTTAACCTTCACATGGACCGGGCGTAGTCACACTCGATTCAACTAAAGTTGGAGAAACAGACACCCACTAGCCACCAGTGTGCGAAGCACGATGGTAGAACCAGTCTCATGAACACGATCATGTAATGTCGGTCTGGGCCGCTTCATCCAACAATACCGCCGAATCAAAGTATGACATGCTGGTAAGCAGTATGACTATTATCTCCCACAACTCATTGTGTTCTACTCGTGCATATCATCTACGCATAGACCAGGCTCATGATGCCACTGTTGGGGAACATAGTATTTCAAAAAAATCCTAGGACCTCGCAAGATCTATCTAGGATAAACATAACAACGGGCGGGGAGAGTGTGTCCACGTACCCTCGTAGACCGAAAGCGGAAGCGTTTAGTAACGCGGTTGATGTAGACGAACGTCTTCGCGATCTGGCCGATCAAGTACCGAACGCACGGCACCTCCGCGATCTGCACACGTTCAGCTCGGTGATGTCCCTCGAACTCTTGATCCAGTTGAGGCCGAGGAAGAGTTTCGTCAGCATGATGGCGTGGTGACGGTGTTGATGAAGTTACCGACGCAGGGCTTCACCAAAGCACTACAACAATATGACCGAGGTGTGTAACTGTGGAGGGGGCACCACAGACGGCTAAGAAATCAACTTGTGTGTCTATGGGTTGCCCCCTCCCCCGTATATAAAGGAGTGGAGGAGGGGGCGGCCGGCCTCATAGGGCGCGCTCCAAGGGGGGAATCCTACTCCTACTAGGAGTAGGTTCCCCCCTTTCCTAGTCCAACTAGGAGGGGAAGGAAAGAGGGGGAGGAGAGAAGGAAGGGGGGCCGCCCCCTAGTCCAATTCGGTTTGGGCTAGGGGAGGCGTGCCACACCTTGGCCTGCCTCCTCTCTTCCACATCTAGGCCCATGAGGCCCAATAACCCCTGGGGGGTTCCGGTAACCCCCCGGTACTCGGGAAAATGCCCGAACCTATCCGAAACCTTTCTGGTGTCCAAACATAACCTTCCAATATATGAATCTTTATGTCTCAACCATTTCGAGAGTCCTCGTCATGTCCGTGATCTCATTAGGGACTCTGAACAACCTTCGGTACATCAAATCACATAAACTCATAATACCAATCGTCATCGAACGTTAAGCGTGCGGACCCTACGGGTTCGAGAACTATGTAGACATGACCAAGACTCATCTCCGGTCAATAACCAATAGCGGAACCTGGATGCTCATATTGGTTCCTACATATTCTACGAAGATCTTTATCGGTCAAACCGCACAACAACATATGTTGTTCCCTTTGTCATCGGTGTGTTACTTGCCCGAGATTCGATCATCAGTATCATCATACCAAGTTCAATATCGTTACCGGCAAGTCTCTTTACTCGTTCCGTAATACATCATCTCGTGACTAACTCATTAGTCATTTGTTTGCAAGGCTTATTATGATGTGTATTACCGAGAGGGCCCAGAGATACCTCTCCGACACTCGGAGTGACAAATCCTATTCTCGATCTATGCCAACACCACAAACACCTTCGGAGACACCTGTAGAGCATCTTTATAATCACCCAGTTACGTTGTGACGTTTGATAGCACACAATGTGTTCCTCCGGTATTCGGGAGTTGCATAATCTCATAGTTAGAGGAACATGTATATGTCATGAAGAAAGCAATAGCAGTAAAACTAAACGATCATAGTGCTAAGCTAACGGATGGGTCTTGTCCATCACATCATTCTCCTAATGATGTGATCCCGTTGATCCAATTACGACACATGTCTATGGTTAGAAAACATAACCATCTTTGATTAACGAGCTAGTTTAGTAGAGGCATACTAGGGGCACTCTGTTTTGTCTATGTATTCACACATGTATCAAGTTTCTGGTCAATACAATTCTAGCATGAATAAAAGACATTTATCATGATACATAAGGAAATATAAATACTAACTTTATTATTGCCTCTAGGACATATTTCCTTCAATAAAATGACTATAAAATGATTATAAAACATCCAATAATGATAATATAATAGCATGGAACAATGAAAAACTATAGATACGTAGGAGACATATTAGCACTTAGCGTCGTTTCCTCCTGGGGTCACCATAATGATCTCTCTCCTCTTTAATTACTCTGCCACATCACATTTTTGTCTACGTGCCACTCTTAGCATCGGTACACCTTGGAGCACTGGGAAGAGCCTGGGTGAATTAATAGCCAACCCCTTGATCGTTGCGCATGTTAACGCTAAATCATGGGGATATGAGAAAATTTGTTGCCTCCCGACCACATTAAGATGCTGCCACTACAACTTCTTTTTCCGTGTAAAAGGGAGGATATGATGTGGGGCAAAACTTTACTCTCTCGTCCCCCCATACCCTTCTTGTTCCTTGCGCCTAGAGCCCCATCGCTTGAGCCTGCCACCTTTGTGCCACCAAATGTTTCACTTTTCATGTGCATCCCAACACCGCGCCACTGCCTAAGCGATAGTCGCATGTCGTCAAATGTGGAAGGGTGGGTAACCCATCAACACGGGTAAGGGAATCCACAATGTATGCTTTTTGCTGCCTTTAAGCCCTCTCTCTCCTCTTAGAGGCAGCCTCTATACATTCCATGAGCTGCCTCTGACAAAAAATTGGCTAGCATCGCCTCTAACCTTAGAGGTTGCCTCTAACAATTCAATAATCCATTTGGTCCCACTTGTCAGCCTTAGGGGGCATAAGAAAGTATAAGAGAAATATTATTGACTGGACAAATATGGTGCTAATCAATACTTTTTAAATTTCTGCTAGGGCCCACCTTATCGGCTGGCTAGAGTCTCTATACATTGTGGTTTTTTCAGTTGGCAAGAGGCAAGGCATGTGGGGCCTACATTAAAGGTAACGTTGCCTCTATACACTTGAGACGCTCTAAAGCAGCTGCACCAGTCGCAAAGGTGACCTCTGCCAGTAACAGCCTGTTTGGTAAACACTCGGGACAAGGGTGTTTATGGAGGGATTAGGCATGGGAAGATGCTTTTTACTCCCATTCCCTTGTTTGGCATATGATGGGAATTGGCGTGGGATAAAACTCTGCTCACGAATTAACAGGGTACCCCCTCGAAAGAAATCGGTGGGAATTGGCTTCCTCAACTCCCATTCCCCTTCCCACTTAAACTCTCATTCCCTCAAATCAAACAGTGGACTTTTAATCTCCTCACCCCTCAACTCCCATTCCCCATCTTTAATTCCCCCGAACCAAACACGTTGTAAGGGCAAGTGAAAGGCCTCTGAGGTGGTGAGCGGCAAGCTAGACCAGCTCTTCATCGGGTACTTCCCGCCATCGGAGGCGGCCTATGCGTGCCCCGGGCTCACCACCATCAATGGCGTCATCGTGCAAGAGAGTCCATGGGAGAAAGAACATATATGTTTTGTGCTTTTTCGGGTTTTCCAATCCATCCAATCCTTCATGTCTCCTTCTGTAACATCCCACATTTTCAATTTGGAATGTTATACATAGAACATATTGCATGGCATATTTTTATTGCATTTGTGCATGGCGATCCTCGAAAATTCTAAGCAACTCAAGGACCTACGAAGAGAGTTGGGAATTCTACCGTTTTCGTGTTTGAGTTTTCTCGAATACCAATACGGGGATCACTGTGGTTTTAAATATTTTTCTCTCCTAAAAATATTTCTTAATAAAATATATGAGCGTAGATAATATGACTTCTCCAAAATAAAAAAATATTGGAGGAAAAATATTAAAATCACTTTTGGATTTTTATTCGGATTTATTTGCAATTTTATTTTCATAGGAAAAATGCGCGTTTTTCAAAATAGCATTTAGGTCCGGGAAAAATGTTCACTTTGTCCTAAATATTGTTAGAGGACGGTGAAAATTTATTTTGGAATTTTTTGGAGTCCGTTTAGTATTTTTTTTCACCTGCTTTAGTGCGTCGGGACTGTTTTTAATAACAAAAGTGCACCGACCTAGTCGGGCCATACCCGACCCGGACTCCCCCACCCGGCCTTTATAAGGCAAGGCCCGAGGCCCGTAGCCGCCCCAGCCCCGCACCCTAACCCTAGCGTCGCCGCCGCCGCACGCCCCTGTCGGGGGAAACTGTCCTCCCACGAGCACCTATGGGACCGGAGCCCCTTCTACGTTGCGGTAAGGGAGCGGAGGGAGCACGGAGAGCAGATCGAGGGGCGCACGCGGGCAGTTTACCCAGGTTCGGGCCGCGCGGACGCGTAAAACCCTACTCCTGCTTGGATTGTATTGAGTTCTTGAGCTCGGGAGCTTGAAGAGCTAGCTACACCGAGCAAGAAAGCTGTCTAGGTTCCGAACCCTTTCTACGTTGTGCATGGGCCTCCTTTTATAGCTCAAGGGGTCACGACAGGTGTCAACGTAGAGGAGGGTAAAAATGTAATTTTGGTGGTAGTTGTAACAGTGCGGGAACAGTGCGTGAACAGTAGATGAACAGTGGTCTTCACCTAACCTTGACAGTGGGGGACAAGGGCATTAAATGCCCGTCACCGTCGACCCCAAAAGTGTCTGTCCATGCTCCTCCGTCTGCCACGACGGTAGCCTCGTCACCGTGGCTTGCCACCGTGAGCCCCAGGCTGCACAGCCGTCCGCCACGCGTCCCTGGAAGGGCCCCAGGGCGACGCGTGGGCCGATGAGCTGGAGCGCGGGCACACAACATAGGTTTCCCCGGCAAGCACCTTGCCGGGGTCTTGATCTTGCCGGGCCCGAAAGCTTGTCGCTCTCCGGGCCCTGCCGGGGCGCATGATGCGCCGAGGCGTCTCTTGGGATATGCGTTCCTTGGTCCTCCTGGCAAGCTCCTCTTGCCAGGGTCTTGTGTTAAAGTGATAACCTTGAGCCTGGTACGGCCTTTCCGGCAAGCTCCACTTGTCGGGGTCTTGATCTTCTGGCTTGTATACTTTGTTCTTGAATGGCTTCATAAGGACCGGAAAGGTACCCGGCGAGCACGTGGAAAGCCCTGCCGCGGGAAGCTGCTACTGCCCGTGCACAAGTTGGGGTACTAAGGTACCCCTATCTTAGTACACCGACAGGAGCCCCCGGGCCTGGGCCACACACGGTGCCGAGCGCTGTTGGGCCAGGCCCAAGACAGTGCACGGGCACGTGCGGCCCACGGCACGCCGTATCTCCTCCCGTATCCGCCGCATCCTCCCCTAACGGCACGCGTCGATTGCGGCGTCGTGGGGGAGATCGTGGCCTCGTTCTTTAATGGGAAATGCGGAACGTCCCCCACTTCCCCCTTAAAAGCAGAGGAAGCAGGGGCAGTTCCTCTCCTTCGTCTTCATTGCGCTTTTCTTCTCCAGAAACCTCCGCTGCTTCTTGCCTCCGCCTCTCCTCCGCCGTCTTCCGCACCCGCGGCGCCGTCGAGCTCCTCGCTTCTCCCCCCGCCGCCTCCGCCATGGCCCCGAAGAGCGACAAGGCGAAGAGCGACAAGGCCAAGAACGACAAGGCCAAGAAGGAGAAGTCCGAGCAGGCGGCGAAGCTGGCCGCCCTGCGGAAGAGGTCCGTGGTCTTCGCGCCAAGGCTCGACGCGAAGGAGCTGCGGAACAAGTATTATCTGTTCTGGTCAGGGGAGACCAAAGCTCATCCCCGTACCAGAGCCTTCCCCGCCGTCGCCAAAGATATGTTCCCCGGCGGGTACTTCTTCTTCGCTGCTTTCTTCCACTGTGGATTGTGCCCTCCGTTCTCGGAGTTCTTTTGTGATATTATGAACACATATGGCCTCCACCTCCTAGACTTTACTCCCAACGCCATCCTTACGATGGTTGTTTTCGTTCACTTGTGCGAAAACTATGTTGGGATCCATCCGAACGTAGCCCTTTTCCGCCATTTCTTTATGCCTAGAGTAGAGGCTGGCGCTCCCCTTTCCGGCGGCATCTCCTGGATCTTCCGGCTGAACAAGAAGGATTCATACCTGAAGGGAGAACTCCGCGGCAAGTGGGAAGAGTGGCGTGCAGATTGGTGTTGGATAGTGGAGGATAAGCCGGAGCCCTTCACCGCGCCGCGCACAACTGCCATAGTGCGCGGCAGAGATTGGAGCGAATTGGCCCCGGAGGACAACAAGCTCAGCATTGCCCTCATTAGGATTATTCGCCTCCGGGTCGCCAATTTGACTATCGGAGAGGTTGGGGCAGAATTCCTCCGCCGCCGCATTGCCCCTTTACAAGAAAGGAAAAGGCCCGCCTGGGAATTCGGCAATGCGGCGGATATCATGAGGCTGCGCCCTGGACTGAACTTCAATTTCACCGCTTTGGAGCTGAAGGGGATGGTCCGAGAGCTCTTCAAGCATGACCCGGCCCATCCGGAGTGGTTCAAACCTCCCCGGGGAGTGGTACCGCTATGCAATAGCACTGCCCGGGATTCCTTGCGCGCGATGATGCCTTCGTGTGACTCCCACGGCGTCGACCCTACTTGGATAGAGCCTCCGCCGGATACTGTGTTGAGCTTTTTCGACAACCTGGTCGAGACGCCCAAGAACACCGAGGAGAACAGGGGCCTCACCCGGGCCACTACGGCCCGGGATATAGCCTACATCGCTTCTAGGATGGAGGAGGCCGCCGCAGCTGCAGCGGCGGGAGATTTTGGATACACCGTGGACGAGGCACAGGCCGCGGACGAGGCGAACCGAGCAGAGGAGGCGGAAATCCTCAGGCTGCTCAAGCTTCCGCACGATGAGTTTGCCGGGGTGCCTTCTCTGAAGTTTGCTGGGATAGCCGGGGTTGCCGGGGTGAGCGAGGCCGCCGGAGGGAGCGAGGTCGCCGGAGGGAGCGAAGCCGCCGGAGGGAGTGAGGCCGCTGGGCATGGTGCTGGACCCAGCGGGCCTGCCGGGGAGGAGGAGGAGGACGTCGAGGCTGATGAAGACACCGGTGGATCTCTGGGGCTTGATGACGATGCCTCCTCGTCCTCAGAGAACTCCCCGCCTCCGGCAAGTCCTACGCAACCACCGAGGAAGCGCCTCCGCAAGGCGGCTACAGCGACGAGGCCGCAGGCGCCTCGACAGCAGCCTGCGCGCCGGGCGACACGTGCCACCAGGGCGAGCAAAGTCGTGGAGGAGGCGCCCCGCGCGCCAGCGCCAAGCGGAGGGGGATCCTCCCGGAGCGGAACGGCCGCTCCTCCTGCTCCTCGGGCCTCGGCGCCAACGGAGGCTGGGTCTTCGCAGCCCACAGCGCCGGAGACCGCCAAGCGTCCGAGAGAGCCTTCTCCTCCTGCTCCTCGCGCGGGAGCATCTCAGGTGGAGTTCGACTTCTCCGCCCTCAGCTCCGACGACGAGGAAGAGGAGTAAGTACTTGCAACTTGTAATTTCTTTGATTTTGTCTTGATTTTCCTTGTTGATTCTGATCTTGTTCTTGTTTTACTTTCAGGTCCTTGGCCCAGCGGATGGCGAAGAGGGCCAAGATCCCTGTGGTTGAGGTCGAAGATGACTCGCCCGTCGCGGCGACAGGGGACGTGCCGGCGGCAAGCTTGCCGGATCAACCCGCTGCTCCGAGGAGCAGCCCCCAGCGCAGCCCCCAGCGTAAGTCTGGTATTTATTTTTCTATTCTTCGGGCGCGCTTGAGGTTGTCGCTTATATTGATATCTTGTTGTCTTGTTTGTCTTGTGCAGAAGTGGAGCCGCAGACGCAGGAGCAACCGGAGGTCACCCCCGAGGAGCTGCCTGTTCCACCTTCCCCGCCAAGGGCGAACTCCCCGGCGAGGGAGAACGCTCCGCCAAGGACGGGCACCCCGCCAAGGGTGAGCAGCCCGACAAGGGTGAGCACCCCGCCAAGGGAGGGCGCGGGCGGCCCTCCGCCAGCAGGGGCCCCCACTCCGCCGCCAAGGGTGGATTCCCCGGCGAGGGAGCCTGTCGTCGAAGAGGTCCGCGAAGGTAAGTCTTGTAGCTTCTTCTTCTTGGACTTGTCTTTTTGGATATTTGCTTGACTTTTTCTTTTCTTTTTCTTCTGCTAGATCCTCCCGCCCCAGAGCGGATGGAGACGGAGGCCACCGTCGAGGAGGAGGTGCGCGGCGACGGCGGCGACGCCACTGCCACTGAGGGCATGGCTGGAGCCGACGAGCCTGCCGCTGAGGAGACCGCCCCGACCGCAGACGCCGCGGCTGGAGAAGGGACCGGCGACCGCACTGCTGGCCCGGAGGCAGCAGGAGCGTCAAGCGCTGCACCGGCCGCCGACCCCTCCGCATCCACGGAGCGGTCGGGCGTCTATCTTGAAGCTCCCAACGGGATCTTCATACAAGTCCCGTGGGCGTCCTCGTCGCGAGCCCCCGTGGAGGGAGAGACCTACGATGGAGAGGTCCTCGCCTCCGCGGGGTTGAAGGTTGTTGAAGCGCCTGGCGGGAGTGACGAGCCCGAAGAGGAGAAGCTTCTTCGCCAGCTCCTGGCCCTGTACCGGGCCAGGCAGGCGAAGCTGGAGTCCCGGGAAGCTCTCACCGCCAAGGCTGGAGCTGACTTGGAGAAGCGCGCCGTGGAGCTCCGCGCCGCCAACCAGGCGGCCCTCCGCAACTTGGCGGAGGAGCGCGAAGGGCTTGCCGAGGAGCAGCAAGCGTTCCTCCTTGAGAAGGCTGAGGCCGAGGAGCAGCAGCGATTGGTTGGCGAAGAGCTGTCCCGGCGAGAAGGAGCGCTCAACCAACGGAAGGTCGACCTCGACGCCCACGAGGACGACCTCACCGCCCGGGAGCGGGCCATTGGCGGAGCCCTGAAGGAGGCGAAGGCCGCCGCAGCCACCGCGGAGACCGCCAAGAAGGATCTTGAGGCCAAGGTGGAGCAGCTGGAGCGGTACCTGAAGGCGAGTGCGGACAGAATCACCACGCTCAATGTGGAGCGGGAAAAAGATGCCCATACCAACTCTGACCTGCAGGTACGCCTCTCCAAGAAAGGCGACGAGCTCACTGCCACCAAAGATTCTATTGCTGACTTGGAATTGAAGGTCTCCACTCTGACTGATTCGCTCGACGCTGCCCGGGATCGCGAGACGAAGCTGAAGGACGAGCTCCGCAAGGAACGAGGCCTGGTGGAGAGCGCCGCCGTCTCGGCGAACCAGTTCAGCCGGACAGTGGAGCAGTGGACTGACGATCTGGTCACCTCCGCTGCCAACATTGACAAGGAGATGATGGCGCTGAGGGCGGAGCACCTCGTGTACTCTCCCGACGAGGACCTCCCCCACGGCGCCAAGTTAAGTCTCTTCTTCAGGGGAATCGCGCCGGGGCTTGCACGGCTGCGGGAGAAGCTCCCCGCGTAGTTGGCCGACGAGTCGCGTCGGCTCTGCGCGGGCACCTTGGAGCGAGTCTTGACGAAGATCGTCTACCGCAACCCCGGCATCAACCTTGTCAACGTCCTCCGCTCCTTGCCGGACGACGCAGATCAGGAGGCGTTGAAGGCGCAGGTCGCCCACATCGTTGCCAAGGTGAACAAAGTCACGAGGCGTGAAGGCGACCGCGTAGATTAGGCTTCTTTCTTTCTGTTTCCTTTGCCGCTGCAAAGTATGTTATGGACATGAATCAATTAGTATCACGGCAAGCTATCTTTGTAATATACAATCTTATTTTGATCAATCAATGCAGTGTTATCTCCCTTGCTTTGGTCCTTTTCTTTGTATGCTTTTTACCCTACGCTTTTAGGGAACTTGCCGGCAAGGGGCCCTTGCCGCGAGCGCTGAGTGCTGGACTCTGAGCAGCCTGCTGGCAAAGGCCTTGTCGGCAAGTAACCTTGCCGCAGCTAGTCGCAGCACACTTAGACTGCTGAGCGAACTCGAAAAACGAAGTAAGGGCGCGACACTTGTCGCAGCTCACTTAAGCCGTTGAGCGTACTCGAAACAGAGTAAGGGCGCGGCTAGCCGTGGGTAGGTTCCTCCGCGCACAGGTTTTCCATACAAAGTGTGGTTGTTCAAGGAAGACAACTAAAATTTAAAAATTTGAATTATTCAAACTTCGGTAACTTAGCTTAGCTTTCCTGGATTGTTTGTTCCCGGCAAGGCTCCTCTTTCTTGAACAGCACTTGGTTCATCCTCCACCTCCTTCCCCCCCCCCCCGGCAAACTTGTGCGCGAGGAACATTCCTTCTGCTTAAGAAGGAAAGAAAAAGAGGAGGGAAAACAAGTATAGGGCCTCTTGGCCTGCTAATGCTTACCGGGTATGCGTGTTGCACAAGATGCCAAACAATGTATGCAAATAAGAAAAAAATCATGGAAATGGCGAATAGTGCGAAACACAAAAGCTTTACTGATGCACGGGATCTGCGCCCGGCTTTGTACAAAGGTTTACATGCAACAGCGGCAAGACTCGTACAAAAGGTGGTTGCCGGAGCGGATCACGGCAACCGTGCCTTATGGGTGAAACTTGCGAAGATGCTCTATGTTCCAGGAATTGCTCACCGGTAAGCCTTCTTCGGTCTCAAGGCGGACTGCGCCGGGCCTTGTGACTTGTCTCACCCGATAAGGGCCTTCCCACTTCGGCATCAACTTGTTGGAATTCTTGGCGGACTGAACACGCCGAAGAACAAGGTCGCCTTCCTCGAGACTCCTGGCCTTAACCTTGCGGCTATGATAGCGGCGCAAGGCTTGCTGGTATCGAGCAGCTCGTACAGCAGCCTGGAGACGTTCCTCCTCGAGGAGCAGTGCATCATCTTGTCGCAGTTGCTCTTGCTCGAGCTCATCATAAGCGAGCACTCGAGGAGATCCGTATACGAGTTCCGTGGGGAGAACTGCCTCTGCTCCATAGACAAGAGCAAAGGGTGTATGTCCGGTGGCTCGACTTGGTGTCGTCCTGATTGACCAAAGAGCCGCCGGTAACTGCTCTATCCAGTTTCTTCCGCACTTGCGCAGCCTGTCGAAGGTTCTTGTCTTGAGTCCGCGCATCACTTCAGCATTGGCCCTCTCCGCTTGACCATTACTCCTCGGGTGAGCAACAGAAGCAAAACAGACCTTGGCGCCAAGGTCTTGGACGTACTGCATGAAGGTGCGACTTGTAAACTGTGTGCCGTTGTCGGTGATGATCCTGTTAGGGACCCCGAAACGGCAAACAATCTCTCTAACGAACCTGACTGCTGACTGTGCTGTCACCTTTCTCACTGGTTCCACTTCTGGCCACTTTGTGAACTTGTCGATTGCTACGTACAAGTACTCAAATCCCCCGACTGCGCGGGGGAAGGGGCCGAGGATATCGAGCCCCCAGACCGAGAAGGGCCAGGATAAAGGAATCGTCTGGAGAGCTTGAGCTGGCTGGTGAATTTGCTTGGCATGGAACTGGCACGCTTCACACTTGGTTACTTGTGCAGTTGCATCTTGGAGGGCTTCTTGCCAAAAGAACCCTTGCCGGAACGCCTTCCCGGCAAGTGCCCTTGCGCCAATGTGGTGGCCACATATGCCTCCATGTATCTCTGCCAACAGCTTCTGTCCATCTTCTCTCGAGATGCACTTCAACCTGACACCATTGAGTCTTCTTCTGTACAGTTCATTGTCAACGAACTGGTACATACTCGACTGCCTGGTTATTTTCTCTATCTCTTCTGGTTCGTCGGGAAGTTCTCCAGTTTGCAGAAAACGGACGATCTGCTGTGCCCACGCTGGAGCCCGAGGCTCGACGGCGAGGACTAAAGGCATGAGGGCTGCTGCGGGGACCTCAGCTTCTACGGCAAGAACCTCCGGCTCTGCCGGAGCTGATGGTCCCCCGGCAAGCCTGCCGGGGCAAGGCTTGTCAGGAACGCTTGCTTCAATTGTACAGACCCTTGGATCTGCAGGAGCAAACTGTTCCTCAGCATTTTTGTTGTTGATCCTGGGGACCTTGGCGGCGGCTTCGGGAAGATCCGCCGGCAAGTAGTCACCGGGGACCAACTTCCTCTTCTTGTTCTGCCCAACTGATGGTGTAACGGATGGTTGAGTTAACTTGAGCAGGAAGGTCCCTGGTTCCACAGGTAACTTCATTGCAGCACACTTTGAGAGGCCATCTGCGATATCATTCTGAGCTCTTGGGACGTGCTCCATTTGCAGACCTTCAAAGTGCTCTTCAAGCTTCCTCACTTCATCTACATAAGCTTCCATCAAAGGGCTCTGGTAACTCTTATTCACTTGTCGGACCACCAACTATGAATCTCCCCGCACAATCAACTTCTTGATCCCAAGTTCGGCTGCAATTCTGAGACCGGCAAGCAAGCCTTCATACTCAGCAGTATTGTTTGTCGCTTGTTCCTTGGGAAAGTGCATCTGGACAACGTACTTGAGGTGCTCTCCGGTGGGTGCTATGAGTACCACGCCGGCACCGGCGCCTTGTAGCGAGAAAGCACCATCAAAGTACATCATCCATTCGATGGTTGCTTCTTGTACGGGGGCACTTGTCTCTTGGACTTCTTCATCTGGCGTCGGGGTCCATTCCGCTATAAATTCTGCCAAAGCTCTGCTCTGTATAGTTGAAGTACTCTCAAACTTGAGACCAAAGCTTGACAGTTCCAGTGCCCACTCGACGATCCTGCCTGTTGCTTCGGGATTTTGTAATATCCTTTTCAACGGAAAGCGAGTGACCACTGTTATCTCATGTGCTTGGAAGTAATGGCGCAGCTTTCTCGAGGCCATGAGGAGGCCGAAAAGCAACTTCTGCGCCCCAGAGTATCTTGATCTAGCCCCCTGCAAGAGGGAACTTGCAAAATACACCGGGCGCTGCACCATCTTCCTTCGCACTTCTCCTTGCTCCTGCGCAGAGTTGTCCTTGCCGGGGCCAGAGCTTGCCGGTGGAGCCCCCTGCTTGTCGCCGGATTCGCTTGCCGGAGGTGTGGGCTCTTCCTCTGCCTCCCTTTCCGCTACCAACGCAGCACTAACCGCTTGATTGGTTGCCGCTAAGTACAGCAGCAACTTCTCTTGTGGCCTAGGTGCGACAAGTATTGGAGTGGAGGACAGGTACCCTTTCAAGTCTTGCAGCGCTGCCTCCGCTTCCGGAGTCCATTTCATAGGACCTGCCTTTTTCAAGATTTTGAAGAAAGGTAGGGCGCGTTCTGCAGACTTTGAAATGAACCTGCTGAGGGCAGCCACACAACCAGCAAGTCTCCTTACGTCCTTGACGCGCTTCGGGGCTTCAATCTGCTCGATGGCTTTTATCTTGTCGGGATTGGCTTCAATCCCCCTGTGGGACACAAAGAACCCGAGAAGCTTGCCGGAGGGGACTCCGAAGACGCACTTCTCGGGGTTCAACTTGAGTTGGATCTTGCGCAGATTTGCAAATGTTTCTTCCAAGTCTTGGATCAGGGTATCTTTGCTCTTGCTCTTGACCACTATGTCATCCATGTATGCTTCCACATTTCTGTGTATCTGTGGCTCAAAAGCAGTGTGCACCACCCTTGCAAACGTTGATCCTGCATTCTTCAATACAAAGGGCATGCGTATGAAGCAATATGTGCCGCATGGAGTAATGAATGCAGTCTTCTCTTCGTCTTCCTTGGCCATGAAAATCTGGTGGTAACCTGAGTATGCATCAAGGAAGGAAAGCAGCTCACATCCAGCGGTGGAGTCAACAATCTGGTCAATGCGCGGCAAGGGAAATGGATCCTTGGGACATGCTTTATTCACATCGGTGAAGTCTATACAAAGTCTCCACTTCCCATTGGCCTTGCGTACGACAACTGGATTGGCCAACCACGTAGGATGGATCACGCCTCTAACCAGGCCTGCTGCTTCTAGCTTCTTTATCTCTTCGGCGATGAATTCTTGGCGCTCCACGGCTTGCTTCCTGATCTTCTGCTTGACGGGCCGCGCATGAGGACAAACAGCAAGCTTGTGATCAATTACCTTCCTGGGAACGCCGGGGATGTCAGATGGTTGCCATGCAAACACATCGACATTCGCCCGCAGGAAGGCAACGAGCGCGCTTTCCTATTTGTCATCGAGTGTAGCACTCATGGTGAAGGTACCACCAGTGCCGTCCTCCCTGGCGGACACCTTCTTGGTTGCCGGTGGAGCTGCCATCCCTTTCTTGCACTTGCCGGTGGAGCTCGATGGAACGTCCTCGACGGCAGCGCAGCACTCCGAAGAGGTGCGTTTGCCGGAGTGGGCCCCAGAGCTCTTGCCGGACTTGGTCTTGGTCTTCCCCCCGGGAGCTTCAGCGGCAAGTGTGTTGCTTTCTGCTGCGGCTGCTGCATCCCGGTATATCTTGTCGGCGCAGATAAGCGCGTCCTTCTTGTCGCCAGGGACAGAGATGACGCTTATCGGCCCCGGCATCTTGAGTACGTTGTAGGCATAGTGGGAAGCTGCCATGAACTTGGCGAGGGAAGGACGTCCAAGTATCCCATTGTATGGCAATGGGATATCGGCCACGTCGAAGGTTTTCCTCTCCGTCCTGAAGTTGAGCTCCCCGCCAAAGGTCACTGGCAGAGTAATCTTCCCCTTCGGCTTGCTCCTCCCCGGGTTTATTCCTTGGAACGACCCGGTTTCTTCGAGCTCGCCGTCTGGGATCTGGAGTTTCTTGATCACAGCCGAGGAGATCAAGTTCAGGCCGGCCCCGTCGTCAACCGACATTTTGGTGACCTTGAGGTTGCGGATGGTTGGCGAGACCAACATCGGCAAGCACCCGACCGCCGTTGTGCGGTCAGGGTGATCCTCAAGATCAAAAATGATGGGCGTGCTGGACCACTTCAGCAGCCTGCGTGACTCGACGGACGGCTCAGCTGCGTTTACTTCCCGCACCCACTGCTTGAGTTGGCGGTGGGAAGTATGCAGAGAGGCGCCTCCGTCGACACACAGAACTTCTGTGGCCTTCTGGAACTCCTGCTCGCTGTTATCTCCTTCCTCCATGTCGTCGTCGTCGTCTTCTTCCTCATCCTTGTCGCGGCCCCGGGGAGGTCGATCACCTTGCCGCTGCTTGGCCTTGCCGCGGCGTCCTCCCCGGCCATTGAATGGCCGCTTCTTGCTTGGCTCTCCTCCGCCACCTTGGGCCTTCTCCTTGTCGCAACGCTCGTATTCAGCCTTCTGCTGTTCTACGAGGTACTCGACTCGCTTGCAATTCTGAAGATCATGGCCCTTGGTGCGGTGGATCTTGCAGTATTGCTTGTCGGAGCCATCCTGCTTGTCGGCTGCCGCCACAGGGGCAGGCTCCTTGCCGGAGCCGCCAGCCTGTGCCTTCTTGGCGGGAGCCTCCTTGCCGGACTGCTCGACGACTAGCACCTCCTTGCTCTTCTTTCTTCTGTTGTTCCGCCGTCGGCTCTTCTTTGCCGGGGCGGCGTCTTCACTGTCGCTTCCTCCTGCGCCAGTATCCTCTCCGGGGAGTCTCCTCCCCTCTTCGGCACGCGCGCACTTGTCAGCCAGAGCGTAGAGCTCGCTGACATCCCGAATCTTGGTCATGGCCATCTCTTCCCTCATGCGGCGGTTACGCACGTTCTGGTGGAACGCGTTGATAACCGCGGTAGGGTAGACATCGGGGATGTTGTGTTGCACGCGGCTGAATCTCTGGATGTACTTGCGCAGGGATTCTCCTTCCTTCTGGGCCAAGATGTGGAGATCACTCTCCTGGCCGTGGGGTTTGTGGCCGCCCGTGAAGGCGCCAACAAACTGGTGGCACAGATCTGCCCACGAAGAAATGGAGCCCTCCGGCAAGTGCATAAGCCAAGAGCGGACGTTTGGCTTAAGCACCAGCGGGAAGTAGTTGGCTAGTATCTTCTCATCGCGTCCCCCGGCAGCCTGCACCGCAATGGTGTAGATGCTAAGGAACTCCGAGGGGTGCGTCTTGCCGTCGTACTTCTCGGGTACGTCGGGCTTGAAGTTTTTCATGCTGGGCCACTGGACGCGCCGCAGCTCACGGGTGAACGCAGGGCAACCTGCCGCGTACGGCAAGTCGCCTGGTTCACCGGGCGCGTGCGTGTCGACAGCGGTCCCAGCGCGCTGATCCGATTGTCGCCGGGCTTCTTGTCGGCGCTCGATGCGCGTTCGAGCGTCTTCTTGTCGCCGATCGTCGAGGACTTGGCGCTGGTCCCGACGAGCCCGCGGGTTCGACGACGCCGTGGAGTCGTCGTCGACGTTGATCCGGCGGGGTGGCGTATTCTGCTTCCGCGGCGGGGAGTGCACGGTGGTTGCACCCCCGGCGGTCTTGTCGCCGTCGGCCTTCGTCTGGTCGACTTGCCGTGGCCGCGATGTCGCCGGCTGCTGCGGCGTGTCGTTGTTGGCAAAGGCGATGAGGCTTTGGATCGTCGCCCTCTAGTCCTCGGCTTTATCTGCCGCTGGAGGGAAATCGAGGAGTAGTTGTGCTCTTGCTAGAGCTTCTGCTGGAGAGGAGAGGAGCGGCGGCGAGCGGTGCGAGGAGCGAGATATGCTCGGACTTCTAACGGGGTTAGAAGGAGCAGTTTCTCGCCCCGGCGACCGCGCCTTGCTCGTACCAGGACGATGGCCTTGAGCGTCCCGCGATCCTCCGGTTTGTCCTTGCCCCAGCAAGCGAATGGTACCTCCTGTACCACGGCGCTGCTGGCTTGGCACCTCTCGAGAGAGGCGTGGCGCGTCTACGGACACCGAGGCCTTGGAATTCGCCCGGTCGTCCGTCTTGTCCTTGGATTTGGTGGTGCCGTGAGTTTCCTCGCCGGCGACCACCCTTCCGCCGGCGTCTCCTCCTCCCACCGTTGGTTCTGGTGGCGGTGGAATCGACGCAGACGGGCCTCCGACCTCCGAAGCCTTCTTCTTCGGGGCCATGTTGTTGCAGTTGACGAAGTTGATGAAGTTGGAGAGGTTGATGAAGAATGCGCCCGCGTGAGCGCCGGATCAGGTTCGCACAACCTCGACGCCCCCTACCTGGCGCGCCAAAGATGTCGGGGGAAACTGTCCTCCCACGAGCACCTATGGGACCGGAGCCCCTTCTACGTTGCGGTAAGGGAGCGGAGGGAGCACGGAGAGCAGATCGAGGGGCGCACGCGGGCAGTTTACCCAGGTTCGGGCCGCGCAGACGCGTAAAACCCTACTCCTGCTTGGATTGTATTGAGTTCTTGAGCTCGGGAGCTTGAAGAGCTAGCTACACCGAGCAAGAAAGCTGTCTAGGTTCCGAACCCTTTCTACGTTGTGCATGGGCCTCCTTTTATAGCTCAAGGGGTCACCGATAGGTGTCAACGTAGAGGAGGGTAAAAATGTAATTTTGGTGGTAGTTGTAACAGTGCGGGAACAGTGCGTGAACAGTAGATGAATAGTGGTCTTCACCTAACCTTGACAGTGGGGGACAAGGGCATTAAATGCCCATCACCGTCGACCCCAAAAGTGTCTGTCCATGCTCCTCCGTCCGCCACGGCGGTAGCCTCGTCACCGTGGCTTGCCACCGTGAGCCCCAGGTTGCACAGCCGTCCGCCACGCGTCCCTGGAAGGGCCCCAGGGTGACGCGTGGGCCGATGAGCTGGAGCGCGGGCACACAGCATAGGTTTCCCCGGCAAGCACCTTGCCGGGGTCTTGATCTTGCCGGGCCCAAAAGCTTGTCGCTCTCTGGGCCCTGCCGGGGCGCATGATGCGCCGAGGCGTCTCTTGGGATATGCGTTCCTTGGTCCTCCTGGCAAGCTCCTCTTGCCAGGGTCTTGTGTTAAAGTGATAACCTTGAGCCTGGTACGGCCTTTCCGGCAAGCTCCACTTGCCGGGGTCTTGATCTTCTGGCTTGTATACTTTGTTCTTGAATGGCTTCATAAGGACCGGAAAGGTACCCGTCGAGCACGTGGTAAGCCCTACCGCGGGAAGCTGCTACTGCCCGTGCACAAGTTGGGGTACTAAGGTACCCCTATCTTAGTACACCGACAGCCCCGCCGCCGGTACCCGCCACCACCGGAGTTCATCGCCGCCGAGGTAGTTGCCGTCGCCGCCATCGTTTTTTTATTTTAAAAACCGTTTGGTTTCTTTTGAAAACCCTAGATATGTTTTTAATAGATCGGTTCGTTTCTTTTCTATTTTAGTTAGTTAGCGTACGTTCGTTTTGACAAACGTTGTTCGTCCGTTAGTCACAGACAGCAAACGCTCGTTCGTTAGCCTCTTCATCAGATTTCTTTTCGGGGCTTTATCCGCGATTATTTTTTATCGTGATTTCTGCCCTGATCTTGTTTTTAGTTTTTCTTTTCGCTCGAGAGTCGGAATCAGGCGTTTCAAAAGCCCAGATCTTCGTCTCAAAGCCCTCTTTCCGTTTAACCAACTTGAACAAGGTTTTGCTACTGTAAAATTTGACTTTAGATCAATCTAGTAAAACAGATCTTGTTTCTTTCGTAGTTTGAGTTTCGTTGCTCCGTTTGATTTGATTCTTTTTTGCAAACCAGAGTTCTTAAGTTGAACTTTCTGGTTAGATCTTGTTGTTTGGAGTTCTGTCTATGCATCATTGCTTGTTTGCTTATGTATGCTATTGTTTGCTTGCGATAGAATTCCCGGAGTGCGAAGCGTGCTACTACGAGTCTCTAGGTTTTGCGAATCATCAGCAAGGCAAGTAACACTTTGATCATACCCTTTATTACCTAGTTTTTCTGCATTAGATCAAACCCTCACACATTGCATGAGTAGGATCTCTTAACTTGTGGGACTGGGAAGTAGATTGAGGTAGAACCTATTACCTGCATTATTTTCAAACCCTTGGGAGTTACTTCTACGTTATGCTTAGGTTGCCATGCTATGCTCGTAGACGTGGTTTGGGTTTGAGAGAATATCCGTGACAGATGTGAGTTGTTAATTAATGGTTCAACTTAAGGTGGCTACTTGAATACACATCTGGGTGGCTTGGTTGCAGGGCACCTGAAGAATCCAGTGTTGTCCTAGGAAATCCCGGGGGTACCGTGTGATTATCTTATGGAATGCCACCCAGCCTCAAAGGGATCATAAAAATATTCATGCTAGAAACTTCCGTGTGCATCCACAATGCCATTATGGGCTCTGGCATAGTTTGAGTAAGTTGTGTGAGCTCTTTCAGTGATGGACTAGCAGATGTAGGGGAAAGTACGTGTACGGGTCCACCCGGGGTAAAGAGTGAATTCTTCTGAAAGACTGTGTCTCGGTCATCCGTTTCTCAAACACCATGCAGTGCAAGAAATCCAACAGAGGAGATCGAGTCTTGTGGGTAAAAGTGCGCAAACCTCTGCAAAGTGTACAAACTAATCATGATTAGCCGTGTCCCCGGTTATGGACAATCTTGAGTATCTGGTACTTGAATTATTGGTTGATCTCATCACTCTAAAATTAATTTGTTGGGTTAATGATAACTACTTTAATTGGGATTGAGTTGGAGGTACCTTCTCAATGATGTTTCAACTACCATGATAGTTAAAATAAAAATTTATTCCTTTGTTGTAGGGAAAAATTTGCTTTACGCAAAAACTTTAACCTTAGAGCCTGCACCAGCCAAATATGCATATAGTGTTAGCCTGCATTTCTGTACTTGCTCTACTGTGTTATCTTGCTAGCATATTCCATGTGCTGACCCGTTTCGGGCTGCAACATGTTACGTTGCAGACTTTTCAGACGAGGAGTAAGACGTGCTAGGTCGTTTGTCATGCACTCAGCTATGCCGTTGGAGTTGATGGACTCACTTATCTTCCAAGCCTTCCGCTGTTATTTTGTTAGATGGCCTTATGCCATAGACTTTTGTAATAAGTTCTCTTTTGAGACATTCATTGTAATAAGTGTGTGATTGCCACTCTATTATAAATCCTTCGAGCACTGTGTGTGTCAGCATTACCGATCCGGGGATGACACAGAACACAGAGACTTCAGTCCATTCGGATCGTGGTCGCTACAAGATGGTATGAGAGCACACGCTGACTGTAGGACAGGACCACTAAGATAAACCCTAGGTCACTCTTATCTACTCATTTCGAACTCCTCTCCATTTTCTACTCTTTAGGATGGTGGACCCAAGGAACAAGTTCACTCAACCAGATGAAGACACACCTTTTGGACGACACTTGAAGGATGTCACTAGGTACCTGAGCATCAAGCTTCACCGGGACCTACACCGCCACTTTACCAGAAGAGGAGCGATGGAGTATTCAAATTAAATTCTTGGGAGGACCTTCGCACCATCCACTGAGCCCATAGAGTTTTCTTTTGATGCACCAACCTGGAGCCTAGGCAAGAGTATGGCAGCCCACATTACCATGGGACGTATTGGAGAAGTATACAAGCAGGAGCTGAAGGACACTATCTATCAGATTTGTGGACGCCGAGATGAGCAATGGGACATGATCAGTACCCGAAAGGATAGCTCCATTGCAGCGTTCATCCAGGAGTTAAATCAGCACATTCGTCGACAGGAGCACCAGATGTGCGCAGGGATGATAGATTTGAAGAAGGCGTTAACCAGGAACTTGGAGCTAGAAGAGGAACTAAAGTCTACACGCGACGGATACGAGGAGGAGATGATAATACTTGTGGAGAAGAATGATGACTTGACGAGGAAGCTAGGAGTATTCATGGGAGATCCAGCACCAGGAGGACAAGAAAAAGAAGAACCCAAGGAGATTCATTTTGAGGACTACATCATCATCGACGACATGGACTCAGACCCCGATGATAGTGATGAAGACTATGAAGATGAAGCTGGAGCAGATATCATGAAATCTTCCACCGATCAAAATTTCTAGATGACCACCCTATGACTAGTAGTCCCCCCCCTTAAAGTAGAATTTAGAGCACTTTTGTAACGTTAGTTAGAAGCTTTGTAAGCCGTTGCTTGAAATTGATTGGTGTGATATGATTGTGTTTGTCTCATGTGCATATGGGTAGTGAAATCCCCTTAGACCTCATTTCTATTCTAATCTCTTCCCTCTACACCCATCAGATGCCTCCGAGACGTGAGCCCGGATTTCAGTTTCCCCCTGAGCTCACTCAGTTGATCCAGCAGCAGAACACTTTGATGCAACTTCTTGTTTAGAACAATCAGAACAACAACAACAACCCTCCACCACCACCACCTGTGGACAACCTGACACGTTTCTTAAGGTTGCAACCACCGGTGTTTTCTAGCAGCATTGAACTAATAGTTGCTGATGACTGGATGCGCAAGATTGGAAGGGATTTGACCACCGCAAACTGCACTGATGTTGAGAAGGTGTGATTTGCCGCACATGAATTGGCTGGACCAGCAGCAGCATGGCGGGAGAATTACACAGCCACCTTCCCTGTAGCCAATGTCACTTGGGATCAGTTTCAACAAGCTTTTCGCACTTCCCATGTCTCAACTGGATCCATGAGCATCAAGAAGCGAGAGTTTCGCAACTTGCGCCAAGGAAATCGTACTGTGGCTCAGTACGTAAATGAGTTTAGTACTTATCTTGTTATGGCCCAGATGATGTGGCCACAGATGCCACAAAGCAGGAGAGGTTTATGGAAGGGCTGAATGATGAGATGAGCATACAGTTGATGGTGGCAACCTTCAACAAGTACCAGGAGTTGGTAGACAAGGCTCTTATGATTGAAGGGAAGCAACAGCAGATTGAGAGCCGCAAGAGGAAGTATGGACAAGGAAAGAATAATTTTGGAGCCCAGCAGAAGCCCCGTTTCACCTCGAACTCAAGAGGATACACCCATAACCATGGAGGCCACACCCATAATGGAGGAAGTTCTCACAACCACAATGGCTCCAAGAATGGGAATGGGAATGGAGCAAACAATAATCAGAACCGCTCTACTCCATCCACACCCGCCAAGAGGGATTTAAGTCACATTACCTGTTTCAAGTGCGGGAAGAATGTACACTATGCTAGAGAGTGCCCTGAATCTAAGAATGGGAACGGCAATGGAAGCTCTGGGAAGAAGCCCAACCCGTTCAACAAAGGACAAGTGAACCACGTGACCGTGGAGGAGGTTGAAGAGCAACCAGATGCAGTTGTCGGTAAGTTTTTGGTTAAGTCATTTACCGCAATAGTTCTTTTCGATACTGGTGCGTCGCATTCATACATTTCAAGGGGTTTCGTAAATAGACATAAGTTGCCCACCCAAGTCCTTAAGACCCCCATGTTAGTAAGTTCCCCAGGAGCAGAGTATATGGCACATCAAGGATGTTTTCAGATGCCATTGACAATTGAACGACATGTTTTTCCCTCAGACCTAATAGTTTTGGAGTCACAAGGATTGGATGTGATACTAGGTATGGATTGGCTATCGATGTATGGAGGGAACATCGATTGTGCCAGTAGGTCTATTTTGCTTACCACCCCGGAGGGAAAAGGATCAAGTATGTATCTAGGCATTCGCCTAGAAGTACACAAGTGCATTCTCTCACGGGAGTTGTTCAGGAGGAAGTGTCCGTAGTAAAGGATTATCCGGATATATTTCCAGAGGAGCTACCAGGCATGCCACCGGATAGGGATATTGAGTTTTTGATTGAGCTATTGCCTGGCACCAGACCAATATCGAAGAGACCGTATCGGATGCCAGCAAATGATCTAGAGGAGATCAAGAAGCAAATTAAGGAGTTAGTGGAGAAAGGATTTATTCGACGAAGTTCATCACCTTGGGGAGCCCCAGTGTTGTTGGTCAATAAGAAGGATGGATCTTTAAGGATGGTCGTTGATTATCGAGAACTGAATGAAGTGACGATTAAGAATAAGTACCCACTGCCGATGATCAATGATTTGTTTGACCAACTTCAAGGAGCTAAAGTATTCTCTAAGATCGATCTATGATCAGGATACCACCAGTTGAAGATCCGAGAGAAGGATACCCTTAAGACAGCCTTCACCACAAGGTATGGGCCATATGAGTATACACTTATGTCATTTGGATTAACTAACGCCCCTGCCTATTTCATGAGTATGATGAATAAGGTATTTATGGAGTTCTTGGATAGGTTTGTCGTGGTATTCATTGATGATATTTTGGTATACTCGAAGAACGAAGAGGAACACGCGGAGCATTTGTGTTTGGTTTTGGAAAAGCTCAAAGAACATCAGTTGTACGCCAAGTTTAGCAAATGTGAGTTTTGGTTGAAGGAAGTTGGATTCTTAGGGCTTGTTATATTAGGAGAAGGTATAGCAGTGGACCCCGTCAAAGTACAGGCAGTCACTGAGTGTTTGACACCCACTTCAGTTGGAGAGATCCGTAGTTTTCTTGGACTCGCGGGATATTATCGGAGATTCATAGAGAATTTCTCCAGGATTGCAAAGCCGATGACAACATTGTTGAAGAAAGAGACAAAGTTTCAATGGACTGAAGAGTGCGAAGAAAGTTTCTAAGAGTTGAAGAAATAGTTGACGACAGCCCCAGTGCTGATCTTGCCAGATATACGCAAGGATTTCCAAGTGTATTGCGATGCTTCACGCTTAGGACTTGGAGGAGTACTCATGCAGGATGGAAGCGTTGTTTCTTACGCATCTCGTCAACTTCGACCGCACGAGTTGAATTATGCGACGCATGATTTGGAGCTAGCAGCAGTTGTGAATGCGCTCAAAACTTGGAGACATTTACTTATTGGAAATCGTTGTGATGTGTACACGGATCACAAGAGTTTGAAGTACATTTTCACTCAGAAGGAGCTGAACCTCAGACAGACGAGATGGTTGGAGCTTATAAAGGATTATGATATGAAGCTGCACTATCACCCAGGAAAGGCCAATGTCGTTGCAGACGCTTTGAGCCGGAAGAGTTATGCAAATACCCTGGTGAAGGGAGGATTGCCAAAGGAGTTAGCGGAAGATCTCAGGGAGCTTCGTTTGGAGATAGTTCCTAGAGGTTTCGTTGCAACCTTGGAGGTTCAGTCAACATTGTTGGGAAAGATACGAGAAGTCCAGAAGGATGACAAAGAGATTGCTGATATCAAGGAGAAGATGAGTGAAGGAAAAGCCAAGGGTTTTCGTGAGGACGAACACGACACCTTGTGGTTTGAGGATCGAATTTATGTGCCCAACAACCCCGAGATCAGGAAGTTGATACTACAAGAAGCACATGATTCGCCATACTCGATACACCCCGGAAACACTAAGATGTATTTGGATTTAAAGGAGCGTTTCTGGTGGACGGGAATGAAGAAGGATATTGCCGAGTATGTAGCAGTATGTGACGTATGCCAGAGAGTGAAGGCGGAACATCAGAAGCCAGTGGGATTGCTACAGCCTATGACGATACCCGAATGGAAGTGGGATAAGCTTGGCATGGACTTTATCACCGGATTGCCCAGGACCAAATCAGGATATGATTCAATCTGGGTAGTAGCGGATCGCTTGACCAAAGTAGCCCACTTTATCCCCGTGAAAACCACGTATACCAGTGCGAAGTTGGCCAAGATATACATGACCAGGATCGTATGTCTACACAGAGTTCCGAGGACCATTGTATCGGATAGAGGAACACAGTTCACCTCGAAGTTTTGGCATCAGCTACACCAGAGTTTGGGAACGAGGCTGGAATTCAGTACAACTTTTCACCCACAGACCGATGGACAGACCGAGAGAGTCAACCAGATTCTGGAAGACATGTTGAGAGATTGTGCGCTAGATTATGGATCTAGTTGGGACGACAACTTGCCCTACGCGGAGTTCTCGTACAACAATAGTTAACAGGCCAGTTTGAAGATGTCACCGTTCGAAGCGTTGTATGGGAGGAGATGCCGAACGCCGTTGATGTGGGATGAAGTCGGAGACCGTTAGTTGTTTGGACCAGATCTGATCAAAGAGTCAGAAGAGAAGGTTAAGCTGATTCGAGATAGACTGAAGGTAGCTCAGTCCAGGAAGAAGAGTTACGCAGACTTGAAGCGCAAGGAAGTAGTTTATGAAATTGGAGACAGAGCGTACCTGAGTGTGTCGCCTCTACGAGGAGTTAAACATTTCGGAGTTAAGGGAAACTTAGCCCTGAGATTTGTGGGACCATACCGTGTTTTGGAACGCATGGGAGAGGTTGCCTACAAGTTGGAGCTACCCGAAGGATTGTCAGGAGTTCATGACGTGTTTCACGTTTCTTAGCTTAAGAAGTATAATGCGGAGATGGCTGATATTCCTTTAAGAGACACAATGCCCCTAGAAGCAATTCAGTTGGATAGTTATCTGACTTACGAGGAGAAACCCGTCAAGATCCTCGAGTTTGCGAGCAGAGTCACCCGCAGCAAGGTGATCAAGTTTTGCAAAGTTCAGTGGAGTGACCATACCGAGGATGAAGCCACCTGGGAGCGAGAGGACGTTCTACGCAAGGACCACCCACACATGTTCTCTAGCCAAACCGAATCTCGAGGGCGAGATTCATTCTAAGGGGGGTAGGTTTGTAACATCCCAAAATTTCAATTGGGAATGTTATACATAGACCATATTGCATGGCATATTTTATTGCATTTGTGCGTGGCGATCCTCGAAAATTCTAAGCAACTCAAGGACCTACAGAGAGAGTTGGGATTCTACCGTTTTCGTATTTGAGTTTTCTCGAATACCGGTACGGGGATCACCGTGGTTTTAATTCTTTTTCTCTCCTAAAAATATTTCTTAATAAAATATATGAGCGGAGATAATACGACTTCTCCAAAATAAAAGAAATATTGGAGGAAAAATATTAAAATCACTTTTGGATTTTTATTCGGGTTTATTTGCGATTTTATTTGCATAGGAAAAATGCGCATTTTTCAAAATTGCATTTAGGTCCGGGAAAAATGTTCACTCTGTCCTAAATATTGTTAGAGGACGGTGAAAATTTATTTCGGAATTTTTGGAGTCTGTTTAGTATTTTTTATGCCTGTTTTAGTGCGTCAGGACTGTTTTAAAAAAAGTGCACCAACCTAGTTGGTCCGTACCCGACCCGGACTCCCCTAGCCGGCCTTTATAAGGCGAGGCCCGAGGCCCGTAGCCGCCCCAGCCCCGCGCCCTAACCCTAGCGCCGCCGCAGCCGCACGGTGCCACCGCATGCCGCCGTCGCCTCCGCACGCCCCGCCGCCGGTAGCCGCCGCCGCCGGTCGAGGTAGTTGCCGCCGCCGCCGTCGTTTTTTATTTATTTTAAAAACCGTTCGGTTTCTTTTGAAAACCCTAGATATGTTTTTAATAGATCGGTTCGTTTTTTTCCGGTTTAGTTAATTAGCGGACGTTCGTCTGTGCGTTCATTTTAACGAACGTTGTTCGCCCGTTAGTCACAGACAGCGAACGTTCGTTCGTTAGCCTGTTCGTCGGTTTTCTTTTCGGGGCTTTATTCGCGATTATTTTTTATCGCGGTTTCTGCCCTGATCTTGTTTTTAGTTTTTCTTTTCGCTCGAGAGTCGGAATCAGGCGTTTCAAAAGCCCAGATCTTCGTCTCGAAACCCTCTTTTCGTTTAACCAACTTGAACAAGGTTTTGCTACTGTAAAATTTGACTTTAGATCAATCTAGTAAAATGAATCTTGTTTCTTTCGCAGTTTGAGTTTCATTGCTCCGTTTGATTTGATTCTTTTTTGCAAACCGGAGTTCTTAAGTTGAACTTTCTGGTTAGATCTTCTTGTTTGGAGTTCTGTCTATGCATCATTGCTTGTTTGCTTATGTATGCTATTGTTTGCTTGCGATAGAATTCCCGGAGTGCGAAGCGTGCTACTACGAGTCTCTAAGTTTTGCGAATCATCAGCAAGGCAAGTAACACTTTGATCATACCCTTTATTACCCAGTTTTTCTGCATTAGATCAAACCCTCACAGATTGCATGAGTAGGATCTCTTAACTTGTGGGACTGGGAAGTAGATTGAGGTAGAACCTATTACCTGCATTATTTTCAAACCCTTGGGAGTTACTTCTACGTTATGCTTAGGTTGCCATGCTATGCTCGTAGACGTGGTTTGGGTTTGAGAGAATATCCGTGACAGATGTGAGTTGTTAATTAATGGTTCAACTTAAGGTGTCTACTTGAATACACATCTTGGTGGCTTGGTTGCAAGGCACCCCGAGAATCCAGTGTTGTCCTAGGAAATCCCGGGGGTACCGTGTGATTATCCTATGAAATGCCACCCAGCCTCAAAGGTATCATAAAAATATTCATGCTAGAAACTTACGTGTGTAGCCACAATGCCATTATGGGCTCTGGCATAGTTTGAGTAAGTTGTGTGAGCTCTTTCAGTGGTGGACTAACAGATGTAGGGGAAAGTACGTGTACGGGTCCACCCGGGGTAAATAGTAAATGCTTCTGAAAGACTGTGTCTCGGTCATCCGTTTCTCAAACACCATGCAGTGCGAGAAATCCAACGGAGGAGATCGAGTCTTGTGGGAAAAAAATGCACAAACCTCTGCAGAGTGTACAAACTAATCATGATTAGCCGTGTCCCCGGTTATGGACAATCTTGAGTATCTGGTACTTGAATTATTGATTGATCTCATCACTCTAAAATTAATTTGTTGGGTTAATGATAACTACTTTAATTGAGATTGAGTTGGAGGTACCTTCTCAATGATTCTTCAACTACCATGATAGTTAAAATAAAAATTTATTACTTTGTTGTAGGGAAAAATTGGCTTTACACAAAAACTTTAACCTTAGAGCATCCACCAGCCAAATATGCATATAGTGTTAGCCTGCATTTCTGTACTTGCTCTACTGTGTTATCTTGCCAGCATATTCCATGTGCTGACTCGTTTCGGGCTGCAACATGTTACGTTGCAGACTTTTCAAACGAGGAGTAAAACGTGCTAGGTCGTTTGCCATGCACTCAGCTATGCCGTTGGAGTTGATGGACTCACTTATCTTCCAAGCCTTCCGCTGTTATTTTGTTAGATGGCCTTATGCCATAGACTTTTGTAATAAATTCTCTTTTGAGACATTCGTTGTAATAAGTGTGTGATTGCCACTCTGTTAAAAATCTTTCGAGCACTGTGTGTGTCAGCATTACCGATCCAGGGATGACACAGAACACAGAGACTTCGGTCCATTCGGATCGTGGTCGCTACACCTTTATTTTTAATGCTTTTAGTTCCATAATTTTGCCCCAACCCCGTCCTCCATGTGGCATGCTTTGTCACCCTTGTGCGAGGCATTTCCATGTTGTAGGCCGCCCCTTGACCTGTGGTGCAAATAGTTTTGCGTCAGATTAAGACCGAACATCAATGAGACGTGCGAATGCAGCGGCGCCAACATTTGCAAGATTGCTGGGATCGCCCACGAAGCCAATTTTTCCAAAATGAATAAAAAACGGCAATAGGAATTATTCTACATTCTCGACGTGCCACTCCTGGACCCTCCGCAGATTGGCATCGTCACCCCTTTATGTTGACTCCTTCGAAGAAGCGACACTCCTGGAGGCTGAAGATCAGTGTGTAGCCACAGTCCCGAGCGGTAAGTTGACCAGACTTTTCAAGCATGGGCATGCCCCTATCCTTCCAACTCTGTGCACCAGTGGTGAATGATTGCATGCAATGGCGGAGCTAGAGCCAGGCCGGATGGGCCATACTCGCCCAACATTTTGTAATTTGTACACAACATCTTTTTACTATTGGGCCTTAGAACACACGCCATGGCTATTTCTTGCATTTCGGCTCGCCCAGCCGGCCCAAAGTTGGGCTTCAAGCTCCGCCACCGATTGCAGGGTTGTGTTATGTGAGGTGATGTCGTAACCGATATTTCTTTAATGGTTATCAGATCTCGTGTCTAGCAGCGAATGACTATGACTCAGTTTCTGTGTATTTTTCAAGTTACGACGGACGGCGTACAGTCGAAGTAAGAAGACTGATTTTTAATGTAATTTTGATTGCTGCTCATTTTGTGTCTTATATTGTCCTTTCATTATATTAGTGTCTTTTCTTAGGTACATACCATAGTGCATTTGTGAGCGGAGATCTACTCTACATCTGCATAATGTATGAGGCTAGTAATAAATCCCAAATAAAATGCAGGATAAATTGCCGTGGCAAATCTCCAACGAACGAATAAACAAAGCTACGTACTCCTTCTATTTTTTTATACAAGACCACTATGAAAAACACATTCTGCATCTATGCAAGACCATCAACAATAATCGAGGCCAATATTAATGATGCTCCCTTGTACTAGTAACCCATGACTTAACTACTAGCATGCATGTAGTGAATGATAATGACACACTCACATACTTCTTCCTTCACGACCATTTAGTTTCCTTTAATGTGCATGCACCTTATTAATTAACCCGGTAAAAGAAAAAACGAATTACTACCGGGTTAATTAATAAGGTGCATGGGTTAATTAGTAGCTTGTAAAGGAAACATTAATTTTTGTACAAACATTAATTTTTGTCTCGGTACCTGTAATTTGAGTCTGTGGTCTAAAAATAGAGGGAGTATCAGTTTTCCCGCTGAAAAGTGCCACGGCCCTGCCGCCGGCGCAATGCGCTAATCGCGAAATGAAGCTGGTAATCGCGATTTTGCTCACTAGGGTCTCGCCGGGATCGTCGCGCGAGGGCTCCTTGGATCCCCCAGCGCCGCTCGGGATGGATTCCGCGGCGGAGCGAGCAACTCGGAGCGTGGGGGCAGGGCGAGGTCCTCAGCCTCACGCGTGGCGGGCTTCCCCGCCTGTTCGTCCGCCCCAATTCTCTCGCCACCACGACCTCTTCGCCCGAGCCGCTCCTAGTTCCCTCCCACTAGCAACGACAGGGAGCTCTTCCTGGTAGTCCTCCCCCTCCTCCTCCCCCTCCCAGCCGCTGGATTGGCCTATTCCTTTTGTTGGTGAGAATGCCCTAACTCCGTTTGGGTTCTTGTTCGTTTTCCTTGACGCCAACAATCGAATCCGACCAAATCTCCGCTCTTCGTGGGTCTCAGTTTATCCAGATTCTGTTGATCCACTGTTAATAATTGATATACGAACTACTGCTGCTAAGAGCCGTTTCTTTTTTTCAGAACAAAATTAGGGTCCCAACTGTTTTAAACCTCGCGTCTTCGACTATGTTTCAGTCTTGGGTGTTTCTTCTGTAATTTTTGTTGATTCAGCTGAATATGCAGTGGGCTGTTGATTCAGTTGAGTGCGGTGGGTTAGACTTTTTTTTTTTTTTGCGGGTGTGGTGGGTTAGACTGGAGAGAAGAATTCCTTCTTTTTTTGCTTTTATACATCAGACGAGAAATGCAGTTTACCCCATGACAGAATCTGCATCAGTTATTTATTCACCATCTCTTATACAAGAACTAAAAGAAGGGTGATTATTGCAGGAACTGAAAACAGCTGCATGGCGGGGGTCCAGGAACAGCAATACGAAGAATTGTTTGGTGGGTTTTTCTTTGATGAAGATGCGTTAAGGTACTACCACCCTAGTAGCATTGATGAGCAATGCCATTAGCTTACAATGCATGGTTGTAAGGAAAGTATAGGAGTAGGACGCTATGATTTTTTCCCTGTTACCTTAGCTAAACATATTTGCTGTAGTCAAGAGTGTTACATTGCTTGTTTGTGCGAGAGAAGATTACTTTCTGCAGTCATGGAATCTTCATTGTTGGTTATTTGCTGGAACAGCCAGGATATATCATTGGATGGGCTGGACAAGGAACTTGAGGAGCACAAGAACTATGATGTGAGCCTAAAGCCAACTGATCCTCATTCTCCGTTTCCATATATCAATGGTCTGAATTAACTGTTCTTACCATCGGACTGTTGCACTTTAACGACTTTTAGTTATTAATGACTGCACAATTTGCAACTTTGACTTGATGAAGTACCAATTGCATATTAATGGTGCAGTGTATGCAGCGTCTTTATTTGTTATTGATGGTTTTAACACGTATGCTATATTTTGGGCCACCAAATGCCTGCTATCCAATTTCCTTACCGTTCCGAAAGATGTCTGCTGTTCTTTTTCCAAAAAAATAAAAAAATCCTGAAATAAATGAGACCTCGGTTATGCGCCATTAATTAGCTTCCACCGCTACATACACTGCTCAGGTTCTTAGAAGCACAATCCTTTTTTTTTTTCATATGATAATATCAAGGGTCATACGCTTCTCTGTGCTGTTTACCAGGTGCTAATAAGTATTCTAGCCAACGGTGAAAAACAGCGTGACATGGCAACCGTGGTGGAAGGCAACCTAGGCCATATTGAACAGGATCTGATTCAAGTATGTGTTTCTGCAAGCTTCAGCTATGTCACCAATCTGCTAATAAAACTATACACACAGTTGCGGCACATGTGTGTCTCCCAAAGCGTTGGATATTGGATTATTGCATGGTACTACTGACTGTTTCTTTAGACTAGAAATATTCTACATTTTCCTTGCTGGAGCTATATTCCATGGAAAGAGAAAGCATTTGAATGATTCAATGTTTATGGCAGCATACTGAGGAGTTAGGACAAACATTATTTCTAATGATATACTCCCTCCGTCCCAAATTTTATGTCTAGATACGGATGTATCTAATACTAAAACGTGACTTGATACATCCATATTTAGACAAATCTAAGACAAGAATTTTGGGACGGAGGGAGTATGATTCTAGCCAGTTTTTCTTTGAGCAGAGCATGATTAAACTTGTTTAAGTCTTTGTTCTCTTGTTTGCTTGCTATATGGTACAAGCTAAATCTATATTTTTCCTAGCTTCGTTTACCCACATATTGTTTTGAACTTTAAAACAATGGACTGCTGTCTCATCTGTTCAAAAGGACTCATCTACTGATGTTTGCTTTTCTCTTACGAATGACTCTTATGTTACTCAAGAACTCAATTCAAAGCTCTAGCAGGTAGATATGGACATAGCAAAAGTCACAAATCAGTAGCGATAGGAAGTTCTGTGCAACAGACATAGGGAAGTAGGATTTAGTGCTAGTGCTTAGACATGGCATGATACCATTTTTTAGAAGGTATTGATTCTGAATTTCTGATACTTATAATGAGTCTGGGCCATGTGTTGTGACTTATATTTTGCTAACTATTATGCGGTTCCTTTTATGTATGAAATAACCAAGGGAAGGTCTGTTGCATAGTTTCTTAATCTTCAACATAGCTGTGCCATGATGTTTCGCATATTTCAATCCATACGTTTCTAAACTTTTACGTACAAAATTGCATGGAAATATCTAGATCTTAAGAGGATCTTTCTTCATGTCTACAGGATTATATAAAAGATAATGACAGCCTAGTTCTGTTGCATGATCAGATTCATGACTGTGACGTTGTTTTATCTCAAATAGGATCACTTCTTAGTGGATTTCAGGTATATTCTTGATTACCTGTCTAGTACATGTAGGGGCCTTATTTATTTGATAACCTTTCTGTTGCAGTAGGTTAGCTTTTTCTCATAGGGAAAATATGTATGGTGTTGATGTTATAAGCAAAATGTTGAGATTTAATACATGTCAATATGTAAAGTGTGGAGATGTAGCTAGCATGGCGCGACTGCTTATTTGAATGTTTAATTTTCATTTTTTATTAAATTGATAGGCTGTATCCCCATTGAGGTGTGGAGAGGCCTCAGGGACATAACGATAGTATGAACCAAGCTTTTCAACCTCATTTTTCGGGCAAACAAGATGCCAGAAGAATGGAGACGGAGTATATTAAATTATTAATACTAATCTTCAAGAACAAGGGGGGTGTTCAGAGTTGTACTAATTACCATGGAATTAAGCTGACGAGCCATACAGTGAAGCTATGGGAGAGAGTCATTGAGCAACGCTTAAGAAGAATGACAAGCGTGACCAAAAATCAGTTTGGTTTCATGCCTGGGAGGTCGACCATGGAAGCCATTTTCTTGGTTCGACAACTTATAGAGAGATACATGGATCAAAAGAAGGATCTGCATATGGTGTTCATTGACCTGGAGAAGGCCTATGATAAGATACCGCGAAATATCATGTGGTGGGCCTTCGAGAAACACAAAGTTCCAGCAAAGTACATTACCCTCATCAAGGACATGTACGATAATGTTGTGACAAGTGTTCGAACAAGTGATGGCGACACTGATGACTTCCCGGTTAAAATAGGACTACACCAGGGGTCAGCTTTGAGCCCTTATCTTTTTGCTTTGGTGATGGATGAGGTCACAAGGGATATACAAGGAGATATGCCATGGTGTATGCTCTTTGTGGATGATGTGGTGCTAGTCGACGATAATCGGACCGGGGTCAATAGAAAGCTATGGAGACGAACCTTGGAATCGAAAGGTCTGACTTAGTAGAACTAAAACCGAGTACATGAGGTGCAGTTTCTGTACTACTAGGCATGAGGAAGAGGAGGTTAGCCTTGATGGGCAGGTGGTGCCTCAGGACACCTTTCGATATTTGCGGTCAATGCTGCAGAAGGATGGGGATGTCGATGAAGATGTGAACCATTGAATCAAAACCGGATGGATGAAGTGGCGCCAAGCTTCCGGCATTCTCTATGACAAGAGAGTGCCACAAAAGCTAAAAGGCAAGTTCTATAGGACGGCGATTCGACCCACAATGTTGTATGTCGCTGAGTGTTGGCCGACTAAAAGGCGACATGTTCAACAGTTAGATGTGGCGGAGATGCGCATGTTGAGATGGATGTGTGGCCACACAAGGACTGAGTCCGGAATGATGAGATCCGAGATAGAGTTGGGGTAGCACCTATTGAAGAGAAGTTTGTCCATCGTCTGAGATGGTTTGGGCATATTCAACGCAGGCCTCCAGAAGCTCGAGTGCATAGCGGACGGCTAAAGCATGCGGATAATGTTAAGAGAGGTCGGGGTAGACCGAATTTGACATGGGAGGAGTCCGTAAAGAGAGATCTGAAGGACTGGTGTATCACCAAAGAACTAGCCATAGACAGGGGTATGTGGAAGCTTTCTGCTATCCATGTGCCAGAACCATGAGTTGGTCGCGAGATCTTATGGGTCTTACCTCTCTAGCCTACCCCAACTTGTTTGGGACTAAAGGCTTTGTTGTTGTTGCTGTATTAAACTGATAGGCTGTCAGAATTTATTTGGTAATACACGAGACCTGTTACGTGTCAAAGTAGTCCACTGCCCACCTGAACTCTATGTTGCTTAGGTAGGGCAGGCCCAGCATTGCAATTCAGTACTACCAGAATTGAGTGTGTGTGTGCATGGGTGGGGTCGGGGTTACAAATGAAGAAATATGAGAGAGAGAGAAGAATGCATAGTACAATATGAATATCGCTCAATGCAGTCTCAGATACATTTTTCTGCCGATGATTCATCATGCTTTGAACCCATGCTGTCACATGGTGGGTACTTTCTGATTGGCAATACATTGGCTCAGTATATTGATTGATGCTCAACAACTGTGGTTATCATTGTCCGTCATGCCTTTTAGATTGCTGGTCCGTGGCAAGACCACGCTGCACGACTTGCAACCAACTGGTCCGTGGCCTACGCTGCACGACTTGCAACCAAGCCTTCTGCGGTCTGGTTGCCACTCATTCAACGCCTCATGGTAAAGAGAGGAAAGGGAAAACAATGATAGAGAAAGAGGAGGTCCAAGGGGAGGGAGTGCATCTAGAACTCACTAACCCAGTGTTAAGTGTATGATTGCCCATTCTAATGAACCTTCTTGCCATCAGTATATTGCAGCAAATGGTTGTGGTTGCCGTCGCCTACCATATTTGTGGGATCTGAGAAGTTCATTCTTTCATGGTCCTTTGCCATTATACGAGGCTTACCGGCTGTCATGCACTCTTGGCCATCTAGTTGCCTCTCTTTAAGTGCCTCTGGAGTTGGGAGCAGAGGTTGCTGAACTCAGAACGAGCAATCACTAGTGGAAGAAAACTGGATGTGGGGAATCCTGTTAACATGGCTTCGGGTTGGTACTTGATCGGACAGTGCAGGACAAATGGGGTGTCATTGCCATACTACTAGTCGATCAATTAGACCATAACCGTCATAAGCTCACAGAACACTGAAGTTTGAAAACCTGAGAAAGTGAGACAGTGCTTGTTATGGATGTGGGACTAGTGAGGCAGCACTAGGCAAGGCGAGTATCACACAATAATTGTTGCCATCTGTCAGCACTGCCCCTGATCCGACATCCTTGCCCTCACCGCAGGTGTTGGCTTGCAACAACGACTGGAGGGGTGGTAGTGCTAGGGGTGGTGTTGCTGCGCTCAGCGCCTATGTATCCTGCCCTGGGTGTGTGCGTGTGTTGCGGTGGCGTGTGTTTGTACTGGGTGCTTGTTGTGATCGGTGCTTTATATATAAAGCGGGGCGAAAGCCTTTTTCGGTACAACGACTGGAGGGGGATGAATCCTTGCATCAACAAAGTAGACCTGAAATGGAGAGGGTTGGAGAAGCTTGGGTGGCCATACCTGATGGGGAAGTGTGTCCTCACTAAAACTTTTAGTTTTGTGATACAATTTGCAAATAGATGTCCAACAGTAGCTCCCAGCTTCCCACACAACCAGCGTGTGGCCATAATCATATGAAATTACGTGTTGTTGCATGTCAGGTTCACATTGGTTCTTTAAGCTCGGAACTTAGAAGTCTCCACGAGAAATCCTTGGACTTGGGTGTGAGGCTGAAGAACCGGAAGGTAAGGACAATCCTGTTAGGCTTTTACTGAGACTGTGCGATAATCTTATTTAGGTACAGAAATTCTTCACTTTAACAAAATACTTTACGAGTAACAAGAGTTACTCGGAAGTTTTGTTTTGGTGTGATACAAAATTGAATGTTAAAATATTAATCGGCAACAGTAGCATATTTGATGCACTCATAATGTTTACTTTCATGGTTCAATAAATATTAATGGGCTGATACAGGAGCTTATGCTGTACAGTTGGCTGAGACAAAGCTTGCAGCATTTGTCGAAGAAATTGTCGCTCCTCCTGGTTTGGTGAATGTTATAATTGATGGAGAGGTAATCATCTAACAACAACTCTGCAATTTGATGCGGGGGTTTTCCAGTATGATAGGTTACTTTTGAGTTCTTTTGCTCCACACTGCAAGTCTTGACGTTTTTTAGTAGATATGAGCCATTGACTTCAATATTTTTTTCTTCATGCACATCAGTACATGTAGATGAAAGTATATGTGTGCATCAGTGCATGTGATAAATAGTTATTGTACTATTTGTTACAGTATATGTGGATTGTCTAGCCCTTTCCATCAGTTCGGACTTTTGGTTGCGTTGGCTAGTGCATGAAGCTTAACATGGTATCAGAGCTAAGGTCTTGAGTTCAAGTCCTGGCTTTCGTAATTTATCTAAAAAATTGCTGCTGCCCCCCTTTGTGTCCACGTATAGGCCTCTTGAGTCATACGTGAATTTCGCGCGCCGTCGCTCTCTTTCGGTTGCACGTGTTGACTTGTCTTCCCCGTCACACGTGAGAGGGGGTGTTACAGTATATGTGGATTGTCTAGCCCTTTCCATCAGTTCGGACTTTTGGTTGCGTTGGCTAGTGCATGAAGCTTAACACTATTTACTCTGTATGTTAATGTGCTGTCTAATATTTGTCATTTTAGTTAGACATGATTGTTCAAGGGTGAAGTGCACTAAAACAGTGACTTCTAAATGCTCAGTTCAGCACCACGGCACTAGGCCATCACTATTATCTTCAATAGTCAGGACGATCCAGTATATCTTATTCTTATCCTGTTCTCAGTTTCTATCAAATTACTGATATTCATATGGTTTTTTGTTTTGGTTTGCTCATATGGAATCGAAAGGTTTTAGACTTAGTAGAACTAAAACCGAGTACATGAGGTGCGGTTTCAGTACTACTAGGCACGAGGATTAGGTTAGCCTTGATGGGCAGGTGGTGCCTCAGAAGGGTACCTTTCGATATTTGGGGTCGATGTTGCGGAAGGATGGGGATATCGATGAAGATGTGAACCATCGAATCAAAGCCGGATGGATGAAGTGGGGCTAAGCTTCTGGCATTCTCTATGACAAGAGAGTGCCATGAAAGCTAGAAGGCAGGTTCTATAGGACGGCGATTCGGCCCACAAGAGAGTGTTGGCTGACTAAAAGGCGACATGTTCAACAGTTTGGTGTGGCGTAGATGCGCATGTTGAGATGGATGTGTGGCCACACAAGGAAGGACTGGGTCCGGAGTGATGATATACGTGATAGAGTTGGGATAGCACCGATGAAGAGAAGCTTGTCCAACATCGTCTGAGATGGATTGGGCATATTCAGCGCAAGCCTCCATAAGCTCCAGTGCATAACGGACGGCTAAAGCGTCTAGTGCATAACGGACGGCTAAAGCGTCTGATAATGTCAAGAGAGGTCGGGGTAGACTGAACTTGACATGGGAGGAGTCCGTAAAGAGAGATCTGAAGGACTGGAGTACCACCAAAGAACTAGCCATGGACAGGGGTGCGCGGAAGTTTGCTATCCATGTGCCAGAACCATGAGTTGGTTGCGAGTTTCTTATGGGTTGCTCTAGCCTACCCCAACTTATTTGATACTAAAGGCTTTGTTGTTGTTGTTTGTTCATCTATTTTATCCCGTTTAGATGAGTAATGAATGCCAAGCTGTGCAGAAAGTTGTGGTCTCGTGGATCCACAGACATACATTGTTTCTTACCGCAGTGAAGACGGCTAGACAGCATGGTTTAGAGGGGGGGGGGAGGTAGACATATGTGTTGGATAATTAGGCATCTTTTCCATGATTAATTCCAGCATATTAAACATGACGACAACAACTACTAACATGTGAACCTCCAATACAGTAGATGTACTAATCAACATGCAGAATAGCAGCAACAGATCGCTAAACACGTACACACTAAACATGTTTAAACAACGAACAGAGACACTGCGCACGTACCGAGCGTTTGTAGATGAAGTAGCGGTGCCCGTTGTGGCGATGTTGTTGATGACAACGTTGGTGATGATCGGTCGAAGACGGCGTCGGTGGCGAACCGCCGCAGCAGCAGGTAGACGAGCCGTGGTGGAAGCAGCGAGCAGTCGCGCGAGGCGCTTCCCAAAAACCTAATTCGCCCTCTCCCGTACAGGATCACAAGAGCGAGTGGTTCCGGAGACCTGCTCTCCCGTTCGCCGGTGCACGCCGGCGCTTGGGATGGAGTAGACTACGGTGGCGGCGCAAGGAACGAGAGTAGCAAAACCCTAGATTGGTTTTCAGTGGTTTGCGTCGCAGGCAGTGCACAACTTATATAGTGCGGCTCAGGAAAACCCTAACGGAGGCGAACGTGGGCCGAGTCCACGTCGCGCACGTTCGGGTCGGTTACAGTAGCCCACAATCCGGGAGCGACCCGAATTGGCTAACTGTTGACACGTCTGTCACGTTTTTTCCTTTACAACAAAAATAAGCTCGGCTCGGCGAGATTCCCGCAACCCGCGGCGCGGCACGGCGCGTCGTGACGAGACGGGCGGGCGGTGCGTGCGTGCGTGCGAGCGGCGTCGTCGTCGGAGGAGTGCGCGAGAGGCTCTCCTGTTCTCACTCACTTACAAGTGGTAGAACACTCCACCTTATAAGGTGGTGTACATCTCCTCCAACTTCCAAGGTGGGACTAAACTTTAGCTCCCACTCCCCACTCCACTAGCAAGTGAGCTGCCACAAACATGGGCCCATTTGAGATTTCAGAATTTGCTTATTGGGCTGCCCCAAATAATGGGCCCAATTCTAACAATCCCCCACCAGATCTCAAATGCCCATTTAGAGTTTTGCCAATCCTCGCTACTTGTTTATATACCAGTGTTTCAGCAGAGACTGTTAAGTTGAACTTCCGCCTAGAGCTTTAAGCTACATCTGCCAGCAACTTGAACAATGGACTATGCCTTGAATTGCAAGCTTGTGCCAACAGACTTCACTCAAAGTCATAACCAGTACCTGGCTGCCAGTAGCCTACCAAGCGGGTGGAGCATATACGTCGTACTCCCTGGTCTCTTCATGAGTTTACTAGAGATCACCCAAATCTCATAGACTGCGACGTTTGACAGTCGGACTCATATAGGTGTGTTCTTTCAAGAATGCTCTGTAGGACAGCATCTTTGCTATGAATAGCCAACATGAACACATTAAGGCAATATTGCCAACCTGCCTTACAGCACTTGAGAGTTCTGCATCTTCACTAGAGAGGGTCTCACATAGAACTCTCCTCAGTTAAACCAATAGCTTGTTCTTCCCAGGTCCTAATTCACGGGATCTCCGATCACATAGGTTGGGTTACCACTATGGTGTAACATCCACGGGTCTCATACCCATCTCTCTCGATGCACCTTCTATCACATAACGCGATAGTCCCTTCGTGAAGGGATCTGCTAGGTTTTTGTCTGTCTGAATATATGTGACAGTTATCACTCCGGAGTTTCTCATTTTCCTGACAGACTTGAGACGTCTCTTAATGTGTTTTGATGACTTCGCATTATCCTTAGTACTGTTCACTTTGGCAATTACCGTTTGGTTGTCACAGTTCATAAGGATCGCCGGTAATGGTTTTTCAACCACTGGCAAGTCCATCAAAAGCTGACGCAGCCATTCCGCCTCAACAGTGGCTGTATCTAAAGCAGTAAGTTCCGCTTCCATGGTTGACCTCGTCAATATGGTTTGTTTACAAGACCTCCATGACACTATGCCACCTCCAAGAAGAAATGCATATCCACTTGTGGCATAGAGCTCATCAACATCTGAGATCCAGTTGGCATCACAGTATCCCTCGAGCACGGCAGGGTGCCTTGAATAGTGTATCCCATAGCTCATTGTACCGTTTAGATAACGCATGACCCTTTCAAGTGCATGCCAATGATCAGTACCCGGGTTAGACATGAACCTACTCAACTTGCTCACAGCAAAAGAGATATCAGGTCGTGTCGCGCTCGCAAGGTACATGAGCGAACCGATCACTTGAGAGTATCTCAGTTGACCTCTCGGTCCTTTCTTATTCTTTCGCAGTGTCACGCTGGGATCATAAGGCGTTGGAGAGGGCTTGCTGTCTATAAAGCCAAACCGGCTCAAGACCTTCTCAACATAGTGTGATTGCGTTAACGTAATCCCACTCTCATCCTTAATCAGCTTAATGTTCAGAATCACATCAGCTTCTCCCAGATCTTTCATATCAAAGCAACTTGATAGAAAAGACTTGACTTCAGTTATCACACTCATACTTGTACCAAAGATCAGTATGTCGTCAACATACAAGCACAGTATAACCGTATCGCCCCCACCATGGCGATAATAAACGCACCTATCAGCCTCATTAATGACAAAGCCCGCAGAAGTTAGAGTTCTGTCAAACTTCTCATGCCATTGCTTAGGTGCTTGCTTCAGCCCATACAAAGATTTTAACAATTTGCACACCTTTCTCTCTTCACCCTTTACCACAAACCCATCAGGCTGATCCATATAGATTTCCTCTTCCAACTCTCCGTTAAGGAAAGCTGTCTTTACGTCCATTTGATGAACGATAAGACCATAAGAGGCAGCCAGGGAAAGTAGTACACGAATGGTGGTCAGTCTAGCAACAGGTGAATAGGTGTCAAAATAATCTTCGCCTTCTCGCTGAGTGTAGCCTTTGGCTACAAGCCGTGCCTTGTACTTTTCAATAGTACCATCAGGCCTTAGCTTCTTCTTAAACACCCACTTACAACCCACTGGTTTGCAACCATAGGGTCGTTCAGATAACTCCCAAGTTCCATTGGAAAGAATCGAGTCCATCTCACTATTGACAGCTTCTTTCCAGTCATCTGCATCAGGAGATGCAAATGCCTCTGCAATGGACGTGGGAGTATTGTCCACAAGGTACACAATGAAATCATCACCAAAGGATTTTTCAACCCTCCGTCTCTTACTCCTCTTGGGAGCTTCATTGTCATCCTTCTCATGGATTTCCTCAACATGTGGTTGTTCAGAATAATCACTAGATGTACTAGATTCAGGAATGAGCTCAGAAGAAAATCTAGCAGGTCTATGCATATCTTTCATAGGAAACATATTCTCAAAAAATGTTGCATCACGAGATTCCATAATACTATCAACATGCATATCATGTATCTCAGATTTAACCACTAAAAATCTATAGCCAACGCTACGCTGTGCATAGCCTAGAAAGACACAATCCACTGTCTTTGGTCCGAGTTTGCGTTTCTTGGGAATTGGAACGTTGACCTTAGCCAAACATCCCCAAGTGCGCAAATAAGAAAGTGATGGTTTTCTCCCAGCCCACTCCTCATAAGGGGTCTTATCTTTATTCTTGTTCGGAATTCTATTCAGGACATGACATGAAGTCAATAAAGCCTCCCCCCACCATGCCTTAGATAAACCAGCAGTGTCCAACATGGCATTCACCAAGTCGGTCAGCGTGCGGTTTTTCCTCTCAGCAACCCCGTTTGACTGGGGCGAGTAGGGAGGCGTCCTCTCGTGAATAATACCATGTTCCTCACAGAAATCATCAAATACTTTGGGAAAATACTCTCCACCACGATCCGACCTAAGACGTTTGATCTTTCTCTCTAATTGATTTTCAACTTCAGCCTTATAGATTTTAAAGTAGTCTAATGCCTCATCTTTAGTTTGCTAGTAGCATCATCAATTAACGTCATGAAATATCTCTTTCCACCTTTTGTCAACACACCATTCATCTCACACAAATCAGAATGTATGAGTTCTAGAGGTGCCAAGTTTCTCTCCTCGGCTGCCTTGTGAGGCTTCCGAGGTTGCTTTGATTGCACACAACTATGGCACTTAGAACCTTTGGCAATAGTGAAATTCGGAATTAAACTCATACTGGAAAGCCGAGACAGTAAACCAAAATTAACATGACATAAACGAGAGTGCCAAACACTAGCATCCGAATCAACATTGTCACAAATATGGTATACTGACTTATTACAAAACTCAGAAAGTGATAAGCGGAACAAGCCTCCGCACTCATAGCCTTTACCAATAAATTGTCCAAATCTCGACACAACTACTTTATTGGACTCAAATACTACTTTAAACCCATCCCTGCAGAGTTGGGAGCCACTAACGAGATTCTTGTTTATAGTAGGGACATGCTGCACGTTCCTCAGCTGCACGATCTTTCCTGAAGTAAACTTCAGATCTACCGTGCCAACACCATGAACAGTAGCATGCGAACAGTTCCCCATTATGACGGGAGAATCTCGGACAACCTGATAAGAAGTGAACATAGAGATGTCAGCACACACATGAACATTAGCACCCGTATCAATCAACCAACTTGGAGATTGAAAAGCTGAAAGCACAAACGGTAAATTACCGTACCCATCAGCACCGCTAGCGGTCACGACGTTGACATTCTTCTTCCGGTCTGCACGGTCTGGGCAGTCCTTGGAAAAGTGGCCGACTACTCCACAGGTGTAACACCCTAGTCTGGCCAGCTTGTTCGGCTTCTTCTTCTTCTTGAAGGAAGTAGTATTGACAGGCACATTTGTCGGAGGCTTGTAGTTCCCTTTCTTGCTGTTGTTGTTGTTCTTGTAGTGTGAGTTTTTCTGCACCATGTTGGCGCTAGACTGACCCTCAACACCTCTCTCATGAGCGTCCTTAGCCCGAGCTTTCTCCTCAACATCAAGAGACGCTATCAGGTTTTCAACCGATATCTCCTGTCTCTTATGTTTGAGCGTTGTGGCGAAGTTCCTCCACGAAGAAGGCAACTTTGCAATTATGCACCCAGCCACAAACTTGTCAGGTAGGACGCACTTGAGTAGTTCAAGCTCCTTTGCAATGACCTGTATTTCATGAGCCTGTTCGACTACGCCACGGTTGTTCACCATCTTGTAATCGTTAAAGCTCTCCATGACATACAATTCACTGCCTGCATCGGTTGCACCGAATTTAGCATCCAGTGCATCCCAGAGCTCTTTGGCGTCTGTTATGTGCATATACACATCTCGCAGACGTCCCTCAAGAACACTCAGAACACAGCCTCTGAAGGCAGTAGTGGCATCCTTGAACTTAGTCTGATCTTCCTCAGACATAGCTCCTTCAGGTTTGCCCTTACTGACCTCCCAGATCTTCAGGGCCTCAAGCCAGAGTTGGCACTGAATCTGCCACCTCTTGAAGTTCACCCCGGTAAACTTATCCGGTTTCATCGCATCGGTAAATCCAGCCATTGATAAATTAGGAAATTGCCTACAATTAGGTTTTTGGATTGTTGGATAATTAGGCATCTTTTCCATGATTAATTCCAGCATATTAAACATGACGACAACAGCTACTAACATGTGAACCTCCAATACAGTAGATGTACTAATCAACATGCAGAATAGCAGCAACAGATCGCTAAACACGTACACACTAAACATGTTTAGACAACGAACAGAGACACTGCGCACGTACCGAGCGTTTGTAGATGAAGTAGCGGTGCCCGTTGTGGCGATGTTGTTGATGACAACGTTGGTGATGATCAGTCGAAGACGGCGTCGGTGGCGAACCGCCGCAGCAGCAGGTAGACGAGCCGTGGTGGAAGCAGCGAGCAGTCGCGCGAGGCGCTTCCCAAAAACCTAATTCGCCCTCTCCCGTACAGGATCACAAGAGCGAGTGGTTCCGGAGACCTGCTCTCCCGTTCGCCGGTGCACGCCGGCGCTTGGGATGGAGTAGACTACGGTGGCGGCGCAAGGAACGAGAGTAGCAAAACCCTAGATTGGTTTTCAGTGGTTTGCGTCGCAGGCAGTGCACAACTTATATAGTGCGGCTCAGGAAAACCCTAACGGAGGCGAACGTGGGCCGAGTCCACGTCGCGCACGTTCGGGTCGGTTATAGTAGCCCACGATCCGGGAGCGACCCGAATTGGCTAACTGTTGACACGTCTGTCACGTTTTTCCTATACAGCAAAAATAAGCTCGGCTCGGCGAGATTCCCGCAACCCGCGGCGCGGCGCGGCGTGACGAGACGGGCGGGCGGTGCGTGCGTGCGTGCGAGCGGCGTCACCGTCGGAGGAGTGCGCGAGAGGCTCTCCTGTTCTCACTCACTTACAAGTGGTAGAACACTCCACCTTATAAGGTGGTGTACATCTCCTCCAACTTCCAAGGTGGGACTAAACTTTAGCTCCCACTCCCCACTCCACTAGCAAGTGAGCTGCCACAAACATGGGCCCATTTGAGATTTCAGAATTTGCTTATTGGGCTGCCCCAAATAATGGGCCCAATTCTAACAATATGTTGGGATGAGTGAACTAGAGGATCGAATGATAGCGTACAGAGATTTGTTTCTTACTGCTTGCGTCAAAAGAATATGAGCATTCTCATATGCTGGATGCTTAGGTCTTGATATTTCCTACACATGACTCAATTCGTTAGATCTTTCCTAGTACAACTGGGCTCCCTAATATGTCTTTCTCCACCACCTGGTACACTCTTTCTTAGTATTTCTGGACTGCCCGAATCCTGTCATTTCCTGATTCCCCTTCTATTCCTGAGTCTCCTATTTGGCTCTGTAGCTCCAACACAACCTATCCGATCTGCTGATGCTGCTATCCTCGTCCAATACGTGAACAACATTGCACCCCTCCTGGACACGCAGATTGTCCTCAAGCTGCCTTCCAATATGCACATATTTTCATTACAAAATCGAACCCTGGTATGCTGGTATCCTTTTGAAGGAATTAGCAGTTCTTATGTATGTTTTGGTTAATGCTTTTTAGTTGCTGCCTTTTCGTAATTGTTGGCCAACATTACCTGGTTTTCTGTGTAGTAGTTGTATTTTAAGGTTCGATTGTGGCAGCTGAACTGTGTTGAGCTGAACTTACTCTATAATCTGCTGTAGAAAAATAGGCACAAAAGTAGGAAAAGTTGGTTATTTAAAAGGTAAACGGGATCATCATAATCTACCACAATGCGCCATTTGCCAACCAGCTTTTGCCTATTTTATTGGTTGGCTAACCACCCTTTCCTGCTTCCGTGCCTATTCTTCTACAGCAGATTATAAATAAATTCAGCACATCATATTTGAGGAACCACAAATTGTGCCTAAGTTGGCAATTCCAATGCTTTCTTTACACACTAAAAGTTCTGTTGAGCATCTGTAAGATGCTGTTTAAGCTTTCTATAGATGTGGTGTTAGCCCTTTTCAAAAGAAAACAACATAGAACTTCAGATGTTTTTCCTTTTCAAAGAAAACATCATGGATCTAGTAGCATACTGGAACCAGCACGCCACCCAATAAATGGAACTTAAGATGTTTCTCTTTTTCAAAAGAACATCATTCTCCTTTTGTTTTCCTAAATCGCATATTTGCTGATGCATGAATATAATGAGTTCAATGACTTGCTATTCCAGTTTCTTTTGGCAGGTAAATGATGATTATATCAAAAGTCTAAACATGTTGAGCAAAAAGTTGAGATTTGCTCAAGTTGATCCATTGATTAATGCATCAAAAGCTCTGAAAGATATTAAGCAAGAACTGGAAAGGCTTCGGAAAAAGGCACTATCAAAGGTTACCTAAGAATGCACTCACATAGATTAACGATTGCTTTATGTCCTGGTTTTCAAGCTAACAGATATCTGTTTGTGTTCTTACATTTTGCTTGCCTCTGTTAATTACTGTAAAATATTTACTATTAGTGTGATGCTTACCATTTATTTTCCACTATTTACTTCGTCAGGTGTCCGCCTATGTCATTGGGATATTCTCTTCCATGAGAAAGCCTGGAACTAATATCCAGATACTTCAACAAAATTTGCTACAGAAGTATAGGTATACATGGTGGAAAATTAAATATCTATGGAATATCTAGCCATTCTGTCCTCTCTACACAATAGTTATCTTCATGGTATTAAATCTCATGTTCCTGGTTGTATGAAGAATCGTACCTGTACTCTTCTCATTCACGTTAGACTATATGTGCCTGAAAGCTGTATGCATTTTTGGTTTTCTTAGAGTCAGTTCATGCTTGAATTTCCAACTAAGTGGATAGGGTAAGGAAAACCATTTGAGGGTGGAGTTGGAATAATTGAAGACAACAAGAAACGCAGAACAAACATCCACTTGCTATGATGAAGTTCATAAAATTTAGAAGTTCGAAGCCAACTTCTACCGTTATTTTCTGTGATATACTCCCTCCGCCCCGAATTACTTGTTGCAAAAAATGGATAGAAAAGGATGTATCTAGAACTAAAAATATGTCTAGATACATCCATGTCTGCGACAAGTAATTCCGGACGGAAGGAGTATATTTTTTCAGTTGATTTAGCCTCTTTAGTCCTGTCATTGCACGAATGAACAAAACAAGATAACATGACATCATCATTTGCTTTATTTCAATTAGTCATGTCACTGTTGCATATGCAAGATACCTTAATCATTCTGATAATTTCCTACAGGAGCTGATTATTGCTTGCATGGTTCTCTCAGGTATCTTGTTCTCTTTCTTAAAGAGCATGGAATCGAGACATATAATGATGTCTGTGCAACATATGTTGATAAAATGAACAAGGTAAAGCTGTGTGAAATTATTTCCACTTCTTTTTTGAGAGAAAATATGTTTTCCCATGTCTGTCCATGACTACATGATTGGCTGAGGAGTATGAGGAGAGTTTTCAAGACATATCACTTGTGTCATGCCTGAGCTATTAGGTACTGGGAGATCAACATACATGTTGAACAGATGACTTTTGGCTGGTGATGAAATATGACAGGCCTCATGGTCGGAGTTCTGGTGGAAATAGATGGCAGTAGGCTGAGGCTCCGCTTGCTTTTGATTGTCTGTCTTTTGATGAATGGATTTTAATTTAGTGAAATATCAACATTCAGATGGAAATTTGCATGCTCAGAACTGCATGTAGTCGCGACTCTGGCAATATGGACTATACTTCCTTTCATTTGGCATCGACATTCATCAATTCCTCTCATTCTTTCCTTGACCTTGACTTGCCTCTTACCTTTTTTCTCTATATGGTGTCAATCGAATTGTCTTTTTCAGACATCTGAATTACATTGTCATGTAACCTACTAATACAATGACTATTTGCTGTGATGTCGATACATTGTTCCTTCTAAATAGCCACCTGAACTCACATAGTGCAATGATGATATGTCTGCTTGTATGGTCTCTTATCTTGTTCGCCATGGTCACAGTATAAATGCAACTGTGCCCACATTACACATCGGATGTAATAAGATTCTTGGTTCTTAAATTATAGACCACCATTCAATGTTCATTGCTCACTCGTAAAAGCACGATCATGATTTCATAATATGATATGTGAATATTTTGACAATTGCTATCTATGGAAGCTTCATGGTGTGTTTTGTTGTCTTGCTTTGTGGAATCTATGGTGATCTGTCACTAGAATTGTGCTATATCATAATGTTGCTTGAAATTTTAACTTCGTTTATTCTTTTCTGATTTGGGCATACATGCTAATTACC
>LR738709.1:365162200-365205370 GCA_902687465.1 Secale cereale
CCCCCCCCCCTCCCCAAATAGGTGTTGAGTGAAGATTTTCATGTGTACTTAGAAGCATTGGAGAGTTTGAAGGTAGATACTGGTGTATCCACAGATGTGGTTGGATATGACGCCAATGTCGTAGACCTTATACCAAGGGGGAGAGAGCAACTGAGAAATCATCGTTTCATGTTTTCTTTAGGTGAACGATCAAACATTTTGAAGGTACATAAATAATTATTGTTAACTACTACCCCTGTTTCTAAATATAAGACGCTTTTGCAGTTTAAATTGAACTGCCAAAACATCTTATATCTAGGAACAGAGGGTGTAGTTGAGTATTCAGAATTGCACATTTGTTTTGTATTTGCAGCAGATTCATGGCCATATTGTTACCTCACTTTGCAGGAGATTGATCAGCCTGGCTTGGTACCTTGTATATCTGAAGCTAATTCCTTGAAATACCCTTATGAAGTTATTTTTAGGAGCCTACAAAAGCTTCTGATGGACACTGCTAGTTCTGAGTACGTGAATATCCATCTATTTAATCTGAGTACAGTAATGGTGCTGATGGTTCCTGTAAAACATACTTTTCAGGTATATTTTTATCAGAGCATTCTTTCGTGAAGAGTCGATGTTTTATCAAGTTTTTGAAGGTGCAAGCTTTTGTTTTCTTTTTTACTTAATTGCCTCATGTTTCCTCTTTTTAGTGGCTATATATGTTTATGCCAATATTGAACATCCTGTAAATACCTTCGCAACACACAATGGTTACTTTATCTAGGGATGAGAGAGAGAGAGAGACGTACCAGCAGCAGCAGCGCATGCTTTCTCTCGTATTGCAGCGCTCGGGGACAACGGGGACAACAGGGATGAACACGTCCCCTTTAGGTCAGTCACAGATGGGCCTGGGCCACATGGGCCAACAGGATGGGCCACACTTACAACCCCCCCTCTCAAGAGGGGATAGATATATGTCATTCCCATCTTGTCACACACTGAACTGCGTTTTCAGTTCCCAGTCCTTTAGTCAAGCAATCTGCAATTTGTTGTCGTGAACTCACATACTCTTATCTTGATAATCCCAGCACCCAGTTTTTCTTTGATAAAAATATCTGTCAATCTCCACATGTTTGGCTCTATCATGTTGAACTAGGTTGTTTGCTATGTTAATTGCCGACTTGTTGTAGCACCATACATTCATACAACTGGTCTTCAATATCATCAACTCTTCTAATAGATTTATTGTCCATAACAACTCATTCAATCCCTGAGACATAGCTCTTTATTCAGCCAATGCAGTTGATTTGGAAACAACAGGTTGTTCCTTGCTTCTCCAAGACACTATATTTCCTCCTACAAAAACACAATGGCCTGAAGTTGATCTCCTGTCATCTAGGCAGCTAGCCCAATCAGCATCACAATAACCATCGACGACAAGATGTCCATGGCTCTTGTATATCAGTCTTTTTCCAGGAGAACCCTTCAAGTATCTCAGGATTCTATATGCTGCCTCAGAGATGTTCACTTTTAGGTTCATGCATATATCTGTTCACAACACTTCCTGCAAATCCCCATGTCTGGTCGTGTATGACACAAGTATAGCAATCTTCTCACCAATCGCTGATATTTTTCTTTATTTACAAGATCACCTGATTGGACAGTCAATTTATGGTTTTGATCAATTGTGGTTGAAACAGCTCGACAACCCAACATGCCAACATCACAGAGGAGGTCCAGGGTATACTTTCTTTGAGAAAGAGCTATTCCTTTTCTAGACCTTGCCACTTCTATACCAAGGAAGTACTTGAGTCGACCAAGATCTTTAGCCTGCATACCTTGCCAACAGTCTCAGAAGTCGAGAACCCAGATGGAATATCCATGTATACCTCCTCCTGCAAGTCCCCATGCAAGATGGCATTCTTCACATCGAGTTGGTGCAAAGGCCACCCGAAATTTGTTGCACAGGAGATCAGAACCTCACAGTGTTCATCTTTGCTACCAGAGCAAAGGTCTCATCATAGTCAGTGCCGTATGTCTGTCTATACCCCCTCACCACAAGCCTTGCTTTGTACCTTTCAACCTTCCCTTCTGCATTCTGCTTCACAGTGCATACCCACTTGCAGCTGACTGCCTTCTTTCCTACTGGAAGGGGTGTTAGTACCCATGTCTTGTTCTTACACAAAGCCTCCAGCTCTTCCACCCGCCACTTTGAGTTCTCCTTTTCCTTATTCCAATTAGTCCAAATTGACACAGACTAAACAGAAGCAACAAATGCTTTGTGGGATGGAGATAATGCTTCATAGGAAACATTTTTTTTGTTGAGAAAATGCAAAAGACTTTTGCGTTTCATTGCATTGAAAAGAGAGAGTTTGTTACAACCTCCGAAGAGGGGCGATTACAGGCAAGAATCAAAATCAGTGGACGTCCCAGGTTTGTGGGACGATGGCACGCAGGCCACGGGCTCCAGCCCTTGCCCATAGTTTAGCTTTGTCCTTGATCCGCGCGACCAAGGAGTTGTCGATGGGGTTGCGCCATCGAACACGCATTCGTTGCGATGTTTCCAGGTCATCCAAGGGATCAGCAGCGTTGCGGTTGTAAGGCCCTTTTGCATAGGCTTCGGCGTGTTCTGCCGTGCCAAGCGCCACCATTCCGTCAGAGATTCCTCGTCGGCGGGCGCGCTGCATGTCAGGCGCAACCATTACAGGATCTCGTGCCACACCTGCTTAGAGAAGGGGCATGCCAGGATTAGGTGTTGGATTGATTCGGGCGCCTGGTCGCATAGTGGGCAGCGAGGAGGGTGCGGCAGTCCGCGACGAGCAAGGCGATCAGCCGTCCAGCAGCGTCCCGGTGGGCAAGCCAGTGGAAGAACTTCACACGTAGGGGTGCCCAGCCTTTCCAGGTGAGCTTCCATAGGAAACATAATTTTGAATATCATTCACATCAAATCCATACCTTTTCTCTGGTATCCCTGCTGTTGCTTGAGTAGTTCTCCTTAAGGCCACTGATCCTTCAGCCTGATCCTCGTCAGAGGAGATGGAAATCACATCAGTACTAGCTTGTTGTTCCGTCAGTGGCTGATCTAGTTGCTCCCCTTATGTGCAACACCCTCACCTCGCTTTCGTGAATACACCTTTAGCTGCTCCTCTTGCTTTGCAGTCCACCTTGGCACAGTACCGATCTTAGCCGGCGCACGCTTCCGTGAATACACCTTTAGCTACTCCTCTGGTTCTGATGTCCACCTCGGCACACTACTAATCTGAGCCGGTGCCGGTGTGCCAATCTGCATATCACCAGTGGAAGTCGATGCTTCTATCACAGGAGCCACAGGAGTTACTATTTAGCCGCCTATTATTGCTAGAGGTGACTGATGCATCATCTGCATTTGTGTGCTACTGCTCTCCCCCTCTTGACCAATTTCCGGTTGGAGACATTGGTCAAGTTCTTGAAGCAAGACACTTAGATTAGTTTTCTCACCATAAAAGGTTCCGATTCACGGAACGTAACATCCATGCTCACAAATGTCCGCCTCTCAGACGGACTCCAACATTTCTACCCTCTTTGTCCTGAAGAATACCTAATAAAGATGCACTTGACTGCCCGAGGGTCCAATTTGTTGACTGATGGCCTATGATCACGAACAAGAAAAGTGCAACCGAACACCTTGGCTGGAACTGGGAATTTATTTTCTGCGAAAACCAACTCACACGGTGATTTCATACCTAACCCGGGATGGCGTGCGGTTGATCAAGAGGGGGCTATCATGATAACTTCGCCCCACAGGAACTTGGGCACATTCATGGTGAACATCAGTGCCCGGGTCACCTCTAGCAGGTGGCGATTTTTCCTCTCTGCCATCCCATTCTGCAGAGGTGTGTCCAGACAAGATGTTTGATGTGGATGCCCTTGTCTGACATGAAGGCACCAATGGCCTTGTCAACATACTTGGTGCCATTGTCAGATACAAGTGCTTGAATTTTCACATTAAAATGAGTCTGAACAAGTGCATAAAGAACTTTGAAATACTGAAACAATTCGTCTTTATGTTTTAGAAGATAGACCCAAGTCATCCGAGAATGGCAATCAATGAACGTAATGAAGTACTTCATACCACTGAACGTGTCCATACATCAGAGTGGATTAACACAAAAAGGAGAAATGCTCCTGATCCCCTTACTCACATATGAGTTTCTGGTATGTTTAACAAACTCACACGCATCACATTTCGGCCTGCTCTTGTCCACACCACTCATTACATCGGGAAATACTTGGTACATTTTTTTCAAAAGACACATGTCCCATCCTACAATAATGGATCAGGGCTCTAGTCTCCTTATCCTCAGCAGCTGCAGCTAGCATGTGCATTCCCTCCTGATCCGGCATGTGGTCCATGTACCACAACACCCTACGCCTCGTTCCAGTCTCAAGACTCATGCCCGTTGATCTCTCCCAGATGAAGAATACAACCTTGTCAAGAATTATTCAGCAATCTATTTGGTCAATCAAAGCACTCAAGGACACCAAGTTCACGGGAAAAGCTGGCACATCAACATCGAGGATAATTCAATACTCGGTGCAAGGTCGTCTCCAGGAATTTGGGGCTTGGGACGAAACGAAAAATGGGGCCCTAAATTCCAAAATAATCATATAACTATAGCATACTTCAAATATGTGTATAATATTTATAAATAAATCAAATCTAAATGCTAGAATAATAGATGTGGTATTAAAGTCATAAAAGATCTAATGTTCTATCGGGAAAAAATGTCATTTATCTTTTAATGGAAGTAATGATTCAAACAATAAATCAGTTTGGTTTCATGCCTGGGAGGTCGACGGTGGAAGCCATTTTCTTGGTACGACAACTTATGGAGAGATACAATCATACAAGGAGCAAAAGAAGGACCTGCCTATGGTGTTCATTGACTTGGAGAAGGCCTATGATAAGATATAGCGGAATGTCATGTGGTGGGCCTTGGAGAAACACAAAGTCCGAGCAAAGTACATTACCCCCATCAAGGACATGTACGATAATGTTGTGACAAGTGTTGGAACAAGTGATGGCGACACTGATGACTTCCTGATTAAAATAGGACTGCACCAGGGGTTAGCTTTGAGCCCTCATCCTTTTGCTTTGGTGATGGATGAGGTCACAAGGGATATACAAGGAGATATTGCATGGTGTATGCTCTTTGCGGATGATGTGGTGCTAGTCGATAATAGTCGGACGGGGGTCAATAGGAAGTTAGAGCTATGGAGACAAACCTTGGAATCGAAGGGTTTTAGACTTAGTAGTGTTATAGTATATGTGGATTGTCTAGCCCTTTCCATCAGTTCTGAATTTTGGTTGCGTTGGCTACTGCATGAAGCTTAACATGGTACCGGAGCTAAGGTCTTGAGTTCAAGTCCTGGCTTTCGCAATTTATCTAAAAAATTGTTGTTGCCCCCCTTTGTGTCCAAGTATAGGCCTCTTGAGTCATACGTGAGTTTCGCGCGCCGTCGCTCTCTTCCGGTTGCACGTTTTGACCTGCCTTCCCCGTCACACGTGAGAGGGGGTTGTTGGATCTGGGGTTCCGGCAAAACCCTTGTGGTTCGAACTCTGGGGTGCGCACGAAGATCTCTCCTTCCGCCCTAGCTCGTCTACTTGCCGATCCCTAGGCCTAGCTCGTCAGATCCGAAGAACAAGGGACACAAGGTTTATACTGGTTCGGGCCACCGTTGTGGTGTAATACCCTAATCCAGTGTGGTGTGGTGGATTGCCTTGTAGGCTGAGGAAGAACTAGTACATGGATGAACTGCCTCTTGAGGAGAGGTGTTCTTGTGCTAGAGTGAGCTTGTGGGAGTGTGGCCTTCTATCCGATCAACTCCCGATGAGATGATCCCAATGGTGGTGGCTAGTCCTATTTATAGTGGCCCGGGTCCTCTTCCCAAATATTGAGTGGGAAGGGATCCCACAACGGCCAAATTTGAAGGGGTGCAACTAGTACAAGCTATCCTGACAAAAGGTGGTCTTCGCCTGCGAAAGGCTCTGGTGGTGACGCCGCCGTGGGCTCCGCGATGACCTCCGCTCTGCTGTCCTGCTTGTCTTGGTCTCGTTGCACCGATATGGAAACCTTTGCCTGACGCCTCGGGACTCCTCGCCTGCACCTGCTCCTTTAGCACCAAAGAGGAAACTGGCACTCTGCGTCCGCTGGCGCTCGCCTGGCCTTGGTTGTCACTGCTCTCGTCACGAGGACCTCGCGAGGTACCCCTCGCCTTGATATCTCCGATCCTCAGGAGCCAGCCTAGTGAGGCCGCCCCAGGGGACGTCTTGCGTCGTCCGCCTCGCGAGGCTTGGCCCCTTGCGAGGGTCTTGAGGGGTTGCTGAAGAGGCTGGGCCGTACCAGGCCGCCTGATGAGCCACGCCTTGGGCCGCAGGCAGGCAAGTCTGGGTACCCCCATTCCCAGAACGCCGACAGGGGTGTTACAGTATATGTGGATTGTCTAGCCCTTTTCATCAGTTCGGACTTTTGGTTGCGTTGGCTAGTGCATGAAGCTTAACAAGTAGAACTAAACCGAGCACATGAGGTGCGGTTTCAGTATTACTAGGCATGAGGAGGAGGTTAGCCTTGATGGGTAGGTGGTGCCTCAGAAGGACACCTTTTGATATTTGGGGTCAATGCCGCAGAAGGATGGGGATATTGATGAAGATGTGAACCATCGAATCAAAGTGGATGGATGAAGTGGCGCGAAGCTTCTGGCATTCTTTTTGACAAGAGAGTGTCACAAAAGCTAAAAGGCAAGTTCTATAGGACGGCGATTCGACCCGCAATGTTGTATGGTGCTGAGTGTTGGCTGACTAAAAGGCGACATGTTCAACCCTTAGAACAGCTGCTCTCTAACCCTCCTAACTTCTCTTCTCCTAAATTCCCAATTAATCCCCACGTGAATATTCTCAAATGACCCCCTTCCTGTGTCGCCTCGCCGTATCTTTCTTGGTAACTAGGGGCCTCTTTGATCGCAGTTCCAAAACGTTGGGAATAGGAAGAACGTAGGAATAGAATGGCATGCCATCTTCAATACCACATGATTGTGAGGATGTTTGATTGTGCACAGGAAAACGGAGGATTCTTTCAAAGAGGTTGGAGTGGATGAAAATTTTCCTATGAAATCTAGTGCAAATGAATCCTAAGGAAAAATTCCTATGTTTGCAATCCTACGAATCAAATAACCCGCATAGGAAAAATTCCCAAGGATTAGAATCCTCCAAAATTCCTTCACAAATCTTTTGTACCAAAGAAGCCTTGAGAGATTTTCTTTTACGAAAATAAGTTAGTACAACGTGAAGAGTAGATTTTGCTAGAGGTCCATAAACTTGCGTGGTAGATGCAAGTAAGCCCATCAACTTAACAATGGAACATTTTTAACCGTAAACATGGAGAATCAAGAGAATCATGTTGAATGCAGGCAGCAACAACTGTGATGATGGTTTGGAGAATCAGTCACTGGTGTCCGTGGGTTGGTGTCAAACACAGTGCCATTCCCGTCCTTTTCCCTTGCATCGGGCTCGGGTTGGAACATGCAAGGAGTGGAGCTGCTCAGCTGGTTGGCTATTCCTTTTAGGGTGTGATTTGAGATGTTTTAGATAGAAGCATTCATGGTGTACCCATCAAGAAATGTGATACTTGGGCATACGTGCATCCTTTTCGGGTGTGATTTGAGATGTTTTGGGTAGAAGAATTCATGGTGTACCCCTTTTTTACTTGAAAAACAATAAAGGGGATACTTGGGCGTACATGTATCCTTGTGTACCCCCATGAACCCGCCGAATAGAGTTTGTTTTTCAAGCATCAGGCAACATAGAAGAGATATACGTCGACTATAACTATATCCTGACAACGAGAAAACAAATTACTGTACTAAAGGAGTCAGACTACTGCACCTTTGTGGGTGTAGAATAAAGTTCTAATACGTGCATCTGCATTTATTTTGACCACACACGAGCGTGAAGTTAATTAAACTAGCTACAGAAATAATATTACCTCCTTCAGTGACCACTTTAAGCTATATTTGGTTCTCATATTCTAGTTTCATATACAGCCCAAATTTAATGTGGAGCATCATAATTCAGAAGGCATATGCTTCAGATGATGTGGCAAAACCTCACAACCTTCTTTATCCTTGTAATTTTCAGGACCTTTTGCAGTAATTGATGAAAACATGAAGCTTACTCTTGCAAATAGTCATGATGCAATATGCCTGATGCTCATGATCTGCATAACTAAAAAGCACCAGGTAGGAAGGTATTTGCTATTTTCCCTTTGCTGGGGAGGAAACTGAACTTATGTCCCCATTTTTTCTTCCCACACAATACGGACAAGGAGTGAAAAACAAAATAAATTGACCAATCACGTACGTCCAATAGCACAAGGCAAGCCACATGTATAATTGGTTTTAATTGGTTTAAGGGCAACTCCAACGCTACACCCCAAATCGTCCGCGTCTGTCCCTTTGGGGGCAAACGGACAGAGACGTCCCAATGCAGGACCCCATCCCTATTTTTTGTCCCGTCCGTGTCCCCGCAAAAAAAAACTTGGTCTGGGTTTGGGGCCGAGGTGGACAGAAAACGGACGTCTCTCGTCCTCTCGCGCCCTCTTCGTCCGAGGCTTGGCCCACCCGTCGCCCTCTCCTCTTTTCTCTCCCCTCGTCAACCATGTCGTCGCGCACCCACCCACCCATGCAGGAAGCTGCGGAGCGCCGACGAAAAGCATGCGATGCCAGCGAGAGCCGCAGCGCGGGACGCCGGCGAGGAGCTGGAGATGGCGTGAGACACCGACGAGGAGCCGCAGCAGTGCGGGATGCGGCTGCGACGGCGGGCGCTGCGGGGCGCGGCGGAGGGCGCTGAGTGGCGCGGTGGCAAGTGTAGAGGAATAGGATGCAACTATTGTTGTATTGATAGGTGCATATGCACAAGTATATATAGTACATAGGGCAAGTCATATCCTCAACTATACCAAAGGAGGAGACTTGGGGTACAAGAATACATGTGCTAAATACATATCTCAACACCCCCCCGCAGTCGAAGCGACACCATTGCTGACGCAGAGACTGGACCGGAATTCCTCGAAAGACGTCGTAGGCAAGCCTTTGGTCATGATGTCGGCAAATTGTTGGGAGGTGGGTACGTGTAGAATACGAACAAGGCCAAGAGCCACCTGATCCCGAACAAAATGGATGTCAAGCTCAATATGCTTGGTGCGACGATGATGAACCGGGTTGGCGGAGAGGTAGACGGCGGAGACGTTGTCGCAGTAGACGACCGTGGCCTTCTCAACAGGACACGAGAGCTCGTGGAGAAGCTGACGAAACCAGGAACACTCAGCAACAGCATTAGCCACAGCGCGGTACTCAGCCTCGGCACTGGATCGCGAGACAGTGGGCTGCCGCTTGGACGACCATGATACCAGGGACGGTCCAAGAAAGATGCAGTAACCCGAAGTGGAGCGTCGGGTATCCGGGCAGCCAGCCCAGTCGGCGTCAGAGTAGGCGACCAGATCAGTGGCAGTGGAGGCATGTAGAGTAAGACCAAGATCCATGGCACCGCAGATGTAGCGAATAATCCGCTTAACAGCAGTCCAGTGAACGTCTCGCAGAGCATGCATATGGAGGCAGACCTGCTGAACTGCATACTGGAGCTCCGGCCGAGTGAGAGTGAGGTACTGAAGGGCGCCAACAATGGACCGGTAGTGGGCAGCATCTGGAGTAGGAGTACCATCAGTAGCGGAGAGCTTGGCCTTCGTGTCGACAGGCGTGGAGGCCGGTTTGCAGTTAAGCATGCCGGCGCGGTCGAGGAGCTCATGAGCATACTTCCGTTGATGAAGAAAGAAACCATCAGGACGACGCACCACCTCAACACCGAGGAAGTAGTGCAACGGGCCCAGGTCCTTGATGGCAAACTCAGCACGGAGACGATCAGTAAGACGGCGAAGTAGCTCAGTCGTGCATGCTGTCAAGATGATGTCATCAACATAGAGAAGTAAGTATGCCGTGTCAGTGCCCTGGTGATAAACGAACAGCGAAGCATCGGAGCGCGTAGAGCGGAAGCCAAGGTGATGAAGAAACGCGGCGATGCGCTGGTACCAAGCACGAGGAGCCTGCTTGAGCCCATATAATGAGCGTGAGAGCAAGCACACATGATCAGGACAAGCTGGGTCGACAAACCCCGTGGGCTGCTGACAAAAAACCTGCTCCTCAAGATGACCGTGGAGAAAGGCGTTGGAGACATCCATCTGATGAACTGGCCAGGCACGAGAAACCGCCAACTGTAAGACAGTGCGAATCGTCCCGGGCTTGACAACCGGAGCAAAAGTGTCGGTGAAGTCCACACCGACGCGTTGTCGGAAACCACGAACCACCCAACGCGCCTTGTAGCGGTCAAGAGTGCCATCAGGGCGAAGCTTGTGTTTGAAGACCCACTTCCCCGTAATGACATTGGCGTGCCGGGGACGGGGAACAAGCTGCCAAGTCCGGTTCCGCTGTAGAGCGTCGAACTCCTCCTGCATCGCGGCCATCCAGAGTGGATCGCGGAGAGCGGCCCGAACCGAGGGCGGTAGTGGAGATGGAGCGGACGTCGATGCGGAGCAGACGTAGTCGTCCGCATAACGCAGGCTCGGCCGAAAAATACCGGTGCGCGAGCGCGTCACGGGCCCGGCCGGCGGAGCGGCCGCGGGAGGCGGCGAGGCTGTAGACGCACCGGCGGAGGCCGCCGTGGCACCCGCAGCGTCCACGGGAGAAGCGGACCGAGCTGGCGACGAGTCCGCGGCAGAAGAGGAGCCAGCCGGCGTCGGGTCGGCAGTCGCGCCAGCGGGCGACTGGGGCGGAGACCGGGCGGGCGACGGAGGCGGGGTCGAGTCAGCGCCAGAGGAGGGTGACTCGGCGGACCCAGCGGCCGGCCCATCAGCCGGCCCAGCATGTGATCCAGCATGCATGGCAGAGGACCGGGATGACGTCGACGCGGCTCCAGGCGAGGATGAAGTCGAGCCGGAGGAGCGAGCCGCGGACGGCCCCGAGCCAGAGGAGGGTGCCGCAGGCGGGGTGGCCGGAGCACCCAGGGCCAGCAGTGGGCGACGACGCGGCGAAGAACCTGCCACGGGGGTGGAAGACGGTGCCACCTGTTCCTGTGCAAAAGGAAACACAAGCTCATCAAAGTACACGTGCCGGGAGGTGATGACACGGTGAGACACAGGGTCATAGCAGCGATAACCCTTAGTGTTGGCCGGGTAACCAAGGAAGACACATGGAACGGAGCGAGGAGCGAGTTTATGAGGTGTGGTGGCGGTGGTGTTAGGATAACAACGGCAACCGAAAATACGGAGACCATCGTAGGAGGGTGGAGTACCATACAAGAGATGGTGAGGCGCATAGTGCCAGCGTGGACGACATGGTCGGAGGTTAAGGAGTAGGGTGGCGGTGGCAAGAGCGTCGGGCCAGAACCGAGAGGGCATGTAGGCATGAAACAGAAGGGTACGCACACACTCATTGAGGGTGCGAAGGATACGCTCGGCACGGCCGTTCTGTTGGGAGGTGTAAGGACACGTGAGACGGAACACAGTGCCGTGGGAGGAAAGAAGGTGGCGAATGGCGTGGTTGTCAAATTCTTTTCCGTTGTCGGTTTGAAGTGCGAGGATGGGGCGCCCGAACTGTGTGGAGACATAGGCATAAAATGCAACGAGAGTGGCTGCAACATCGGATTTCCTATGAAGAGGAAATGTCCACACAAAGTGAGAATAATCATCCAGTATAACAAGGTAGTAAAGATAACCAGAATTACTGGGAACTGGAGATGTCCATACATCGCTGTGAAGTAACTCAAACGGAAAAGAAGCAATTATGGAAGAGGAACAAAATGGAAGGCGAACATGTTTGCCTAAGCGGCAGGCTTCACAAGAGTGAGCGGCCGTTTTATTACAGGAAAAGGAAAATCCTCTCATTATTTGACGAAGGGAAGAAGTGCTAGGATGCCCAAGACGAGCATGCCAAAGATCGACGCCGGCGGAAAGAGCTCGAGGACCACCTGATGAAGACGACGACTGAACTGGGTAGAGGTCGCCGGGACTGTCACAGCGGTGAAGAGTCATCCTGGTGCGAGCGTCCTTGACAGAAAAACCAACTTCGTCAAATTCCACAGTTACGGAGTTATCACGAGAAAGATTACGAACAGAAACTAGGTTCTGAATAAGATGCGGAGAAACAATGACATTATTTAGAGAGAGAGGTCTAGAGTTAGAGGGAAAAGGTGCAGTACCAACATGGGAGATGGGAAGACCAACACCGTTGCCGATGATGATGCGAGAGGGAGTGGAAGTGGGATGAACGGAGGAGAGGTTACCCGGGTGAGCGGACATATGAGCGGTGGCACCGGAGTCCATGATCCAATCGCCGCCACCATCGGAGTAGGGTGGCGGCTGCTGTAGTGCCTCTAGTAGGGCCGGGTCGTAGTAGGGGGCGCCGTGTGCGCCGGGGCTGCCATATGCGCCATAGGGAGGCGGAGGAGCACCGCCGTAGGCGCCGAGAGGCGCAGCCAAAAGCGCCTGGTGGGTGCTCGGGCGAGGGCCGAGAATACCCGGGGCGGGGGGTCGCGGCACGGGCATGCTGTAGGCGTGCACGACCCCCGTCCAGGGGTTATAGCCGCCGGCCCATGGCGGCGGGGGCTGGTGCTGGGAAGGTTGGCCGCCGTTGCCACCTTTCCCCCCTCCTTGGCGCTGACCGCCGCGTCCGCGGCGACGGTTGCCGCCGTTCCCACCGTTGCGTGGTGGTGGGGGCGGCTGGGGCACCGGCGCGGGCTGTGGAGCCGCAGGGGGGCGGGGCGCCGAGGGTGGTGTAGAGGCACCGTTGGAGAAGCCGGCGGCGAGAGCGGTGTGGACGGCCCGGCTGCGGAGGTGCTTCATCCGCCGCTCCTCAAGGCGAAGATAGGCCACCGCCCGCTCGTAAGTGGGGTTGGCCAGGAGGGTGAGGTTGGAGACGGCGTTGCCGAAGTCCTCGTTGAGACCGGCGGTGAGCGTCGAGAGGAGGAGCGCGTCGTCAACCCGGAACCCGACGTCGTTGAGCTCATCGGAGAGGGTCTTGAGCCGGAGGCAGTAGGCGTCGATGGTGGAGTCGTTTTGATGACACCCAAAAAATTCCTGCTGCAAGAAAACAATCCGCTGAAGCTTGTTATCAGTAAATAGGCCATTGATCTTGGTCCACACCGTGTAGGCATCGTCCCCATCGCGAACGACGGTTTGAAAGATGTCTGAAGAGACGGTGAGGAAGAACCACCGGATGAGGGTGGCGTCGATGGCGAGCCAGTTGGCGTCATGGTTGCCGGCGAAGAAGTTGACGAGACCATCCACGTGATCACGAAGGTTGTTCTCACGAAAGAGGAGATTGAAGTAGGTTTTCCAGGCGTAGTAGTTGGCGGAGGTGTGGGAGAGGATGATGGGAACATGGTCGGAGAGGTGGATGTTGCGGATGTCGGCAGCGTGGGGTTGGTTGGGGAGTTCGGCGGGCTCGGACTCGTTGGAGGAGTCGAACGGGTTGCTGTAGGCGACGCCGGAGGAGGAGGAGCCGCCGGAGGCCGACATGGCGGTAGGGTTAGGTGGCGGCGCGAGATGGGTAGGGTTAGGGTTTGGTGCGGCGGCGGGTGTAGAGGGGAGGAGGTGGGCGGGGGCGCGGCGGGAGGGGAGGGGAGGAGGTGTTGCGGCGGAGGGAGGGGTGGGCGGGGGCGCGGCGGCCGAGGGAGGCGGCGGCGCAAGCAGCGAGAGCGGCGGCGGCCAGAGGAGGCGACGGCGGCGCGGCTAGGGCTGGGATCGGGGATTTAGACTGATACCATGTAGAGGAATAGGATGCAACTATTGTTGTATTGATAGGTGCATATGCACAAGTATATATAGTACATAGGGCAAGTCATATCCTCAACTATACCAAAGGAGGAGACTTGGGGTACAAGAATACATGTGCTAAATACATATCTCAACAGCAAGCACAGCGAGCAGGGCGCTGTGTGGCACGACGGCGGGCGCCGCGGGGCACGGCGGCGAGCACGGTGAACAGGGCGCTGCGGGGCACGGCTGCGGGCACGGCGGCAAGCGTGGCGGCGAGCGCTGCGGGGCGCGCGCGGTGGAGGGCATGACGGCGGGCGCTGCATGGCGTGGCTGCGGGCGTTACGGGGCACGGCTGCGGGTGCGATGGAGGGCTTTGCGGGCTCAAGGCGGGGGCGGAACGCGGTCGCGGGCGCACCCGAGCTCGAGGCGGCGACGACAGCTGCGGGGCGCGGCAGCGAGATGGCTGGCGCGCAGCGGGCGGCCGAGCGCGGCGTTAGGGCGAGGCGGCGAACTGCACGGTGGCTGTTGGGCGCGCGTGATCTCATGCCGCACACGCGCATGCCGCAGCAGCAGGAGCGCTGCCGGGCCAAGCCACTGGAGCCCCGTGCGTGCTGCCGCGCGCTGGGCGCCACCACAACATGCTGCGGTGTGTGCGTGTGCAGACGCATGTTGGGTGCATGCGGGCCGAGCACAGCAGGGTGCTGCCGGTGGCGGCGTCGACGCCTTCCAGGTGTTTGAAGAAATGTCGAGGGCGGACATCACGAAATGGAGCACAAATGGAGCAGCGCCGTTGGGTGTAGAGGCCATGTCCGTCTGTTTGTCCGATCCGCGTTCTTTGTCCGTTTTTCTGCCTCGAAGGACAAAATTCGGACGAAAAGGACCTCCGTTTGGGGTCTAGCGTTGGAGTTACCCTTAGGATGATGCATCTCTGGCGACATCCACATTTTAATATTTCATTTGTTCGGAACTATTTTTGCTAATGCGAACCACTTTGGAATCGATTAAAGAAATAACAGAACCCTTACATTTGTTTTTTCATACAAACTATCAGACACCAAAGTCTTAGAGGACATTAGTGGGGCCACGAGGTAATGCCCTCACACGGCCTGGATGATCTGGAAGCAGAGGAATGCCTGCGTGTTCGACGGTGCTCAGCCCTCCATTACCGAACTCACGGCAAGAATTAGAGAGGAAGCAATCCTTTGGGTCAGAGCTGGAGCCACAGGCCTAGGTGTAGTCTTACCGACCACCTGGGCGTCCATTGATCCTTTTTGTTTTGAACCTGTAACCCTCCCTCTCCGAGGCTTGTACTGATGACCCCTCTACCTTCAATGCATTCTCGAAAAAAAAACACCTGGAGTCCAGACAACCCCCAGCACTATTCAATCTAAAGATGACAGAGAAATCGACGAATACATTATACGTAAATAAAGGGTGCTAATATTCCATCCACATAATTTTCCTGTTAAACCTGGAATTAATAGGGGATCATGGAGATCTCATGGCTCAGAAAAAAAACACTCAAGTACAACCTAGACACTCATAAATAAACCTAAATGATAACGCCCACGTGTGGCATATCTGCGCTTCGCCCACACGCTTTGATCTCCGTCTGTTATGTTTTGCACGAATTTTGAAGGAATCTGTTGGAATTTCGGTGCCACGTAGGCATAACGTGTTGTGTGGGCGTTAGAGTGCTCGCCCACACGGCCAGCAGCGCACGATTGCCAGCTGCGCCGCGTGGGCGAACCAGTTCCTGCCCATACAGTCACCACACAGTCCACACGCGTGTGGGTGAACTGCTCTTTGCCCACACGACGCTCGTACAGTGCTAGATGGCAACTATAGTTACGTGTATGTGGCAAGTAGGTAAACACACATGACAACTATGATTCGTGGTAGATAGCAACTGCAGTTGCGCGTATGTGGCAACTAGGTAAACACACATGGCAACTATGGTTGGACCACACTTGGCAACTAGTTAATCACACATGGCAACTATTGTTTGACCAAATATGGCAAGTAGTTAATCACGCATGGCATCTATGGTTTGATTACACGCGACAACTACCGTTAGTTAGACATGGCAACTATAGTTAACCAAAACAGAGAAGTTGCCATTCTTTTACAACTACATTTGCCATCCCGGGTAAGTAAAGGTGCCATCCCCCAGGGTAATTAAAGTGTCACCCCGCGGGTCTGCCAGGACGTGTGGGCAGATTTGCTTTATGCAACACGCGCGGGGTGAGGATAAGTAGTAGTTATTGGCGTGTGGCATGAAGTAGCTGCGCCCACACGTGTGGGCAGTTCTATTTTTTTTGCCCACACGAGACCGTGTGGGCTGCCTCCTGATTATGCCACATAGGGCATGTGGGCGGATCTCTAATATGCCACACTTGTGCAGTTATCAGGGTCCTAAATAAATGCATATCTGGTGGTAATTTCAGCATTATCATTCTTACCAGGAATATGAACTTTGCTTTCTTTGATGATATGAAACCAACTTTTGTCAAAGTTGAGACACTTAACGATTAACGAGGTATACTATTCCGCTATCCTTTAGAATTTAATGTAGATCTATACTCTTGGACTCGCTAGTGGCCTTTTTCTCCCAGACTGATTATTACCCCTCGCCCCCCATCTCTCCCTCGAGTGGCGGCTGGGCGTACCTAGCACCGGCCGCCCCCGTCCTCTTCCTTGCCCTTCTCCTCCCTCGCCGTCGCCAGGGCGAAGCCTGGCGGTGCCGGCGGCGGCGAGGTCCCTTCTCCTCCTCGAATGGTGGCTGCAGCGCGGATTGCGACGCCATGGCGGGGGCGCGGCGGCAGCAAGGCGGCTGCTGCGTGGGGGTCATGGGTGCGCGGCCGCGCCCGCGCTGTCCTCGCCACGTCGGGTCCATGGCTGGGCCGCAATTTGTGTGGTGGCTTCGACTGGCGTCAGCGGGGCTGGTGGCGATGGTGTGCGTCTGGCGGAAGGCGGCTGTGGCTGTTGTTGTTGTGGCTGCGTTGCAGTTGGGGATCCGCCCGGATCTGGATGCGCCAGATCTGGCGGACGCGGGGGCTGCTCGACGACAAGGGCTGCGTCCTCACACTATGCTTGGCTGCCCCATGCGCACGTGTTGACACTCGGTTGCTCGATGTCGTTAGTGGCTGGCCTTGGGTATTGCAGAATGGCTGCAAGGCTCGGTGGTGAGCTTCCTCCGTCCATGTCGATGTGGGCTCTCGTGGAAGGTTGGAGAAGCATTTCTCCACCGGTAGGTGGTGGCCGTGTGATCTTGCGGAGGCATGGAGGTCGGGGTGTCCGTAGGTGATTGCACGGATCGTTGATGCGGTGGCGGTTGGTGTGCAGCGGCGGGGTGCGGGTGGTGGTGGCTCCTCCCTTCTCCTGGGTTCGGGCCGGCGGCGCTAGTTGTTCGCGTGGCAGAGATGGCCATGACCCGGGGCTCGTGCTCGGGCGGACCAGATTGAGGCCCGAGACGGGTCGGAGCTTTTGCTCCGGGTAGGCGATGGTGGGCTTGGTCCGGGTGGTGCCTGCGCGCGATGAGGTTCCTCTCCTTGCGGGTGTAGTGTTCGATGGTGGTGGTCGGGACTCTGTTGTTTTGTCGGGCAGATCGGTGTCGATGGCCACGGACATGGCGTCGTGTGAGCGTGCTCGGCGATGGCCATCCGTACTCACGGGGTTGTGTCTCCCCCGGCACCGGGATTGGTTGGAAACGCAGGCGTGGGCACCTCCTACAGTGGAGGAGCCAACCCGACTCATGCCGGGCTAAGAGTGAAAGGATACACCTTTTACTGCTCCTACCGTGGTGGGGGAACCGTGATGTGGGTGGTTGGTGGTGTCTCAGACATGGATGCTGCGGCGGCGACTCCGCATGGTGGGCTCTCCGCCGGGCACCAGGGCGGTGGTGGTGACTTTTCCTCTTGGTCGTGTGGGCAGCAAGAGGTGGAGTGACAGGTGGCTCGGCTGCGCTATCTGTCATTGGCAGTGGCGTCGCCTTGATTCGGATCTGATGATCTGGGCTCGTCGTGCTTGTCCTAAAGACCTCGTGGTGGCACGGGGAGCTACCGAGTGAAAACTTTGCGCTTTATCGCCGACGATGACGATGCTTGCGGGCGCCACTCTCTTTTTGAAGACGTCGTCTTGGTGCTCCTCTTCGTGTCTGGGTTCCGGATGAAAATCTTTGTCCAGTGTGGACTCGGCAGCGACGATGCTTAGCGTCGTTCTTCCTCCCGTGGGCGTTGTCATCGAGCTTAGGTGTTATATGGCGTAGCGAGGTGTTGTACTCAATTCTTTCTATGCTATTTTTGGGTAGCTTAGTCACGTGCGTTTTGCGTGATTCGATTATCCTGGAATCGGCATTTTATGACGGCCACCTCACCACCTTGTATCGTTCGGGCGTGTACTCTGTTTGGTTGTTGCTTTATTTATAAATCGAGGCGAAAGGCTGTTTCGAGATCTGTACTCTCCAGAATGAAAGTAGTCATTTCAAATAAGAAACAATAACAACAGACGTCCTAGCTATAATAGATTTTGCCTGTTAATCTACTGTGTCATACCTCTGTCAAATGTTTGCATTTTTTTTGAAAAGGGGAATATATTAATATCGCGCAGATACCAATTACACCCAGCCTCTGCACCAATAAAATGTCGTAATGACATCTAGGATGCACACAACCAAAGAAAAAAATAGAAGAGAAATGAAAAAACAAAGGTCCCGCCACAACGACTGACTTCTCTCAGTAGCCGCACACAAACCACCACCAAATGCAACACTCGGAAAACATCGTTGCCCGATCCAAGATCTTAGGTTTTCACCTTGAATAAGTCCGAGCTCTCAAAACAATTCCTTCAACAAGGCAATTGCCAGGCACAACCAATGAAGGCCAGACCTTAGCTTTTCACCTTGAAAGTCACGGCTCGGTACCCGAGGAGCACCACCAAAAATGAATTCCTCCGGTGCTGCCGCCCCCACTTGACACTGCTGCTCCTGAGAGTTACTCCCTCTGTAAATTAATATAAGAGCGTTTAGATCACTATTTTAGTATTCTAAACGCTCTTATATTAGTTTACGGAGGGAGTACCAAACACCTGGCTGACTTCATCACCTCGAAGGCTCCGTCCGTCTAACCGACCCTTCGATCTCAGCCACCATGACCTTCTCCACAACTGTCTAGAAATCGAGAAGCCGACATGTCCCATGGTGTCAACAAACAATAGAGCTTCGCGCCACGCCGTCATGGAACCTCATAGGCTGATATGGCGTGCACGACCGAATACTATCCGATCCAGATATCTTGGGCAGGATCTCCTACAGCAGTTTCGGAACACGTCGATGACTAAATCAAGGAGGACAGATAATGTAGGACGTCACCATGATGCGAAAAGAGCACGAGGACATCCACCATTATTTTCACGGCAGCAGGCCCCCACGCCGCCCCGATCCAGCCCGCCGCCGTGTGCCTGCCAACATCCATGGCCTGAAGCTTGCCGACCAGAACCCCATGCCGCATCAGCTGACGAGGCACACGGCCGACCGCAACTTTGGGCCGAGTTCACGGCCGACTGCAACTTTGGGCCGAGTTCGAACAACCCACCCAGATCAGATCGGAGGGATCGACAACCCAAGCCATCGCTGCAAGCCGGGGCACACCACCGAGCGTAGCACCTCACCACACCCGTCCCTGAGCAGCGCCGCCGCTGTCGGATCGGAGGTTCGCCGCCACCAGATCGGAGCCACGCCCCGCCAGATCGGAGCCGCGCCGCCGCAAGGGAGAGAGAGGAGCCGCGCCCATGGAAGTCCCTGCCGCTGCCGGCACTGCCCGGCAGAGACCCTCGGTGGCGGCGAGGGAGAGGTGCTGGACGGGAGGGCCGGCGGCCGGCGGGACTAGGTTACTTCTTGCAGAAACCTTTCTTATCTGCAGCGGGGCCTTCTCTTCGTGGGACTTGTTTACTATCCTTTCCGGACTAAAACTTGATACCACCAGCGGTGAAGTCCTTATCAAACGGTTACTTCTTGCAGAAACCTTTCTTATCTGCAGGAAATGCTTGCTCAAAATGTTTGCAAAATAAGATAACAAAAATTGTTTTCCCCTTATTTTGCCATTTCAGCTGGTTATGTCCAACAGGCGGCTTCCTTGTCTAGATACATACTTGGATAAGGTTTGTGATGAGGCATCAATTTATTCTGAATGCCCCGTTAACTCTGTTCTTAATAAATTGCATCCCTGTCCTTTTCTCTTCAGGCTCTCATCTATCTCTGGCCACGTTTCAAGACAGTGTTTGACATGTATATTCAAAGCTTGTACCAATGTGATGCGAAAATGTTATGGGTGGATGGGACCCATCCACACCACATTGTAAGGTGCTACATAGAGTTCACAGCGTCTCTTGTTCAACTTAATGCTGAATGTGGAGATGGTCAGGTTAGTTCACTTACATAAATAGCCAGCATCAGATTCTGCTAGCATTAGCTTATTTCTTTTTTTGAATGCAAATCTGCAGTGTTTCTAAAGAAATAAATGTTTCGATTTTTATTGGAAAGCACTATATCAATGTTCTACAGTATGTAGTCAATGGCCCTGATCACCTATTTGCACTTATTTAATCTGCATGTTGTCCATTTAATCATCTCATGCACTTGTGTCCCGTTCTATTGAATTTTGGATCAACTAAGTCACATCATTCAAAATATATATTTCATGAACTTCTCATGATTGTTGGTGCATATGATGCACTTAAGTACATGCATTTCGTTCCAATAAGATCAATTTTATACCATGGAAGACATCTTTAAGGGAAAGCAGCACTTCTGTTCCTGCTTTAGCAATATGATCTTGCCAGTGTCTGTTTTTCTCCCAATAGCTTTGTTGGTCCAGTACAATACCCTGATTTGTCTTCATGTTTTTCTTATAGTATATCTAATATCATTTATGTAGCTTGATATGAGCTTGAAACGGTTGCGGTTAGCTGTTGACGATCTACTTGTTAGATTTGCCGAAAAGTTTGCAACTCAGAAACTGCAACACCTGTTTCTTTTGAATAATTGTGACATGGCCATCTCTATCCTGAAGGTTAGGTTATTGCTTTGATGCAAATAACTATTCATCTTGTGCTCCTTTTAGCCTATTGGGGTTTACCATGCCTATTTATTTCAGGAAGCTGGTGAAGAAGCAAAAGAACTGCGAAGATATTTTGAAGAGAAGCTGGAAAGTAACCTGGTGTCATTTGTGGTAAAATGTCCTATCAGCCCATGCCAACCGCGGTGCAAGATTAAATGTTAAGAGCATTTCTTGACTTCTGGTGGGACCTCATTTAGACATGATTTTAGGGAACTACAGTGGAACTTGGCTGGAGTCTGAACTACAGTGGGATCTCATTTAGACATGATTGCAGTGTCAAACACTAAATGGCTGATTGTAGCCATTATGATACACCCAAATAAAATTGTACAAACTTAAATTAATAGTGTCATCAAAAGGTCATGCACATAATATGGTATAGAACTAATCTCAGTGTCTTCATGACTTTTGCTTTTGATGTATCAGTGGTAACTGTGAAGTTACTGCCTGTCCCCTAAGTTCCGATCAATGTTATAGAAGGTTGCATATCATATGTGAAATTATTTAAAGACAGCAGATTTATAATGCTTCTTTTTTCAAATGGAAATGGATCGACTGAATTTACACCCATGGATAGCTTTTGACTTTCTCGACCTTTGCTGGTTTACAGGATGAATTGCTCATGGAGTATTTTGGCGATTTAATTAAATTTGTGAAGAACCACATTTGTAAGTTGGACAAAACTATATTGCAGAAGTATGTTATTGCTGTTACTCACGGGAATATGCAGAAAATGACTATCACTTTTGTAGCCGAAGACCTAATTTCTTACACTGAGTGCCCAAACATTGCTGATGTTGAGCCGGTTGTGAAGAACTTCGCCGTGAAGTGGAGAACTGCTCTAGAGCTCATGCACAATGAAGTTGTAACCTGTTGCAGTAACTTTGTGTCTGGTATGGCGATTTTAAAAGCAGCAATGGCTCAATTGCTTAATGACTACAACAGACTCTCAGAATGTGTGAAGATGATCCCAGGTGGATCTTCTTTGAACAGGAATCTGGTTTCTATCACCTCGATTTCATACGAAATCAGGAAATATTCAAGAACACTCTAGTTACTTGAATCATGGTAGCCACGCACATATCCTACGGCTCTGTGTAATTGAGGATCAAATAAATGATTGCGGATGGACTCTCAGGATCAAAGCTGGAGAGGAACTTGTGCCGAAAAATAGTGTCAGTGTTGATATTTTCAATCCCTCTACCAAATAATGCCATTTGTAGTTGGATTTCAACATTAGGCAATAGTGCAAATTTGAATATAATGTATTTTTTCTTATAGCTTATTTTATTGGATATACTGTTGCTGAAAGTTGTAGACAAAATGATACTCGTCAATTATGTCCTGGTCACAGTTTATTCCTGAATTTGTTTTGCTTACTGGGGCTGTAGTAGGTACAGATCAAAGTTAAAATGACAGGTAAGACTTTTTTATTATTAGATTTGCTCCTCTACTTAATTAATAGAGTAATTGATTCTCCTGTTTTAACTATGAATTTATTCCTTTATGATTTGGTCACAGAAAAATGTAAAACTAGACCAAGCTTATGTACTACAGGATTCTGATATATGCCTATCATTACCTGAAGCTTGCTTGTATGATCGAACTACCATAGTGTGATACGGGGTCCATCAAATCCTCCTGGCTCCCCCTATCATAGGGGACAAGGTATTTGGTGCGATACCCTTGGGCTTACATTTCGACCAAGTAGTTTTGGTTGACATATCATTGTCGATTGGTGAAGGTAAGTAAGTGCCTTAGCTTATCTTCTCCCTACTTTTCTGCAGACACTTGCATTTTCTTTTTTGGATTTTGATAATGTTATAATGGAACTGTTGTAGGTCTGTAGCTTCCTAACTGAAGGTGGTCCAATTGAAATTCAACATGCTTATGTGAAAGTTTTTTTAAAACCATTTTTATCGGCTTATGTTAACTAAATGTAATAAATTCAGTATTTTCATTAAGATTGCTTGCAAATTGGCAGAAATCGAGTGCATGCTATTTCTTCTGCATCTTCAATATTTATTTTGTAACTATGTGTGGTAAACTACATAATTGCACATTGGACTAAAAAAATCACAAGATAACCAAGAAGGGCTGCTGCTATGATTTCACCAATATGTGAGCGACGAACAGTTGAAGGGTTGAAATTTGTTACGATTATAAAGTATGAAATACTAAAGCTTAATGTTACATCACTGTGACTTCTGATTCCGCATTGCAGGGATAAGAATGCTTCCACCACAATTTAGTCGAGAAGCGAGGGGAAAAGGAGGTGCCGTAGAGCTCGGGCTAGATAGGAGCGAACAAATGCATGGCTTGAACTGCACATATCACGAGGCAAACCAAGCGTCCAGATAGGAGGTGCCGTAGAGCTCGGGCTAGGAAAGAACTTTGTGGGGGAGAGTGCAGTTTTTTGTAGCTCATGCTCCACGGTACCCTTTATCATGATCGTTCAGTGTGGCCTCCAATTCATAGGGATATGTGTATGATGTTAAAAAACTGCAGGTGCATCAAGGCAATTAGTGTTTGATTCTCAGGCCCGTGACCACCGCTGGCTCTCTCTCCTACACCCATATAAAATTCTGACAACACCTTCCTCATGCACAGGATTCACACATGTGAATGAAATCTGCATGCATGAAGTCTATCTCACTTTCACACCAAAACCTTTTTTCTTGACCTGCAAAAATAAATCGTGGCTTTAATTTCCGCAAAAAGAAAAAATCACTGACACAAACGCTATCTCCACTTTAGAAAAGAGTTCCTTCCGACAGATTTTTTTTTTCAAAAGTTATCTCTCACAGTCACAATGCTATCTCTCTGCAAACCTACAATTTTTCTTTTCTTTCGGAATCCCCACACAGCTTCTCTCGCCCACTCAAAAGCTTACTAGTGCTTCACACTTTTCTCTTCAGGATTTGGCTTTTTGTTTCTGTCTCTCGAGTCAGCTGAGAAGGATGCACTGTTTCTTCTTTTTTCAATCGTTGGCAAACAGCACTTACCATGGAAGCGGTGCATGTGAGATGACAACGCGACAAGACAGCCACTGTGACAGGTAGCATACGACAAAGCGACCAGTCGTTCTAGCAGGTGCGTGTGCTTTGTATTACTACACATAGACATGACAGCTCCTCTTAATGATGCTGGAGCGAACAAATGCATGGCTTGAACTGCACATATCACGAGGCAAACCAAGCGTCCAGATAGGAGGTGCCGTAGAGCTCGGGCTAGGAAAGAACTTTGTGGGGGAAAAGAGTATGACAGGCAGATTTTATGGCTAGGAAATTATGACACGACACAACTTTGATGGTGAACCAATCGCATACCGTGGAAAGTAAAATTTGGCAGTGAATCAAACAGGCTCTATTAGCATGATAAATGTGCACCAAAGTGGTACTGTAACAGAGTCGTTAACAGTCACTGATGACAGCGCTAATGCAGGCGACGGGGTTGTGGATCAGAGCCGGGACCCAAATTTATCAGCCTTTGAGCGCCGTTCTGATCAATGCCCTACCGCCTTATGGAAGTGGTTAGAAACCATCCTTCATGTCCTCCCCATCTTGATCCTCCAATGCATGCTATCCATTTATCTCACGCGATCCTCCAAGATCTCTTTTGGATCAAAAGATGGACATGACTATTCTATTCTTAAGCCATGGTGATATCAGATAATTGTGGTACAGTGGCGATTGTACGATTCATGCAGAATCAGGAGGAACATAGCGGACTGGACAGAGATAGACAGCTACAGCTACAGCCACAGCCAGTGTCCATCTTGACTCGGACGTGCAGCTATCTGCAAAGCTGCAGGTCTAGAGCATGATCCTTTCCTCGCCGTCCGTCCATCACACAGCCGGTAGCCCGGTACGATGGTGGCGGTTGTTGGTGATAGGCCGTCAGCCCATCACCGATGGATGCCCTCGTGGGGTGGTGGGACCTGTTGCTGTTGGTGCCTAGCTTAGGTTTCATCAGATGAGAGCCATGTCGCGGAACACAGCTATCTATCTCGGTGTTCTCTTTTCCAGCTTGTTTGCAGTGTGCACGTTTGGGTTGGGGGCTGGAGATTATGTATGTATATCAAGCCATCCAGGAAGGCACCAGCTGCCAGCCGATGCCATCCATCTGTATTTAGAGAATGTTTGCTACTTGTGTCCAAGTACACACTGTCCTGCTGTCTAGCTGTAAGTAACCACCAACAGAGGTATTAATAGTGTTTAGCGGCAAGTAAAAAGATGAGCTTAATTGACCAATCCTTGAACATGAATACGTTAGAACTAAGAAAGACACGTATGTGTGTTTTCCTAACAAGTACACATACTACTGTACTACAGCAAAAGCCCAAGATTCCCTTGCAAGAAAGTTCATGCATGCTCAAATGGACGACTCCTAAGGCCAACTCCACCGCCCGATCTCAAATGGACGTCCGCTTTGTCCGGATTCTGTCCGTTTGGGTAGGGCAATGAGGTTGTGTCCGGGCAGTTTCTGGGATGCGGTGGCCGTGTGGCCAACGCGAGGACGCATGCCGACCGCATTCTGTCCACGTGCATTTTTCTTTGCGAGTCCTTAACTTTTTTTCATCATTCATTTTTAGTACATGGGAATACATCACCAAATTTTGTCTAGAAAAGCAAGACCAAAGAAAACAAGAACCACAAGAATACATTTTAGAAGATATACAATTTCCATAACTCCTTCCTTGAGTTGGGTTAGTGCCTTCTCGATGCACTCATTGTTGATCTGCGGAGGAGGCTTGATCTTGCGTGCTTCTTTCTTCTTCGAGTCTAAAGAAGTAGAGGTTGCTTCATCGCATCTAGTCTCATGTCTAGCCTCTATTCTAGCAGCAAGTGTACTAGTCTCATCTCTAACCTCTATGGTAGCTAAAAGTGCACGAACATCTACTAAATTACGCTCTATCAATATATCGATGTACTCTTCTTCCCAATACCGAAACTTGCATCCATGCTACACAATAAAATTTTAAGTTAGCACAACTAGTCAAATTCGAGAGCACAACCGAAGCTAAAATAGCACATATCCCATCGTTTCAAGCACTTGATGAACACCCATCCGGGATGTTCCGGCGTTGTAGACGCGCGGCGCACGACCTTCTTTGGGCAGTCGTCGCACTTAATGAGTGGCAACGGTGCATCGACGAGCTTTTGGGCTAGCACCGAACCCGGTCGACCGTCATTTGTGTATCTGTCGGCGGACCACCGACGGTGTAGATCCGAGCGACTAGAGGAGGAGCCACAGCCTGCATGCGGCCTTGTGGCCTTGCCAGGGCTTTCCGGCCCGGTGCCCGGCCAGTCCATGGCGTGGCATGGCCTCCAACAGCCCGGCGAGCTCAAGACCGACCGGATCCGCCCCAAATCCGGCCGGCGGGTGCGCAAATGAGGTGGCCGTGGTTGGGTAGCTCGGGGGCGCAGAGGAGAAGGGGTTGGGCGAGCGCGCATCCGAGCTGCACAGCTGCAATGGCAGCGGCGGCGACGAGCGAAAGAGTGGAGGGGTGCGGCCGGAGGGAGGGAGGGGGCGGATAGAAAAAGGCGTCCCTGTGTCATCGACGGGCGGACCAGAGGAGGACACGCGCAGACGGCCCGCGCGTCCGCGTGTTGTCCATTTCATCCAAAAACAACGCAAACTTGAGCCGGAGATAGGTCAAAAACAGACAGAAAACGGACAAAAGTCCATCTGCGCCCGCGCGCTGGACCGTCTGATTCGTCTGTTTTGCCTTAAACGAAAGCACGCGGACATGATAGAGTCAGACGGTAAAGTTGGCGTAAGTCCTATTCCTGCAGGTTGGGAGGCTCTATCTAGTGGGATACCCCTGGATAGAGGCTTTCTGCGTACCCATGCAAGCAAAGCAAGAGCGGCAAATTTGACAATTTTGACCTGTTGCTGCAATCAATTCACAGAATGAACTGCCCGTGAAACTATTTCACAGTCCTGAACTTTTTGTGTAGCGCCTGCCACGAGCGTCACATCCTACGGTGCAGCGCCTAGCTCGGGGGCGTTGCACGCCTAGCCAGCGTCGCACCCGGGTGATCCGAAAAATTACTAAGTCAGTGTGCAACGCCTGAGAGCTAGGCGCCACACTATACAGTGTAGCGTCTAGCTCCTAGGCGTTGCACTAGTGGTTGCTTCGGAGTGCGACGCTGGCAAGGCGTGTAGCGCCCCCGAGCTAGGCGTTGCACAGTGTAGTGTGGCGCCGTCGTGGCGGGCGCTACACAAAAAGGTTATGGCTGTGAAATAGTTTCACGGGCAGTTCATTATGTGAATTGATTGCAGCAACAGGTCAAAATAGTCAAATTTGCCAGCAAGAGCGGAGATACAAAAATACAAAATCAAGGCGCTGGATTACGGATTGCGACACCGCTCGTCTGTTAGCGGTAGAGGTGGGCCGAGCCATGTGCACCCAACTGCTCCGACCAATGGACTGAGAGGACGTGGCGAGGCCGACGTCTCGTCGGAGGAATATCATGTCTGCTGCTGCGTCTGCATGCGCTTTTGCTTGCTTTCTTTTTTCTTCTAGATAAACTAGACTAGATAGACAGGGGTAGTAGTGGGTTCTTGGGGAGCACGTGCGGGCCCCGCCCGCGCCGGCATACGGATAAGCAACTAGCGAGCTGACCTAAACTCGCGAAGTCGATCAATAATAAGAAGATTAAGATAAGCAAGCAACGACGACGAAGACAACGACGACGCAGGCAGTGTCTGTCCGGTGTGTGTGCTTGCTGCTCCAGCTTTGGGGCTCCATTGACTGACTGACTGACAGATTGATTAGCTAGGATCGGACAAGGCATGCCCGTGGGTGCATAAAAGGAGGTAGGCACCGTGGAATAAACCCCCGCTGTTATTCTTGTGAAGTTACTTTCAGCGTGTTGCACTAGTAGAAAAGGAGACTAATGTGAAGCACATTAGTCTCGGTTTGTAACTGAACCGACACTAATGATCACATCAGTGCCGATTCCAACGGCTAGGCGGGCGGTAATCATTAGTACCGGTTCGTGGCGGACCGTTAGTACCGGTTCGCGGGCTGGGGCCCACGATCACCTTTAGTACCGGTTGGTGATATGAACAGGAACTAGAGATTCACCTTTAGTCCCGGTTCGTATAACTAACCGGTACTACAGGTCATCCTATATAAACCTGTTCGTCCAGCCCGAGCGTTTTGTTCTTCCCCTTTCCCCTCTTCTCTGTTTTTTTCCTCTTCGTCTCGAGCTCACACTTCATTTTTGTCAAAATTTGTGAAGATTTGAAGGCACCCCATCCATCCAAGTGATCACAAAGATTAGCAACTTTGTCCTTTCATCTCTCATTGCTAGATTAGCTCTTACAATGCTCTATCAGTATAGTGATTTGTGGGTTTTATTTTAGGAGAAATTATATGTGGTAGTATTTGATTTATATGCAATTTGTGGTCAAAATAACTTTTAGTTTGCATATGTAGGTGTGGTTTACTTAGTGCCTTCCTGTCTCCGTCCTAACCACCGTCGATCGCCCGCACCGTCCCGTCGCCGACACCACCTTGTGGTGAGACTTTTGTTCTTATCTTATATATATATATATATATATAATTCATGTTTGTGTGATTTAGATATATAGTTACTTGTGCAATTTTCTCACCCGTACATTGTTTGTTATACATAGTGCCATGATATCCGTCCCCGTCAGCCCTTGTCCGGTTTATGATTCGGATGTGGTATATTCGCTTTTATAACTATTTGTTGCACTTAGAGTTTATGACAAATTATGCCCATCAAGTTGACATAGATATTTTTATTTAGGAGGTATGTGAACCCGAAATTCCAACCGACCCTATTGTCGAGAGGTTAAATTTAGTTGAAAAATAAAACGAGTATTTGAAAGAGAAATGGAAAAAGAATTGAGGGGAAGAAGATGTAATTGGAGTTGCATGTTGCCGATGTCGTTGATGATCACAAGATCAAGATGGAGAAAATGCGCTTGAAGATTAGAAAGATTAGAAAATATGCCATTTATAGGGAGGCTTGGTATCATTATGCTGTTGGATCAATTGTTACCTTAGTTACGATCTTGATCCCATTTGTTGTTGCATTTAAATGCTTTAGCTAGAGAGTTATTTGTATATTGCATTTAAGTGTTGTATGAACTTTATGTATGAACTTGTATTAATTTGGTCTTTTCGGTGTTGTGTAATGAAGATGAGCCGGCAATGGATGTACGATGACCGATGCTCTCCCCAGTTCATTGATGGCGTGCATACTTTTCTGCTTGCGACCGAGGCAAACAAGCGGGCGAATGGTTTTATGCCTTGTCCATGTGCTGCCTGTAAGAATGATCGGAATTACTCTAAGTTAAAAACCATTCATATCCACCTGTTTGAGTCCGGTTTCATGCCCCACTATAATGTTTGGACCAAGCACGAAGAAAGAGGGGTTATGATGGAAGACAATGAAGAAGAAGAGGACGACGACAACTATCCTGGCCATTAATGGGGGAAGAAGCTGAGCTGGCAATGCGGGAAGAAGCTGAAGAAGAGGCATCAGATGAGCCCGCTGATGATCTAAGTCGGGCCATTGCCGATGCAAAGAGAAACCGCGCAACTGAAAAGGAGAGGCTGAAGTTGCAGCGCATGTTAGAGGATCACAAGAAATTGTTGTACCCGAATTGCGAAGCTGACAAGAAAAAGCTGGGCATCACACTGGAATTGCTGCAATGGAAGGCAGAGAATGGTGTATCTGACAAGGGATTTGGAACGTTACTGATAATGTTAAAGAAGATGCTTCCAAAGGACAATGAATTGCCCGAGAGTACGTACGAAGCAAAGAAGGATGTCTGCCCTCTATGGTTAGAGGTGCAGAAGATACACGCATGCCCTAATGACTGCATCCTCTACCGCGGTGAGTACGAGGATTTGAACGCGTGCCCGGTATGCGGTGCATTGCGCTATAAGATCAGCCGCGATGACCCTGGTGATGTCGAGGGAGAACGCCCAAGGAAGAAGATTCCTGCCAAGGTGATGTGGTATGCTCTTATAATATTATGGTTGAAACGTTTGTTCCTAAACAAAGAGCATGCCAAGGCGATGCGATGGCACAGAGAAGACCGTAAGAAAGACGGGAAGTTGAGAGTACCCGCTGGCGGGTCGCAGTGAAGAAAAATCGAGATAAATTACAACAGGGAGAGTTTGCAGGTGACGCAAGGGATGTATGGTTTGGTCTAAACGCAGATGGCATTAATCCTTTTGGGGAGCAGATCAGCAACCATAGCACCTGTCATGTGACTCTATGTATGTATAACCTTCCTCCTTGGTTGTGCATGAAGAGGAAGTTCATTATGATGCCAGGGCTCATCTGTAACACCCCATATGTGATACTTTCCTATTATGGCAATAAAGCATTCTCATTTTGATCCTTGTCCTTATCCTTGGGGGTTCTTGTCATTTGAGATCATTTTATTTTTGCATTGCCATGTCATTTATTTTATTTTGCATCCATGCATTGCTTTCATCATCATGGCATCTTAGTTTACTTCTTGTTGATGTGTGTATGTGAGGCACCTTGTGATGTATGTGAGTGTGGTTCAAGCCTTGGCTTGCTAAACCCTAGACCCCCTCATTTGTTTCCCTCTTCTTCTTCTTCCTTTTTCTTTTCTTTCCTTTCTTTACTCTATTTTGCAAGTCACCTAGCCAAGTCCTTTAATGTTCTTTCTTTTCCTAAAAACCTTGCACCATGTCTACACCCTATCTGCCAAATATCACCCTATTTGGAATTGATTTGGTTGGGTTCAAAAATAACAAGAGTTTGAAGCATATTCAAACTCCTTTTATTTTTCTGCCTCTAAAAATGTCCAAACCAATTTTATTAAATAGGGCATAAATCAAGGAGCATGGGGATATTTTGTTTATCTCCAAATTCCTTTTTCTTGAGCATGTGCCTTTTCTTTTGTTTTCTGTCTGAGGAAAATGGAAAAAGAAAAATGTTTCAACAGCAGCACAGCCCGGCCAGCTTGGGCCTCCTTCTCCCCTCGGCCCAGCTCCAGCGCGCGCATCAGCCCAGCTCAGCCCGCAGTGCGTCCCTCTCTCTCTTTTACACCCGCGCCCCCGCTTACCCCCTCTTGCTCGCGCACACGTGGACTCTCGGGTCCCACACGTCAGCGATTGCTCGCACAAACCTACCCACCTTTTCTTCCACCTCCAGCGACGCCATGGGGATCGGGAGCGCCTCGCCGTCATCGCATCGTCGCGCCTCTGGCCCCCCATTTAAGCCCTCAGCGTGTCAAACCCCTTTGCTAGGGTTCCTCCTACCTCCTCCTGCCGCCTGGAGAGCCAAGCTCCACCAGATCCGCCGCTCCAGAGAAGTCCCGCACGCATCTGGGAGCGCCAACTCGTCGTCGGCGTGCCTCCCGTCGGCCTCAGCCTCGCCAACCGTTTCCAGCTGCTTCCCCGACATCGACTACGTCCTCTATGCGAAGCCGATCGCCTCGCCGCAGATGTCTTCTTCCTCTTCTTCCACTCCGGCGCCCGCAGCTGTTCGAGCCTCGCCGCCGTCGACTCCGTCCACCTCCGGGCCAGCCGAACACACCTCCGTGTTCGTGGTGAGCGCCTCCACCTCCTCGTGCCTTTTTCCCCTTCTTGCGCGCCGTCTAGCACCGAGTTCATCGAGCGCCCGAGCTCGTCGCCGTCGGGCCTCGTCGCCGACGAGTGTCCCAACCACTGTAGGCCGTCTAGTGCTGCCCGTTCGCTTCAGCTTGTCGCGTAGATGCTGCCAGAGTAGTCGCCGCTCCGCCTAGGCCGTTGCGTCGTCTCGTCGTTGCCTGCCGCCACCGTTCTGTCAAGTGCTCGCCGCCGGCGATGTAGTGGCTGTTAGGTGCTGCAGATGCTTCGAGTGGGTGCGGAATTCCCCTAGGAGCGTACCGCACCACGCCGCCGTCCCTTTAGGTCGCCGGAGCATAGGGATGTCAACCGGGTCCCATTTAATCCCGTTTAAACCCACTATATGATCAAACAGTTCAAAGGTTTTTTTTCTCTCGAAAAATGAACTATGGAGCTAGGAAAAGCTAACTAAACGGGACTTGTGGACACCATTTATTTGCCATTTACATCCCTACCGGAGCAGCTCCGACGAGCAGCTTCGACGAGCCTCTGTCTTTCTTCAGTCGCCAGCGTCTTTAGTTACCTCTTCAGATTTCGCACCTGTATACTGTCAAGAAATGATCGCTAGCGCAGTGGCTTGTGTCTCCGTCAGATATGCATCAGGTCGTGGGTTCGAATCCGTGCGGGGCAGTGGGTATTTCGCCCTCCTTTTGTTATTCCCGAGAGGCTGACAGGCAGGCCCCACCTGCCAACCACTCAGCCTTCTCCAGTCCACACGCGCACCTGCTGTCGCCACCTCAGAACAGCTAGGCCCACCCGTCAGTGGCCCTGGCTAGTTAGGCCTGGGTCAAATTTGACCCATGCGCCTGTTTTATTTTCTGTTTTTGTTTTTCTTTTCTTTTTCTGCATTTTCTTTCTTTAATTAAAATTTGTTGATATATTCATCTAATGGAAATAAGTTGTATATGAAAAATGCTTAGAATTTCATGTAGATTATGAATATGTTGTTTGTTGCCATGTTGAAAAACATTTAAAATGCTGTTTGATTTATTCTTGTTTTAAAATATGCTTAAACTTGGAAAAATCATAACTAAATATCTACAACTCCAAATTTAACAAACTTTATATGCATTTGGGGTGGAAAAATGTGCAGAATATTTTGGTGCTGTTGTTTAGCATGTTTGACAACTTTATAACAGAAGTTTTTCAGATCTGTCCCAAATGCAATTAATTAATATTGGGAGTTTCTGGAAATTGTTGTTTGTTATTTCCAGCCCATTTAAATGTCCTAGCATGTTGCTGTAATATTAGTTACACCCTTGCCATGTTAACCAACCCCTTTAAACTTGTTGGATGCTTGTTTGAATAATCTACATATACTTGATAGTTGATCTTTTGTTTGTTTTCTTTCATGTGGGTGATCTTGTTGCTTTGATGATATTGCACTCTTGTAACCCTAGGCCATGCATCATTTCTTCCCATGTCCATAAGCTTCATGTTCATGCATCATGTGGTTGAGCATTGCATGATGATTGATTGTTGTTCCGGTGTTGCTTGTTGTGTTGGTTAGAGCCCGATGACGATTCGAAGTACGAGGTTCCTACCGAGGTTGAGTTTGAGGAGCAAGGTTACGACCCCTCCGTGGAATCAACAGGCAAGATGACCTTACCCAGATATAACTACTATCTTTGCCTCTGCTAGATGTCTCGCTCTTTAGATATTGCCTCGATGCCTATGTCTGTTTGTCAGCCCTCCTATTGTTGCCATGAAACTCTTTAACCACCCACCTAGCAAACCGTTGATTGACTACGTAAGCATCGCTTAGCCCCTCTTATAGTGTTGTTAGTTGCAGGTGAAGACTTGAAGATTCTTGCTTCATGATGAAGTTATTGTTGGGATATCACAATATATAATCTGTTAAACTAAATCATCTATATATTGGTAATGGGTGGAAGGCTAAGCCACTTGCTTGGTGTTTTGTTCCACTCATGCCACCCTAGGAACCGTTAAACCAGTGTTATGTTCCTTGATTTTGCGTCCCTAACACGGTTGGGGTTTATGGCCCCCCCTCGATAACTCGCTTAGTGCTAAAGCTTTTCCAGCAAGGCCCGACATTGGTTTTACATTTGCCTAATAACTAAAATTTGCATAGGGTGTTGTAAACCCGAGTTCTTAATTAACAACCCGGGCCAGTGCTCCTCATGAGTGTTGGTCCAAACCAGGGGTTCTGCGGGCCACCACGGGGGAACCCGAGGTCTGGTATATACCTGTAGAATCGCCCATCCGGTCGTGGCCTGAGACTAGATACGCGCGGCTACTGTCAGGGTGTCGGCACGCCGGGAGGTCTTGCTGGATTAGTTTTACCTTTGTCGGAATATCTTGAGCACGGGATTCCGAGAATACTCGGGTCTTCCCACCTTGGAGTTGCGACTCCGCAGATCGTGAGCTTGTGATGGGCTAAGTTGGGACACCCCTGCAGGGTTTGATCTTTCGAAAGCCGTGCTCGCGGTTATGTGGCAGATGGGAATTTGTTAATGTCCGGTTGTAGATAACTTGACACCATGTTCATAATACACTAACAACGTGAGTAACCGTGACGGTCTCTTTCCGAAGGGGTTCAGGAAGTGAACACGGTGGGGTTATGTTTGCCCGTGAGTAGTTAGGATCACCTCGTGATCACTTGGCGACCGTTGGCACTTGTTCTCTTCTCGCTCTAAACTCGTAAGCTAGCGCTAGTGCTGCTGCAACCTTGTTTTAAGCCTTTTCCACACCTAAGGCTTTGATAGTATTGTCGGGGAACGTAGTATTTTAAAATTTTCCTACGATCACGCAAGATCTATCTACCAGATGCATAGCAACGAGAGGGAGAGTGTATCTACGTACCCTCGTAGACCGGGAGCGGAAGCGTCAAGTGACGCGGTTGATGTAGTCGAACTTTCTTCGTGATCCAACCGATCAAGCACCGAACGTACGTCACCTCCGCGTTCAGCACACGTTCAGCTTGATGACGTCCCACGAGCTCTTGATCCAGTTGAGCTTCACGGGAGAGTTCCGTCAGCACGACGGCGTGGTGACGGATATGATGAAGTTACCGGCGCAGGGCTTCGCCTAAGCAATGCGACAGTATGACCGAGGTGTGTTTCTGTGGAGGGGGGCACCGCACAGGGCTAAAACAATTCAACTTGTGTGTCTTTGGGTGCCCCCCTGCCCCCGTATATAAAGGAGCAAGGGGGAGGCCGGCCGGCCCCTAGTGGCGCGCCAAGGAGGTGCAATCCTACTAGGAATAGGATTGCAATCTTATTCCTAGTAGGAACTACCAAAAGGGAGAAGGGGGAAAGGAAGGAGAGGGAGAAGGAGAAGGAAAGGGGCGCCGGAACCCCCTCCTTCCTTGTCCAATTCGGACCAAGGGGTGGGGGGGCGCGCGGCCCAGCCCTGGCCTTTCTTCCCTCTTTCTCCTACGGCCCATTAAGGCCCATAGCTTCCCCACGGGGTTCCGGTAACCCCCCGGTACTCCGGTAAATTCCGAAACTTTACGGAACACTTCCGATGTCCGAATATAGTCGTCCAATATATCAATCTTTACGTCTCGGACATTCCGAGACTCTTCGTCATGTCCGTGATCTCATCCGGGACTCCAAACTGCCTTAGGTACATCAAAACTCATAAACTCATAATACTGATCGTCATCAAACGTTAAGCGTGCGGACCCTACGGGTTCGAGAACTATGTAGACATGACCGAGACTCATCTCTGGCAAATAACCAATAGCGGAACCTAGATGCTCGTATTGGTTCCTACATATTCTATGAAGATCTTTATCGGTCAAACCGCATAACAACATACGTTGTTCCTTTTGTCATCGGTATGTTACTTGCCCGAGATTCGATCGTCGGTATCTCTATACCTAGTTCAATCTCGTTATCGACAAGTCTCTTTACTCGTTCCGTAATACATCATCTCGTCACTAACTCATTAGTCATTTGCTTGCAAGGCTTATTATGATGTGCATTACCGAGAGGTCCCAGAGATACCTCTCCGACACTCGGAGTGACAAATCCTAGTCTTGATCTATGCCAACACCACGAATACTTTCGGAGACACCTGTAGAGCATCTTTATAATCACCCAGTTACGTTGTGACGTTTGATAGCACACAAGGTGTTCCTCCGGTATTCGGGAGTTGCATAATCTCATAGTCATAGGAACATGTATAAGTCATGAAGAAAGCAATAGCAGTAAAAACTAAACGATCATAGTGCTAAGCTAACGGATGGGTCTAGTCCATCACATCATTCTCCTAATGATGTGATCCCGTTGATCAAATGACAACTCATGTCTATGGCTAGGAAACATAGCCATCTTTGATCAATGAGCTAGTCTAATAGAGGCATACTAGGAACATACTATTTTGTCTATGTATTCACACATGTACTAAGTTTCCGGTTAATACAATTCTAGCATGAATAAAAGACATTTATCATGATATAAGGAAATACAAATAACATCTTTATTATTGCCTCTCGGGCATATTTCCTTCAGTCTCCCACTTGAACTAGAGTTAATAATCTAGATTACAAAGTAATGATCCTCACACCCATGGAGTCCTGGTGCTGATCATGTTTTTCCTGCGGAAGAGGCTTAGTCAACGGGTCTGCAACATTTAGATCCGTATGTATCTTGCAAATCTCTATGTCTCCCTCCTTGACTAGATCGCGGATGGAATTGAAGCGTCTTTTGATGTGCTTTGTTTTCTTGTGAAACCTGGATTCCTTCGCCAAGGCTATTGCTCCAGGGTTGTCACAAAAGATTTTCATTGGACCCGATGCACTAGGTATTACACCTAGATCAGATATGAATTCCTTCATCCAGACTCCTTCATTTGCTGCTTCCGAAGCTGCTATGTATTCCGCTTCACACGTAGATCCCGCCACGACGCTCTGCTTGGAACTGCACCAACTGACAGCTCCACCGTTCAATAAAAATACATATCCAGTTTGTGACTTAGAGTCATCCGGATCAGTGTCAAAGCTAGAATCGACGTAACCGTTTACGAGGAGCTCTTTGTCACCTCCATATACGAGAAACATATCATTTGTCCTTTTCAGGTATTTCAGGATGTTCTTGACCGCTGTCCAGTGATCCACTCCTGGATTACTTTGGTACCTCCCTGGTAGACTTATAGCAAGGCACACATCAGGTCTGGTACACAGCATTGCATACATGATAGATCCTATGGCTGAGGCATAGGGAATGACTTTCATTTTCTCTCTATCTTCTGCAGTGGTCGGGCATTGAGTCTTACTCAACTTCATACCTTGTAACACAGGCAAGAACCCTTTCTTCGACTGATCCATTTTGAACTTCTTCAAAACTTTATCAAGGTATGTGCTTTGTGAAAGTCCAATTAAGCGTCTTGATCTATCTCTATAGATCTTGATGCCTAATATATAAACAGCTTCACCGAGGTCTTTCATTGAAAAACTTTTATTCAGGTACCCTTTTATGCTATCCAGAAATTCTATATCATTTCCAATCAACAATATGTCATCCACATGTAATATCAGAAATGCTACAGAGCTCCCACTCACTTTTTTGTAAATACAGGCTTCTCCAAAAGTCTGTATAAAACCATATGCTTTGATCACCTCATCAAAGCGTATATTCAAACTCCGAGATGCTTGCACCAGTCCATAGATAGATCGCTGGAGCTTGCATACTTTGTTAGCACCTTTTGGATCGACAAAACCTTCTGGTTGCATCATATACAACTCTTCTTTGAGATATCCATTCAGGAATGCAGTTTTGACATCCATTTGCCATATTTCATAATCATAAAATGCGGCAATTGCTAACATGATTCGGACATACTTAAGCATCGCTACAAGCATTGTTCAAAAAATCGGCCGAGTAGACGATTAATCGGCCGATTAATCGGTGCTCGGCCATCCACCTTGTAAATTACATGTACTCGCCAGTGTTACTCGGCATGGGGATTAATCGGCCGATTAATCGTTTGACAACCGATTAATCTGCTGTAGACCGATTAATCGCTGGACTCCCAGGGGGCATACTGTAAAAGTAAAATATCAGCCCCCTCATCTCTCCTCAATCCTCACCCGTTGATACGTCCAAAACGTATCTATAATTTCTGCTTGCTCCATGCATCTTTTGTGTGATATTGCTATGATATTTATGCACTTCCATACACTTTTGATCATATTTGGACTAACCTATTAACTCAGTGCACCCTAGTGCCAGTTTCTGTTTTCTGCTGTTTTTGTATTTCAGGTTTTCCCATTACGTAAACTGTCAGAAAAATTCCGGGAAAAATATATAAAAAATCAGCGTTCCGGAAGCTTCCATGCGGCCAAAGTAGGGCCGGAGGGGGGCCACCAGGGCTCCAGGCGCCCTGGGGGCGCGGCCCCCCTCCTGACCACGCTGGGGGGCGCCTGGGCCCCCCAGGCCTCCGCTGATGCCCCCCTTTGGCATATATTTACACCGCGTCCCGAAACCCTGGAGGACGGAACCCTTTTTCGCGATCTCATCTCTGTTCCGCCGCCGCCGCGCTTCCAAGATCGGGAGCACCAGGAGAACTCTTCCCGGCACCCTGCCGGAGGGGAGGATCACCACCGGGAGCCTCTCCACCACCATGGACGCCTCCCGGATGAGTTGTGAGTAGTCTCCCTTGGACCATGGGTCCATGACCAGTAGCTATGTGATGTTCTCCTCCCGTTTTTGTTCTTCATCGATTAGACCTCGTGAGCTGCCCTACATGATCGAGGCACATATGTAATCCTTATGCTGTTGCTATGATGAGTTTGCTGGGATCCGATGGATTATGAGATTATGTTCAGATTGTGTGTGAGTAATATATTTGATTTACCTCTTTTATATTTATGTTCTTGAGTAATTCTTGCATGTTCTCCGTTGCTGTTTATTGCTTTGGCCAAGTAGTAGGTAGTAACTCCAAGAGGGAACGTTATGCTTGATTGTGGGTTCATGCCCCTCGATGACTAGCTTGAGTGACAAAAACATGAGTCTAGGGGATGTGCTGTTGCCACAAGGGGGAAAACAACGGTGCTTGTACTCGCGGGTGCAAGGATTGTTTACTTTACGCAAAGTTCTTTTAATGCAGTTGTCTGTTGCTTTGAGTTTACACTATGGGTGGGACTCGCAACTTAATACCAGCGAGATGTTCTGGATAGATATCTCAAGGTGGATGATTAGTAGTAGATGCAGATGGATTTCGGTCTACTTGCCTTGGCGTACCGCCCATGCTTTTGAGCCTCTACCTTTCTTGCATCATAGTTAGCATTGGTTTGCGCACATAATCCTGTCAATTGCCCAGCTGTAATTTGTTTACCTCGCTTAGCTGTTTTATCGTCTTTTGTGAGAGAGACATCACTAGTGAACATCATGGGACCCCGGTCCATATTACCATCACTGATCACATCCGCTATTTACTTTCAGTTTTTACTTACTAGTTGCAGTAATACCTATCACTATTATCTCTTGCGTTTGATTCTTTGTAAACGATAAGGCCGGAGGGATTGACAACCTCGCTGTACTCGTTGGGAGCAAAGTTATTTGTATCTGTGTGCAGGTCCGGTCGATCGCTAGTTGCGCCGCTAGTAGTTGACACCTTCTTGTTGAACCTTGGAGTCTCAGGGGAATTCGATCCATGGTATCTTTGCCAAGGGAAAACTACCGCTACACTGCATCTCAAACCTTCCACTTGGGGTAACCAACGAGGGGCGAGAAGCCATCAAGCAAAGTTTTCTGGCGCCGTCGCCGGGGACTCCACTCTTCAAGATAGGGGAGTTGCACGCTATCTTTTACCTTTGCTTTTTAGTCTTGTTAGTTTACCTTTCAGTTTTTGCTTTAGTGTCTTTTATCAAAAATCACAAAAATAGTTATCTTGCTTGCTTGCTGCTATGGGTTCCACCAAAAACACTAAGTGGGAGGAGTACACCCCTTCTTCCATCGCGCCAATCACCACTGTCGGGATCTACAAAAGTAATAAACCTTGTGATTACGTTAGTTTTAATGGAGAGTTATGCCCATGGCATGGTCTTCCACGAAAAGAGTATGAGCCTCAGTTTAAAGTTGCTCCTATGCTTCCCCAAACTTGGGAAGACGTTCAAACTCTTATAATAGAGAGCAATTCAAACAAAGAAGATGACACTACAATTCTGCTCAATAATGATAAAATTGATTCTGATAATTGTAGTATCTCAGAAGTTGTCACCTTTTTACAAAGAATGGCTAAAGATCCCCAAACTAGCACGCTTAATCTTGCCTTCACAGAGCATATCACTAATGCTCTCATCAAAGCTAGGGAGGAGAAACTTAGGATAGAAGCCTCCATACCTAGAAAGCTAGAAGATGGTTGGGATCCTATGATTAAAATTAAGTTGAATAACTTCTCTTGCTATGCTTTATGTGATGTTGGAGCTAGTACCTCTGTTATGCCCAAAAGAATATATGATATGCTTAAATTGAAACCTTTTGATTCTTGTTCCTTTGGTGTTCGTCTTGTTGATTCTTCCATAAAGAAACCCTTGGGGAGGATCGACGATGTTCTTATCATTGTCAATGACAATTATGTTTCCGTTGATTTTACTATTATGGATATTGAATGTGAACCTTCTTGTCCAATTATTTTGGGACGTCCTTTTCTTCGCACCGTTGGTGCCATCATTGACATGAAAGAGGGGAATATAAGATTCCAATTTCCTCTCAAAAAAGGGATGGAGCACTTCCCTAGAAAGAAGATTAAGTTACCTTTTGAGTCCGTTATACGGGCTAGCTATTCTTTTACTCTTGATAAAACTTGATCTCTTTGCATTATGCCTAGCTTAAAGGCATAAAAGAAAGCGCTTTTGGGAGGCAGCCCACAATGAATAAAATTTTATTTTGCTTTTGTTGTGTCTTGATGTTGTTACTACAGTAGCATCATCATTGTATCTTTACTTTTCAGCTTTGTGCCAAGTGTAGCCTCTGATTGCAAGAAAGTTCAAAAGTTGTGACGTGCTGTCCAGGAAACAGATTCTGTCCTTGGACAGAAAAATTCGTATAAAATCACCAGATCATCTTTTTGGTCTGAATTTTTTCGACAGCGTGCTCTATACAATTGTCTTTCGGGCGTCTGTTCTGAGTTTTTTGATTTGAGTTGCAGAAGTGCCCCGAAAAAATCATTTACTACCTGCTGGTATGTTTTTCACAGATTCTGTCCTGTTTTGCCTTTCCTTCATTTTGCAAACCTTGAGCTTGCTTTTTCTTTGCAAAAACCTTTTGGCAATCTTGAGAAACAGTATACCTTCAAGAATATCCTTATTTCGAGCAAGGAAAAATTATTTTATTAAGGGTACTAACCTCGCTAATCAGATTATGATGAGTTATGTATGGAGGGAGTTTTCAAGTGTGCGAGGGAAGATGATAAAAAGATTCAGGAGTGTCAAACGCTCAAGCTTGGGGATGCCCCCGTGCACCCCAAGAAATATTCAAGAAGACTCAAGCGTCTAAGCTTGGGGATGCCCCCGTGCATCCCCTTCTCCATCAACAATTATCAGTTCGTCTTTCGTTCCACTATATTTTTATCACTTCATGTGTTATGTGCTATGCTTGGAGCGTCTTGCTTTTAGTTTCCTTTTTAGTTTTCTTTAGCTTTGCTTGCTGTTCATAACGAGTTGGAACTCAGCTTTCTTTGTGTGGGAGAGAAACACGCTCCACTTCAACCTAGAACATAACATAGAATTTTCATGTCTATCCTTGCTGTGTGTATTCTTTGTCTTTCAATAGCTACTATCATGTTCAGCTCTTAGTTTTCATGCTTTACTTTTTGAAGAGCTTTTGTTTAGTTGGTCGCTGGAACTCTCTTTAGTTATCATGCTTATCTTGTTAAGAGAGTTGGCTTCTGTTGCATTGGTTGATATGTCTATGATAAAAATGCTATGTGCATAATGGTGCTTAGTAGTTCATGTTTTCTTATGGTTAGTCTCAAATAGCTGGGGGGTTCTCAATGTGTTATTGGAATACCGACATGATTTGTTTGCCTATGATGTGGTATGGTTTAGTGATATCTTCCTCCGAGAATTTATTTTGATTGACTTGGCATATGCTCACGCATATTTAAGACTGTAAAGAAAGTCTATCAAGCCTTGATGATCTTTAATTTCTGAGTAGCGATATAACTTCCATGCCCGATTCAATGTTGCTTTGTCGCTCTGCATGATTATGACCGTCATTGCTCTTTTAGTTGGTCGCTCCCAGTCTATTGCTAACCTTCGCCTGTACTAAGCGGACTGACTGCTTGTGCATCCAAAATCCTTTAAACCAGTTATGCCATATGAGTCCACCATACCTTCCTATACATGGTATTTACCTGCCATTCCTAACGAAGACTTTCATGTACCATCTCGAAATTAAAAAAAAAGCATTTCTCTTTTGTGCCTCTGTTTTAGTTCATGAGGAAGTAGTAGTTAATTCATGATCTTTTTAAGTTGGACAAGCTTCACCCCGGGATTGCATGTCTAATGTGCAAACCCATAATACGAGAAGGAACTGGCATAGAGTGCGCCCGGCTCATTAAAAAATTATACAACAAACAAACCCTCCTTCACGCTTTGTTCATGAGAAATCAGAAAACTTTGGCAGTGATAAACAAAGGAGATTAAGAGGATGTGATCGTCCTCATGCGGGAGCCGTTCCTCGAAACTTGTCCAGCTCAAGAAGTGATTGAGTTATCTGCTAGCATTCGTTGACGAAATATGCATATTCTAAAAATAATAATTATTACCTCTGTTTTTAAAACCAAGAGCTCTGGTACATGTTTAGTTTTTGTTTCCGACCATGGGTTTTCAACCTTGCCAACAAAAGCCATAGTTCGAGAGTCTCCACCTTCTTTCTTCAAAGCACCAACTATTGAGAGCATGATTGTCATTCTGAGTGTAATGTGCATTGTCCCAAAGTACCATTGTCTTCTGCATGACTATGATATTGTTTATTCTGAAATCATTGTATCTAGTCGTCACTTAAACTTTGGAGGTGCCCCTGCATTTATGTTTTGCTTCACTAAAGGGGGCAAGCGAGATATCACTTTGTCATGTTCGCACACCATGCTCATTACAAATCTTTTGAGTATTTCAGTATCATATTGTAAAACTTTCAGTTCTTTGTGATTTTCTCATGAGGCAACTTAATTACTACAGATTCATTGTCTCAGTAAGCACTTGTCATGTGACTGTGAAAAGTTCTTATATGGTTAATAGCATGTCACCACAGAAATTATGCTTGTTATCATTTACCTACTCGAGGACGAGCAGGAATTAAGCTTGGGGATGTTGATACGTCCAAAACGTATCTATAATTTCTGCTTGCTCCATGCCTCTTTTGTGTGATATTGCTATGATATTTATGCACTTCCATACACTTTTGATCATATTTGGACTAACCTATTAACTCAGTGCACCCGAGTGCCAGTTTCTGTTTTCTGCTGTTTTTGTATTTCAGGTTTTCCCATTACGTAAACTGCCAGAAAAATTTCGGGAAAAATATATAAAAAATCAGCGTTCCGGAAGCTTCCATATGGCCAAAGTAGGGCCGGAGGGGGCCACCAGGGCTCCAGGCGCCGTGGGGGCGCGGCCCCCCTCCTGGCCGCG
>LR738709.1:365207145-365220937 GCA_902687465.1 Secale cereale
CCCTCATCTACCCCGTCCCCCATCCTTGTTGTCAACTTGTTGCCATAATGATTGCTACCATACTTGTTGAATATATCATATTTTAGAGCATTGTTGTCAACTTGTCATACACACGTACACTCATATAACAGTTTGGTTTTTTGAACTCACATGTGACATATGACCTTGGATCAAAATAATCGAAAGCATAAAAGTTGTTCGCCTTGCTGGTACAAATAACTTTCATGTTCATTTTTTTCTTCATATTGGGTACTTTTTCATATGAGGCCATTTAAATTTCATTTTTGCGTGGCGAAAATCTGGTCTCAATACCGGGATTCTGAGATTTATAAAAAAAAATTGATCGATTAATGCTCGACCGATTAATTCTGATTAATTGGCCGATTCACGATTAATCCCTACTCCCTAACTGACCGAGCAGTTACCGATTACCGATTTCCTGAACATTGGCTATAGGTGAGAAAGTCTCATCGTAGTCAACTCCTTGAACTTGTCGGAACCCTTTCGCAACAAGTCGAGCTTTGTAAACAGTAACATTACCGTCTGCGTCGGTCTTCCTCTTGAAGATCCATTTATTTTCGATGGCTTGCCGATCATCGGGCAAGTCAACCAAAGTCCACACTTTGTTCTGATACATGGATCCCATCTCAGATTTCATGGCCTCAAGCCATTTTGCGGAATCTGGGCTCATCATCGCTTCCTCATAGTTCGTAGGTTCATCATGGTCTAGTAACATGACTTCCAAAACTGGGTTGCCATACCACTCTGGTGCGGAACGTACTCTGGTTGATCTACGACGTTCAGCAGAAACTTGATCTGAAGTTTCATGATCATCATCATTAGCTTCCTCACTAATTGGTGTAGGAACCACTGGAACTATTTTCTGTGATGTACTACTTTCCAATTCAGGAGAAGGTACAATTACCTCATCAAGTTCTACTGTCCTCCCACTCACTTCTTTCGAGAGAAACTCCTTCTATAGAAAGGATCCATTCTTAGCAATGAATATCTTGCCTTCGGATCTGTGATAGAAGGTGTACCCAACAGTCTCTTTTGGGTATCCTATGAAGACACATTTCTCCGACTTGGGTTCGAGCTTATCAGGTTGAAGCTTTTTCACATAAGCATCGCATCCCCAAACTTTAAGAAACGACAACTTTGGTTTCTTGCCAAACCATAGTTCATAAGGTGTCGTCTCAACGGATTTAGATGGTGCCCTATTTAACGTGAATGCAGCTATCTCTAAAGCATATCCCCAAAACGATAGTGGTAAATCGGTAAGAGACATCATAGATTGCACCATATCCAATAAAGTACGGTTACGACGTTCGGACACACCATTACGCTGTGGTGTTTCGGGTGGCGTGAGTTGTGAAACTATTCCACATTGTTTCAAATGAAGACCAAACTAGTAACTCAAATATTCACCTCCACGATCAGATCGCAGAAACTTTATTTTCTTGTTACGATGATTCTCTACTTCACTCTGAAATTCTTTTAACTTTTCAAATGTTTCAGACTTGTGCTTCATTAAGTAGATATACCCATATCTGTTCAAATCATCAGTGAAGGTCAGAAAATAACGATACCCGCCGCGAGCTTCAACACTCATTGCTCCGCATACATCAGTATGTATGATTTCCAACAAATCTGTTGCTCGCTCCATAGTCCCGGAGAACGGAGTTTTAGTCATCTTGCCCATGAGGCATGGTCCGCAAGCACCAAGTGATTCATAATCAAATGATTCCAAAAGTCCATCACTATGGAGTTTCTTCATGCGCTTTACACCAATATGACCTAAACGGCAGTGCCACAAATAAGTTGCACTATCATTATTAACCTTGCATCTTTTGGTTTCAATATTATGAATATGTGTATCACTACAATCGAGATCCAATAAGAATAGACCACTCTTCAAGGGTGCATGACCATAAAAGATATTATGCATAAAAATAGAACAACCATTATTCTCTGATTTAAATGAATAACCGTCTCGCAACAAACAAGATCCAAATATAATGTTCATGCTCAATGCTGGCACCAAATAACAATTATTTAGGTCTAAAATTAACCCCGAAGGTAGATGTAGAGGTAGCGTGCCGACGGCGATCACATCGACTTTGGAACCATTTCCCACGCGCATCGTCACCTCGTCCTTAGCCAATCTTCGTTTAATCCGTAGTCCCTGTTTCGAGTTACAAATATTAGCAACCGAACCGGTATCAAATACCCAGGTACTACTACGAGCATTAGTAAGGTACACATCAATAACATGTATATCACATATACCTTTGTTCACCTTTCCATCCTTCTTATCCGCCAAATACTTGGGGCAGTTCCGCTTCCAGTGTCCAGTCCCTTTGCAGTAGAAGCACTCAGTTTCAGGCTTGGCTCCAGACTTGGGTTTCTTCGTGGGAGTAGCAACTGTCTTGCTATTCTTCTTGAAGTTCCCCTTCTTTACCTTGCCCTTTTTCTTGAAACTAGTGGTTTTGTTAACCATCAACACTAGATGCTCCTTTTTGATTTCTACCTCCGCAGCTTTGAGCATAGCAAAGAGCTCGGGAATGGTCTTCTGCATCCCTTGCATATTATAGTTCATCACGAAGCCTTTATAGCTTGGTGGCAGTGATTGAAGAACTCTATCAATAACACTATCCTCGTCAACTTTGCAACCAAGTTGAGTCATATGATTGTAGTACCCAGACATTCTGAGCAAGTGTTCACTGATAGGACTATTCTCCTCCATCTTGCAGCTGTAGAACTTATTGTAAATCTCATATTTCTCAATCCGGGCATTTGCTTGAAATATCAACTTCAACTCCTGGAACATCTCATATGGTCCATGACGTTCAAAACGTCGTTGAAGTCCCGGTTCTAAGCCGTAAAGCATGGCACACTGAACTATCGTGTAGTCATCAGACCGCGTCTGCCAGACGTTCAAAGCGTCTACATTGGCGGGAGGGGGCTTGTCACCTAGCGGTGCTTCAAGGACATAATTCTTCTGTGCAGCAATGAGGAAAATCCTCAAGTTACGAACGCAGTCCGTGTAATTGCTACCATCATCTTTCAACTTAGCTTTCTCTAGGAATGCATTAAAATTCAAAGGAACGGTAGCACGGGCCATTGATCTACAACAACATAGATATGCAAAAACTATCAGGACTAAGTTCATGATAAATTAAAGTTCAATTAATCATATTACTTAAAGAACTCCCACTTAGATAGACATCCCTCCAGTCATCTAAATGATCACGTGATCCAAATCAACTAAACCATGTACGATCATCACGTGAGATGGAGTAGTTTCAATGGTGAACATCTTATGTTGATCATATCTACTATATGATTCACGCTCAACCTTTCGGTCTCCAGTGTTCCGAGGCCATATCTGCATATGCTAGGCTCGTCAAGTTTAACCCGAGTATTTTGCGTGTGCTAAACTAGCTTACACCCATTGTATTTGAACGTAGAGCTTATCACACCCGATCATCACGTGGTGTCTCGGCACGACGAACTTTTGCAATGGTGCATACTCAGGGAGAACACTTATACCTTGAAATTTTGTAAGGGATCATCTTATAATGCTACCGTCGTACTAAGCAAAATAAGAAGCATAATAAGATAAACATCACATGCAATCAAAATATGTGACATGATATGGCCATCATCATCTTGTGCTTTTGATCTCCATCTCCAAAGCACCGTCATGATCACCTTCGTCACCGGCGCGACACCTTGATCTCCATCGTAGCATCGTTGTCGTCTCGCCAACTATTGCTTCTACGACTATCGCTACCGCTTAGTGATAAAGTACAGCAATTACATGGCGATTGCATTTCATACAATAAAGCGACAACCATATGGCCCCTGCCAGTTGCCGATAACTTTACAAAACATGATCATCTCATACAAAACCGTATATCTCATCATGTCTTGACCATATCACATCACAACATGGCCTGCAAAAACAAGTTATACGTCCTCTACTTTGTTGTTGCAAGTTTTACGTGGCTGCTACGGGCTTAGCAAGAACCGTTCTTACCTACGCATACAAAAACCACAATGATGTTTCGTCAAGTATGTTGTTTTAACCTTCACAAGGACCGGGCGTAGCCACACTCGATTCAGCTAAAGTGAGAGAGACAAACACCCGCCAGTCACCTTTAAGCAACGAGTGCTCATAACGGTGAAACCAGTCTCGCGTAAGCGTACGCGTAATGTCGGTCCGGGCCGCTTCATCTCACAATACCGCCGAAGCAAAGTATGGCATGCTGGTAAGCAGTATGACTAGTATCGCCCACAACTCATTGTGTTCTACTTGTGCATATCATCTACGCATAGACCTAGCTCATGATGCCACTATTGGGGAACGTAGTATTTTAAAATTTTCCTACGATCACGCAAGATCTATCTACCAGATGCATAGCAACGAGAGGGAGAGTGTATCTACGTACCCTCGTAGACCGGGAGCGGAAGCGTCAAGTGACACGGTTGATGTAGTCAAACTTTCTTCGCGATCCAACCGATCAAGCACCGAACGTACGGCACCTTCGCGTTCAGCACACGTTCAGCTTGATGACGTCCCACGAGCTCTTGATCCAGTTGAGCTTCACGGGAGAGTTTCTTCAGCATGACGGCGTGGTGACGGATATGATGAAGTTACCGGCGCAGGGCTTCGCCTAAGCAATGTGATAGTATGACCGAGGTGTGTTTCTGTGGAGGGGGCACCGCACACGGCTAAAACAATTCAACTTGTGTGTCTTTGGGTGCCCCCCTGCCCCCGTATATAAAGGAGCAAGAGGGAGGCCGGCCGCCTCCTAGTGGCGCGCCAAGGAGGTGCAATCCTACTAGGAATAGGATTGCAATCCTATTCCTAGTAGGAACTACCAAAAGGGAGAAGGGGGAAAGGAAGGAGAGGGAGAAGGAGAAGGAAAGGGGCGCCGCCCCCCTCCTTCCTTGTCCAATTCGGACCAAGGGGTGGGGGGAGCGCGGCCCAGCCCTGGTCTTTCTTCCCTCTTTCTCCTACGGCCCATTAAGGCCCATAGCTTCCCCAGGGGGTTCTGGTAACCCCCCCCCCGATACTCCGGTAAATTCCGAAACTTTACGGAACACTTTCGATGTCTGAATATAGTCGTCCAATATATCAATCTTTACGTCTCGGACATTCCGAGACTCCTCGTCATGTCCGTGATCTCATCCAGGACTCCGAACTGCCTTCAGTACATCAAAACTCATAATACTGATCGTCATCAAATGTTAAGCGTGCGGACCCTACGGGTTCGAGAACTATATAGACTTGACCGAGACTCATCTCCGGTCAATAACCAATCGCGGAACCTGGATGCTCATATTGGTTCGTACATATTCTACGAAGATCTTTATTGGTCAAACCGCATAACAACATATGTTGTTCCTTTTGTCATCGGTATGTTACTTGCCCGAGATTCGATCGTCGGTATCTCTATACCTAGTTCAATCTCATTACCGGCAAGTCTCTTTACTCGTTCCGTAATACATCATCTCGTGACTAACTCATTAGTCATTTGCTTGCAAGGCTTATTATGATGTGCATTACCGAGAGGGCCCAGAGATACCTCTCCGACACTCGGAGTGACAAATCCTAGTCTTGATCTATGCCAAGACCACGAATACTTTCGGAGACACCTGTAGAGCATCTTTATAATCACCCAGTTATGTTGTGACGTTTGATAGCACACAAGGTGTTCCTCCGGTATTCGGGAGTTGCATAATCTCATAGTCATAGGAACATTTATAAGTCATGAAGAAAGCAATAGCAGTAAAAACTAAATGATCATAGTGCTAAGATAACGGATGGGTCTAGTCCATCACATCATTCTCCTAATGATGTGATCCCGTTGATCAAATGACAACTCATGTCTATGGCTAGGAAACATAGCCATCTTTGATCAATGAGCTAGTCTAGTAGAGGCATACTAGGGACATACTATTTTGTCTATGTATTCACACATGTACTAAGTTTCCGGTTAATACAATTCTAGCATGAATAAAAGACATTTATCATGATATAAGGAAATACAAATAACATCTTTATTATTGCCTCTAGGGCATATTTCCTTCAAGTATTTCTACCCGGGAATGGGATTGCTGAGTCCTTTGTGGCTCACAGATTCTACACAACACCAGATGCAGGTACCGATGAGAACTACACAGGTGGTGGTTCAGAGCTGTATTAGGAGTTTGATGAAGAGCGTGGACGTTACTACGTGTCTTATCCCGAGGATCAGTAGGGCTCTTACTAGGATGATCGGGACCTTGTGTTGCTTTATTTATGGTATCTTTCATTTGGATCTTCGTCCGTAGTCGGACTCTGATGTTATTTGGATGGTGTATGTTAAAGTATTACATTGTGTGACGTGGCGAGTGTAAGCCAACTACTCCTTTACACTTTCATCCCCTCTTTTACATGAGTTGTGCAAAGATACCATACTTGAGATCATTCTAGTATGTGATTATGTCTTTAAGTCGTGCCTCGACACGTGGGAGACAAAGTCACATACCGGGCATTACAAGTTGGTATTCAGAGCCTTCTCCGACCTAGGAGCCCCCCTGATTGATCGAATCATTGACGGTTGAGTCTAGGCACACACATAATAATGTTTTGGAGTCCTATATATATATATATATATATATATATATATATATATATATATATATATATATATATATATATATATATATATCGGAGAGTAGGATTTCTTTTACTCCTCATCCCTTCATCGCTCTGGTGAGGACTCCTGATGATGTTCTATCTCTTCTACTCTCAAAAATTCACTATTTCTTTTTTCTTTTTTTAGGATCACGCGAGTATTGTTTGGATTGTTCCGATATATTTGTGACGAGAACATTGTTCTCGATGCCTCCTGTCATTTAGGGGTTGTGGCAGTGTCCCGGGGAGTTGAGCTCCAAGGTGTTGTCGTCACAAATGTATCACATCGGATCTAGAATAATTAAGATGGCCGACATCGAAAACTCTTCTATGCGGTTAGTGGTGAGATAACCCCGACGTCACCCAGTACTGGTGGGATAGTTCGGGAGTATTGCCATAGTTGGTATAGCAGATGCGTTTCGAAGGTCCGAGGTAAACAGTTTCCGAGGATGACTGGTTATGTGTTGCAGGATGGATACAACTGGATGTAGGATTAGAGTTGAGTGCGCGGTGCTTTCCTTGTATCCCCAACACCCGATTGCATAACCGGGAACCTTCAGAAATTAATAGATGGATTCTTCTAGTAGCTCGTAGGCATTCTTCCAACGAGTGCATGGTATGAGTTTGGGGTTCGACATCGAGTGAAGAGGTTTTATGGGCGTTATTCCAATTGGGAGTTGCATCTCAAAGGGTCCTTGGCTATGCTGTTCCGGGGATTGCAACACCCTTTTGTAACACGTTCCATGAGCTTTCAGCACGACCATGTGGGACGAAGCTTCTGTCATGTATTTGTTCTATCTGCACCTTGTTGTTTTTATTTACCTTTTGTTCTCCCAAGTGGCTTCTCGAGAAGATTGTTGTACCATTAAACTGTGGAATACATTCGTTCATTTTGCTCGAATGTTTCTTGTGAAGACTTATGTTGCAATTCTAGCCGTTGATTCAGCTTATGTATTTTCCATCAATGGCTAACGGTTGTCATGAAATTCAGGATGGCTCCTAAGAGGGTTCCCAACGCTAACCCAGAGAGTGAAGAAGAGCGTGTTCCTGAACTTCCTCCTTCCCCTCCTCCCCCGTCCGAGGCATGGAGAGCAATTATGCAAGCGACCAACCAGAACACCCAGATGCTTATGCAAATGATGCAGAACTTTCAAGCCAACCAAACAAATCAAGGTGGTCATGGAAACCAAGGCCAAGGCATTCTGTTCAATCAACGTCACTTTGCAATCCTCAACCAATTCCAGGCAAACCAACCGAAGTCGTTCAGTTACTGTGTGGATCCGCTAGATGCTGAAGACTGGATCACAGACATCAAAAAGCACTTTGAATGCAGTAACGTGAGACCTGAGGATTATGTCAAGTTTGCCACTTTCCAACTCAAAGACCAAGCTGCTGATTGGTGGCAACAGTACAAAGATTCCAGAGGTGGTCGTGAGATCTCGTGGACTGACTTCTGCAAGGATTTCTGCTCTCATGACATTCCAACCAGTGTCATTGAAGGCATGCGTGAGCAATTCCGCAACCTGAAGCAAGGCACCATGTTCGTCTATCAATACAATGTCAAGTTCCAGAATCTTGCCCGCTATGCCAAGCAAGACATCCCAGATGCCAAGAGCAAGATTTATTAGTTCCGTGGTGGTCTGAAGGATGAACTCCAACTAGCTCTCACCTTGTTCGAGACGGATGAATTTGACCAATTCTACAATATGGCTCTTAAGCAAGAGGCAGCCCAGCTCAAGATTGAAGCTTCCAAAAAGAGGATCAGAGATGCTGTTCACTCCTCCTCTTCTTCCCAAGTGGTTGCAAAGCAGCAGAAGTTCTTAATACCGCCTCCTCCAGTGCTCCGTCCTCCAAACAACAACAAGCACTCAGGTGGCCGTGGTTTCTCCCACCCACCCAACCCAAGCAACCAGTCCAAGCCTCAGTTTCAAGCTTCAAGATCAAGTGGTCCTTATCACCGACCTCTCTCAGAAGTGACTTGCAACAAGTGTTCTCAGAAGGGTCACTATGCCAACACGTGTCCCAACCCAAGGCGCCTTCCGCCTCCTCCACCTGTCAGCACTGCTATTATCAAGCACAATCCCAAGCATGCAAGAGTGAATCTGATGAATGCAGCTCAAGCAGAGAATTCTTCAGATGTGATACTTGGTAATCTTCCAGTTAACTCTATACCTGCTAAAGTCTTGTTTGATTCAGGTGCATCATGCTCTTTCATTTCTCACCCATTTGCAACGAAGCACAATTTTTCCACCAAAAAATTGCCGAGGGAGTTATCCATTGTTGCTCTGGGAAAGATAATGCATTCTAGTGTGTTTGCTCCGGATATATCTATTCATATGGGTGATTATAGTTTTCTGATTTCTCCGGTTATTCTCGGAAACTCCGACATTGATCTTATTCTTGGGATGGATTGGCTTTCCAAGCATGATGCAAACATTGATTGTGCAAATAAGGAAGTCAAGCTTACTCATCCTGATGAAGACGTGATTATCTTCGCCTCTCGAGATAACACAATCAGGCTATTCTCTCTCAGTGACAAGGGCGAGATTAATGCCATTTCTCAGATTCCGATGGTCAATGAGTATGAAGATGTTTTCCCTGAAGAGCTTCCAGGCATGCCTCCCCATCGTCAAGTTGAATTTGTCATTGAACTCGAGCCCGGTACCAAGCCAGCATGTCGGCGTCCGTACAAGCTTTCCCCTGATGAGTTGAAGGAGCTGAAGAAACAACTCGATGAGCAAGAACGTATGGGTCTAATCAGGCCTAGTACTTCTCCTTGGGGCTGTGGTGTTCTATTTGTCAAGAAGAAGGATGGCACGGAACGCCTCTACATTGATTACCGGCCGTTGAACAAGAAGACAATAAAGAACAAGTATCTGCTCCCCAATATCAATGAATTGTTCGAGCAGCTCAAAGGAGCAAAGGTGTTCTCGAAGCTCGATCTCCGGATGGGTTATCACCAGATCCGTATCCGTGAATAGGATATTCCCAAGACCGCATTCAGAACGAGTTTTGGCTCTTATGAATACTCGATCATGTCTTTTGGCCTCGCAAATGCTCCACCCACCTTCTCAAGGATGATGCACTTCATATTCAACCCCTACACCAATGAATTTGTTCTCGTCTATATGGATGACATCTTGGTATTCTCCAAGAATGAAGAAGACCATGCCAAGCACCTCCGTTTGGTCCTTGATAGGCTCCGTGAACACAAGTTCTATGCGAAGTTCTCCAAATGTGAATTATGGCTGGATAAAGTCTTATATCTTGGCCATATTATCTCTGCCGAGGGCATTTCTGTGAACCTCGAGAAAGTTGAAGCTATTGTAAACTGGGAACCCCCGCAGAATGTCAAGCAACTTCGAAGATTCCTTGGTCTCGCTAGCTATTTCAGAAGGTTCGTTGAGAACTTCTCCAAGACTGCCAAGCCTCTTTCCAACCTGTTGCAGAAGAATGTCAAGTACTCCTGGACTCCTGATTGTGATGTGGCATTCAAAACACTCAAAGAGAAGCTCATTTCTGCTCCGGTTCTTACTCCTCCGGATGAGTCCAAGCCATATGAAGTCTTTTGTGATGCTTCTTTGCAAGGTCTTGGTGGTGTTCTCATGCAAGACAAGAAGATTGTGGCATACACTTCTCGTCAGTTGAAACCAAATGAGAAGAATTGCCCCAAACATGATCTCGAGCTAGCAGCAGTTGTACATGCCTTGATCACGTGGAGACACCTTCTGTTGGGCAGAAAAGTGGACATCTTCACCGATCACAAGATCTTGAAGTACATCTTCACACAGCCAAACCTTAACCTTCGCCAGACTCGTTGGGTTGAGATGATCCAAGAGTATGATCCAAGCATTGAGTACACACCTGGCAAGGCCAATGTCATTGCAGATGCCTTGAGCAGAAAGGCATATTGCAGCAGTCTCCTTCTCAAACCGTTCCAGCCTGAACTTTGTGAATCATTCAGGAAGCTAAACCTCCAAGTTGTACCTCAAGGCTTTCTTGCAAACCTTCAAGTTGCTCCTACCTAGGAAGATCAGATCTGTGAGGCCCAACTCAGTGATGCTATGGTGCAGAAAGTGAAACATGGTATTGCTAAGGGTACTCCCAAATACAAGTGCTATCGCGTTGATGAGAAAGACACCTTGTTCTTTGAGGACAGAATTGTAGTTCCCAAGGGTGATCTCAGGAAGCTCATAATGAACGAAGCACATGACTCCCTCCTCTCGATTCATCCCGAAAGTTCTAAGATGTACCAGGTGAAGGAAATATGCCCTAGAGGCAATAATAAAGTTGTTATTTATATTTCCTTATATCATGATAAATGTTTATTATTCATGCTAGAATTGTATTAACCGGAAACTTAGTACATGTGTGAATACATAGACAAAACAGAGTGTCCCTAGTATGCCTATACTAGACTAGCTCATTGATCAAAGATGGCTATGTTTCCTAACCATAGACATGAGTTGTCATTTGGTCAATGGGATCACATCATTAGGAGAATGAGGTGATGGACAAGACCCATCCGTTAGCTTAGCACTATGATCGTTTAGTTTTACTGCTATTGCTTTCTTCATGACTTATACATGTTCCTATGACTATGAGATTATGCAACTCCCGAATACCGTAGGAACACATTGTGTGCTATCAAACGTCACAACGTAACTGGGTGATCATAAAGATGCTCTACAGGTGTCTCGAAAGTGTTGGTGGTGTTGGCATAGATCAAGACTAGGATTTGTCACTCCGAGTGTTGGAGAGGTATCTCTGGGCCCTCTCGGTAATGCACATCATAATAAGCCTTGCAAGCAAAAGTCTAATGAGTTAGTCACGAGATGATGTATTACAGAACGAGTAAAGAGACTTGTCGGTAACGATATTGAACTAGGTATAGAGATACCGACGATCGAATCTCGGGCAAGTAACATACCAATGACAAAAGGAACAATGTATGTTGTTATGCGGTTTGACCGATAAAGATCTTCGTAGAATATGTAGGAGCCAATATGAGCATCCAGGTTCCGCTATTGGTTATTGATCGGAGATGAGTCTCGGTCATGTCTACATAGTTCTCGAACCCGTAGGGTCCGCACGCTTAACGTTTGATGCCGATCGGTATTATGAGTTTATAAGTTTTAATGTACCGAAGGAGTTCGGAGTCCCGGATGAGACCGGGGACATGACGAGGAGTCTCGAAATGGCCGAGATGTAAAGATCGATATATTGGACTACTATATTCGGACATCGAAAAGGTTCCGAGTGATTCGGGTATTTTTCGGAGTATATGGGCCTTATTGGGCCATACGGGAATAGAGGAGAAAGGCCAAAAGGAAGGAGGCGCGCGCCCCCCCTCTGGTCCGAATTGGACAAGGGGTGCAGCCCCCTTTTCCTTCTCCCTCTCCACCTCTTTCCTTCTCTCCTACTCCGGAAAGGAAAGGGGAATCCTACTAGGACTTGGGAGTCCTAATAGGACTCCCCACACTTGGCGCGCCCCCTCTAGGGCCGGCCTCTCCCTTGCTCCTTTATATACGGGGGCAGGGGGCACCCTAGGACACACAAGTTGAATTGTTTTAGCCGTGTGCGGTGCCCTTCTCCGCAGAAACACACCTCGGTCATACCATTGCAGTGCTTAGGCAAAGCCCTGCGCCGGTAGATACATCATATCTGTCACCACGCCGTCGTGCTGGCGAAACTCTCCCGTGAAGCTCAACTGGATCAAGAGCTCGTGGGACGTCATCAAGCCGAACGTGTGCTGAACGCGGAGGTGCCGTACGTTCGGTGCTTGATCGGTTGGATCGCGAAGAAGTTCGACTACATCAACCGCGTCACTTGACCCTTCCGCTCCCGGTCTACGAGGGTACGTAGACACACTCTCCCCCTCGTTGCTATGCATCTAGTAGATAGATCTTGCGTGATCGTAGGAAATTTTTGAAAATATTATGTTCCCCTACAGTGGCATCATGAGCCAGGTCTATGCGTAGATGATATGCACGAGTAGAACACAAGTGAGTTGTGGACGATACTAGTCATACTGCTTACCAGCATGTCATACTTTGCTTCGGCGGTATTGTGAGATGAAGCGGTCCGGACCGACATTACGCGTATGCTTATGCGAGACCGGTTTCACCGTTATGAGCACTCGTTGCTTAAAGGTGACTGGCGGGTGTCTGTCTCTCTCACTTTAGTTGAATCAAGTGTGACTACGCCCCGTCCTTGTGAAGGTTAAAACATCACATACTTGATGAAACATCGTTGTGGTTTTTTGTATGCGTAGGTAAGAACGGTTCTTGCTAAGCCCGTAGCAGCCACGTAAAACTTGCAACAACAAAGTAGAGGACGTCTAACTTGTTTTTGCAGGGCAAGTTGTGATGTGATATGACATGATGAGTTATACGGTTTTGTATGAGATGATCATGTTTTGTAAAGTTATCGGCAACTGGCAGGAGCCATATGGTTGTCGCTTTATTGTATGAAATGCAATCGCCATGTAATTGCTTTACTTTATCACTAAGCGGTAGCGATAGTCGTAGAAGCAATAGTTGGCGAGACGACAACGATGCTACGATGAAGATCAAGGTGTCGCGCCGGTGGCGAAGGTGATCATGACGGTGCTTTGGAGATGGAGATCAAAAGCACAAGATGATGATGGCCATATCATGTCACATATTTTGATTGCATGTGATGTTTATCTTATTATGCTTCTTATTTTGCTTAGTACGACGGTAGCATTATAAGATGATCCCTTACAAAATTTCAAGGTATAAGTTTTCTCCCTGAGTATGTGATACGTCCAAAACGTATCTATAATTTCTGCTTGCTCCATGACACTTTTGGGTGATATTGCTATGATATTCATACACTTCCATACACTTTTGATCATATTTGGACTAACTTACTAATCCAGTGCACCCCAGTGCCAGTTTCTGTTTTCGGCTGTTTTTGTATTTCAGGTTTTCACGTTTCGAGAACTGCCCAGAAAAATCCAGAAAAATTATATAAAAATCAGCGAACCGGAAACAACACTGCGTCCGAAGGGCAGCCTGGGGGGGGGGCACAGGGGCTCCAGGCGCCCTGTGGGCGCCCCCCCGGGGCCGCGCCGGGGGG
>LR738709.1:365221135-365516428 GCA_902687465.1 Secale cereale
AGATGTTCTGGATAGATATCTCAAGGTGGATGATTAGTAGTAGATATTGATGGATTTCGGTCTACTTACTTTGGCGTACCGCCCATGCTTTGAACCTCAACCTTTCTTGCAATGTAGTCAGCATTGGTTTGCGTTCGTGGTCCTGTCAATTGCCCAGCTGTAATTTGTTTACCTCACATAGCTGTTTTATCGTCTTTTGGGAGAGAGACATCACTAGTGAACATCATGAGACTCCGGTCCATATTACCATCATTGATCACATCCACTATTTACTTATCGCTATTTACTTACTATTGCAAAACACTATCTATCACTACTATCATATTGCTTTTAACCCTTTGTGAACTACAAGGCCGGAGAGATTGACAACCTCTCTGTACTCGTTGGGAGCAAAGTTATTTGTATCTGTGTGCAGGTCCACGTTGATTGCTAATTGCGCAGTTAGCAATTGACACCTTCTTGTTGAACCTAGGAGTCTCTGGGATTCGATCCTTGGCATCTTTGCTAGGGGAAAACACTTCTACTTACTGCATCTTACACCTTCCACTTGGGGTAACTAACGAGGGGTTCGAGGCCCATCAAGGAGTATTTTCTGGCGCCGTTGCCGGGGACTCCACTCTTCAGGATAGGGGAGTTGCATGCTATCTTTTACCTTTGCTTTTTAGTCTTGTTAGTTTACTTTTCATTTTTGCTTTAGTTCCTTGTATCAAAAATCACAAAAATAGTTATCTCATTCTTTAGTTGTAATTATGTCGGGTCCTTTTGTCTTTGACGAGGCAGAAGTTCTCACCTTTAAACAAAGAGGTGGGGAAAGTTTGAAAGATGCTTGGTATAGAATTAATGATTCACAAAAAAGAGCCACCAAGAAGCAACCTACCACTATCTTGCTTAGAAAATTTTATGTTGGAATTACTTCTTGGAATAGGTTTATTCTAGATACTGCTATCAATGGGAATTTCCTGGAGGCCCCAGTTTGGGAGTCTCTTAGTATTATTGAAAATCTTGTTGGAAGTCCCCCTGTTGTTAGCATCCGAGAGGACATCACCCTAGCTCACATTATGAAAAAACTTGAAAAAATAGAGCTAGAGATGGCAAGCACTAATAAAATGAATGAGTTGGATCGTAAGATCCAAGGGAATTTGAATAGACTTGATAGCTCCATGCATAAATTTTTCAAAATTTTGGAGACCGTCAAATTCCATGATTCTGACTCTTCTAGGATGGACAAGATTGAGGAAATATTTGATACCTTAGGAACTACTTTCTCCTCGATCAAAACCGAAAAGGTAGAAACTCCGGCAAAGAGGGAGCCTAAGTTCGTTCACATTCCAAAGGCTCCCCGTTCTAAAAGCAATCCACCTATTGCCAAAGGGGTTGAAACTGTAAAGACTTTGGAAGAAACACCTATCGTTGATGAATTTATAAATGAATCTTCCCTTGACTTTTATCCTTTTGGTCTTCTACCTAGAAGTATCTCTATGAGGCCTTTATTTGAGAGTCCTCTTAAGACTAGTTGTATTATTGAAGAGCTTTTTGATGATCTTGATGATGGTTCAATTGATACAACTTGATCTATGCATTATGCCTAGCTTAAAGGCATAAAAGAAAGCGCTTTTGGGAGGCAGCCCACATGAATAATTTTTTTGCTTTTGTTGTGTCTTGATGTTGTTTACTGCTGTAGCATCATCATTGTATCTTTGCTTTTCATATTTGTGCCAAGTATAGCCTCTGATTGCTAGAAAGTTCAAAAGTTGTGAGGTGCTGTCCAAGAAACAGATTCTGTCCTTGGATAGAAAAATTCGTATAAAATCACCAGATCATCTTTTTGGTCTGAATTTTTTCGACAGCGTTCTCTATATAATTGTCTTTCGTGCGTCAGTTCTGAGTTTTTTGATTTGAGTTGCAGAAGTATCCCGAACAGGTCAATTACTGCCTGCTGTTCTGTTTTTCACAGATTCTGTCCTGTTTTGCCTTACCTTCACTTTGCAAATTAAGAACTTGCTTTTTATTTGCAAAAACCTTTTGGCAATCTTTAGAAACAGTAGAACTTCAAGAATATCCTTATTTCCATCAAGGTATAATTATTTTATTAAGGGTATTAACCTCGCTAATCAGATTATGATGAGTTGTGTATGAAGGGAGTTTTCAAGTGTGCGAGGGAAGATGATAAAAAGATTCAGGAGTGTCAAGCGCTCAAGCTTGGGGATGCCCCCGTGCACCCCCAAGAAATATTCAAGGAGACTCAAGCGTCTAAGCTTGGGGATGCCCCCGTGCATCCCCTTCTCCATCAACATTATCAGTTCGTCTTTCGTTTCGCTATATTTTTATCACTTCATGTGTTATGTGCTATGCTTGGAGCGTCTTGCTTTTAGTTTTCTTTTTAGTTTTTCATAACGAGTCGGAACTCAGCATTCCTTTATGTGGGAGAGAAACACGCTCCACTTCTACCTAGAACATTACATAGAATTTTCATGTCTATCTATGCTGTGTGTGTTCTTTGTCTTTTAATAGCTACTATCATGCTCTGCTCTTAGTATTCATGCTTATCTTTTCAAGAGCTTTTATTTAGTTGGTTGCTTGAACTCTCTTTAATTACCATGCTCACCTTATTAAGAGAGTTTTCTTCCGTTGCATGGGTTAATGTGTCTATGATAAAGATGCTACTTTCATGATGGTGCTTAGTAGTTCAGGTTTTCTTATGGTTAATCTCAAATAGCTGAGGGGTTCCCAATGTGTTATTGGAATACCAACTTGGTTTGTTTGCCTATGATGTGGTATGGTTTAGTAATATCTTCCTTCGAGAATTTATTATGATTGACTTGGCGTATGCTCACGCATATTCAAGACTGTAAAGAAAGTCTGTCAAGCCTTGATGATCTTTTGTTTCTAAGTAGCGATATAACTACCATGCCTGATTCAATATTGCTTTGTCGCTATGCATGATTATGACCGTCATTGCTCTCTTAGTTGGTCGCTCCCAGTCTTTTGCTAACCTCCACCTGCACTAAGCAAACTAACCATGCAATACATAGCTCATGGGAAAGTAGCCTACTATTGTGGTAAAGAATATGTTGCCTATGTATCTTATTTCTTATAAGTTGCTTGCTGAGCGGTAACCATGTTTCTGGGGACGCCATCAACTGTCACACTTTTGTTGAATATCATGTGAGTTGCTATGCATGTTCGTCTTGTCTGAAGTAAGGGTGATTCACCGTGGGTTGAATTAATATGCATATTGTTAGAGAAGAACATTGGGCCGCCAACCAAAGCCATGCATCATGGTGGAAGTTTTAGCTTGGACCTTAATCCTCAATCTCTCATGAGAATATGCTTATGCATTAAAGAGGAGTCCATCATCTATTTTCTATGTTGTCCCGGTATGGATGTCCTCAAGTTGAGATTTATCAAAAACGAGAAATCAAATGCGATCTATCTCCTTGGACCTTTGTACAGGTGGCATAGAGGTACCCCTTTGTGACACTTGGTTAAAACATATGCAATGCAATGATAACCCATGGGGATCCGAGCTAATTAGGACAAGGAGCGAGCACTATTGGTATTCGATGCATGAGGCTTGCAACTTATAGGATGTTTTATACATGACACATATGAAGTACTACTACCGTTGACACAATTGCTTCCATGTTTTCAAAATAAAAAGCTCTAGCACTTAACCTTTCTTTTACCTTTATGTTGAAGCACCAACTACCGAGAGCATGATTGTCATTCGGAGTGTAATGTGCATTGTCCCAAAGTAGCATTGTCTTTTGCATGATTGTGATATCGTTTATTCTGAAATGATTGTATCTAGTCATCACTTAAACCTTGAAGGTGCCCTTGCATTTATGTTTTGCATCACTAAAGGGGGCAAGCTAGATATCACTTTATCATATTTGCACATCATGTTCATTGCAAATCTTTTTGATGTTTCAGTTTCATGTTGTAAAACTTTCAGTCATTTGTGATTTTCTCTTGAGGCAACTTAATTACTTTAGAATCATTGTCTCACTAAGCTTTTGTCATATGACTATGAGAAAGTCCTATATGGTTAATAGCATGTCACCACAGAAATTATTCTTGTTATCATTTACCTACTCGAGGACGAGCAGGAATTAAGCTTGGGGATGTTGATACGTCCAAAACGTATCTATAATTTCTGCTTGCTCCATGCCACTTTTGGGTGATATTGCTATGATATTCATACACTTCCATACACTTTTGATCATATTTGGACTAACTTACTAATCCAGTGCACCCCAGTGCCAGTTTCTGTTTTCGGCTGTTTTTGTATTTCAGGTTTTCACGTTTCGAGAACTGCCCAGAAAAATCCAGAAAAATTATATAAAAAAGCAGCGAACCGGAAACAACACTGCGTCCGAAGGGCAGCCTGGGGGGGCACAGGGGCTCCAGGCGCCCTGTGGGCGCCCCCCCTGGGCCGCGCCGGGGGGCGCCTAGGCCTCCCGAGGCTCCCCCGGTGCCCTACTTTGGCATATATTTAAAGGGTCCTCCGTAACCCTCAGAACATGACTTCTTTTCGCGATCCCATCTCTGTTCCGCCGCCGCCGCCGCTTCCAAGATCGGGAGCACCAGGAGAACTCTTCCCGGCACCCTGCCGGAGGGGAGGATCACCACCGGGAGCTTCTCCACCACCATGGACGCCTCCCGGATGACTCGTGAGTAGTCTCCCTTGGACCATGAGTCCATGACCAGTAGCTATGTGATGTTCTCCTCCCGTTCTTGTGCTTCACTAATTAGTCCTCGTGAGCTGCCCTACATGATCGAGGCACCTATGTAATCCTTATGCTGTTGCTATGTTGAGTTTGCTGGGATCCGATGGATTATGAGATTATGTTCAGATTGATCTTGAGTAATATATTTGATTCACCTCTTTTATATTTTAGTTCATAAGTAATTCTTGCATGTTCTCCGTTGTTATTTATTGCTTTGGCCGAGTAATAGGTAGTGACTCCAAGAGGGAACGTTATGCTCGATTGTGGGTTCATGCCCCTCGATGACTAGCTTGAGTGATAGAAACATGAGTCTAGGGGATGTGCTGTTGCCACAAGGGGGAAAACAACGGTGCTTGTGCCCGCGGGTGCAAGGATTGTTTACTTTACGCAAAGTTCTTTTAATGCAGTTGTCTGTTGCATTGAGTTTATACTATGGGTGGGACTCGCAACTTAGTACCAGCGAGATGTTCTGGATAGATATCTCAAGGTGGATGATTAGTAGTAGATATTGATGGATTTCGGTCTACTTACTTTGGCGTACCGCCCATGCTTTGAACCTCAACCTTTCTTGCAATGTAGTCAGCATTGGTTTGCGTTCGTGGTCCTGTCAATTGCCCAGCTGTAATTTGTTTACCTCACATAGCTGTTTTATCGTCTTTTGGGAGAGAGACATCACTAGTGAACATCATGAGACTCCGGTCCATATTACCATCATTGATCACATCCACTATTTACTTATCGCTATTTACTTACTATTGCAAAACACTATCTATCACTACTATCATATCGCTTTTAACCCTTTGTGAACTACAAGGCCGGAGAGATTGACAACCTCTCTGTACTCGTTGGGAGCAAAGTTATTTGTATCTGTGTGCAGGTCCACGTTGATTGCTAATTGCGCCGTTAGCAATTGACACCTTCTTGTTGAACCTAGGAGTCTCTGGGGATTCGATCCTTGGCATCTTTGCTAGGGGAAAACACTTCTACTTACTGCATATTACACCTTCCACTTGGGGTAACCAACGAGGGGTTCGAGGCCCATCAGTATGCACCGTTGCGAAAGTTCGTCGTGCCGAGACACCACGTGATGATCGGGTGTGATAAGCTCTACGTTCAAATACAACGGGTGTAAGCCAGTTTTGCACACGCAGAATACTCAGGTTAAACTTGACGAGCCTAGCATATGCAGATATGGCCTCAGAACACTGGAAACCGAAAGGTTGAGCGTGAATCATATAGTAGATATGATCAACATAAGATGTTCACCATTTTAACTACTCCATCTCACGTGATGATCGGACATGGTTTAGTTGATTTGGATCACGTGATCATTTTGATGACCGGAGGGATGTCTATCTAAGTGGGAGTTCTTTAAGTAATATGATTAATTGAACTTTAATTTATCATGAACTTAGTCTTGGTAGTATTAGCATATCTATGTTGTAGATCAATTGCTCGCGATGTTGCTCCACGTTTATTGTTGATATGTTTCTAGAGAAAACTAAGTTGAAAGATGTTAGTAGCAATGATGCGGAATTGTTCCGTGATCTGAGGATTATCCTCATTGCTGCATAGAGAATTATGTCCTTGATGCACCGCTAGGTGACAGACCTATTGCAGGAGCAGATGTAGACGTTATGAACGTTTTGACAAAAGCTCGGTATGATGACTACTTGATAGTTTAAGTGCACCATGCTTTACGGCTTAGAACCGGGACTTCAAAAACGTTTTGAACGCCACGGAGCATATAAGATGTTCCAAGAGTTGAAATTAGTATTTCATACTCATGCCCGTGTCGAGAGGTATAAGACTTCTGACAGTACTTTGCCTACAAGATGGTGGAGAATAGCTCAACCAGTGAGCATGTGCTCAGATTGTCTGGGTACTACAATTACTTGAATCAAGTGGGAGTTAATCTTCCAGATAAGATAGTAATTGACAAAGTTCTCTAGTCACTATCACCAAGTTAGTAGAACTTCGTGATGAACTACAATATGCAAGGGATGACGAAAGGAATTCCCGAGCTCTTCGCGATGCTGAAGTCGGCGAAGGTAGAAATCATGAAAAAGCATCAAGTGTTGATGGTTAACAAGACAACTTATTTCAAGTAAAGGGCAAAGGGATAGAAGGGGAACTTCAAGAAGAATGACAAGCAAGTTGTCACTCCCGTGAAGAAACCCAAAGCTAAAACTCAAGCCTAAAACTAAGTGCTTCGTCCATTATGAGCTTCCTGAGATCACCTTTTGGAACCACAAGTCTGTCCTCAAAGAAAAAGGTATCTCTCTCATCAACGCGATAGCACTTGTATTTGGGAGTACCCTTTGCAATACCATGTTTCACTTTCTGCACCATAGCATCACTGAGTTGGGCCTCACGGATCTGATCTTCCAAGGTAGGAGCAACTTGAAGATTTGCAAGAAAGCCTTGCGGAACAACTTGGAGGTTGAGCTTCCTGAATGCTTCACAAAGCTCAGGCTGGAACAACTTGATAAGGAGGCTGTTGCAATATGCCTTTCTGCTCAAAGCATCTGCAATGACATTTGCCTTGCCAGGTGTGTATTCGATGCTTGGGTCATACTCTTGGATCATTTCGACCCAACGAGTCTGGCGGAGGTTCAGATTCGGCTGTGTGAAGATGTACTTCAAGCTCTTGTGATCGGTGAAGATGTCGACTTTTTTGCCCAACAGAAGGTGTCTCCACGTAATCAAAGCGTGTACCACAGCTGCTAGTTCGAGATCATGTGTGGGGTAGTTCTTCTCACTTGGCTTCAGTTGACAAGAAGTGTATGCCACAATCTTCTTGTCCTGCATTAGCACACCACCAAGTCCTTGAAGAGAAGCATCACAGAATACTTCGTAGGGCTTGGACTCATCTGGAGGAGTAAGAACTGGAGCTGAGATGAGCTTTTCTTTGAGAGTTTTGAATGCCACATCAGAATCTGAAGTCCAGTTGTACTTGACATTCTTCTGCAGCAAGTTGGAAAGAGGCTTGGCAATCTTGGAGAAGTTCTCAACGAACCTTCTGCAATAGCTGGCAAGGCGAAGAAAGCTTCGGAGTTGCTTGACGTTCTGAGGAGGTTCCCAGTTGACAATTGCTTCAACTTTCTCGGGGTTCACAGCAATACCGTTAGCGGAGATGATATGGCCCAGCTACAAGACCTTATCGAGCCGAAATTCGCACTTGGAGAACTTGGCATAGAACTTATGTTCACGGAGTCTGTCGAGAACCAGACGGAGGTGCTTTTCGTGATCCTCTTCGTTCTTGGAGAATACCAAGATGTCATCTAAATACACAAGCACAAACCCGCCGGTGTAGGGGTTGAAAATGTAGTGCATCATTCTCGAGAAGGTAGGTGGAGCATTAGCGAGGCCAAAAGACATGACTGTATACTCATATGAGCCGTAACTCGTTCTGAAGGCAGTCTTGTGGATATCTTCTTTGCGAATGCGAATTTGGTGATAGCCCATTCGGAGATCGAGCTTTGAGAACACTTTAGCTCCTTTGAGCTGCTCGAACAGTTCATTGATGTTGGGGAGCGGATACTTGTTCTTTATTGTCTTCTTGTTCAATGGCCGGTAATCGACGCAAAGACGCTCTGTGCCATCCTTCTTCTTGACAAATAAGACACCACAACCCCAAGGAGACGTACTAGGCCTGATCAGACCCAAACGCTCTTGTTCGTCAAGCTGTTTCTTCAACTCCTTCAACTCTCCAGGGGAGAGCTTGTACGGACGCCGGCATGCTGGCTCAGTACCAGGCTCGAGTTCAATGACGAATTCAACATGACGATGTGGAGGCATGCCTGGAAGTTCTTCAGGGAAAACATCCTCGTATTCGTTTACCACCGGAAATTGAGAGATGGCATTAATCTCGCCCTTGTCATTGAGAGAGAAAAGCCTGATTGTGTTATCCCGAGAGGCGAAGATAATCACGTCTTCATTAGGATGAGTAATCTCGACTTCCTTATTTGCATAATCAATGTGAGCATCATGCTGAGAAAGCCAATCCATCCCGAGGATGAGGTCAATGTCGGAGTTGCCGAGAACCACCGGTTTAGCCAGAAAGCGGTAATCACCCATGCGAATAGATACATCCGGAGCATACACACGAGAATGCATCAGTTTACCCGGAGAAACAACTGATGATTCCCTTGGCAAACTTTTTGTGACAACGTTGTGCTTGGATGCAAATGGATATGACATGAAAGAACATGAAGCACCCGAGTCAAACAAGACTTTTGCAGGAAAAGAGTTCACTGAAAGGTTACCAAGTATCACATCTGAATAATTCTCCGCCTCCGCTGCATTCATCAGATTCACTCTTGCTGACTTTGGATTATGCTTGACAATAGCTGTGCTGACAGGTGGAGGAGGTGGAATGTGCTGGGTTGGTGCACTTGTTGGAATAATGACCCTTCTGGCCACACTTGACTTGACTTGGAACACTTGACTTGGAAGCTTGGAACTCCGACTTGGATTGATTGCCTTGGTTGTGTGGGTGGGAGAAACCACGGCCACCAGCATTCTTGTTGTTGTTGTTGTTGTTGTTGTTGTTGTTGTTGTTGTTGTTGTTGTTGTTGTTGTTGTTGTTGTTGTTGTAGGGAGCTCGGATCACTGGAGGAGGAGGAAGCCAAAACTTCTATTGTTTCGCGACCACTTGAGAAGATGAGGAGGAGTGAACAGCGTCTCTGATCCTCTTTTTGGAAGCTTCCATCTTGAGCTGGGCTACCTCTTGCTTAAGCGCCATGTTATAGAATTTGTCAAACTCATCAAGCTCGAACAAGGTGAGAGCAAGTTGAAGTTCATCCTTCAGACCACCACAGAACTGATAGATCTTGCTCTTGGCATCTGGGATGTCTTGCTTGGCATAGCGGGCAAGGTTCTGGAACTTGACATTATACTGGTAGACAGACATAGAGCCTTGCTTCAGGTTGCAGAATTGCTCACGCATACCCTCGATGACACTTGTTGGAATGTGGTGAGAGCGAAAATCCTTCCAGAAGTCATCCCAGGAGATTTCACGCCCTGCTCTGGAGTCTTTGTACTGGTGCCACCAATCAGCTGCTTGGTCCTTGAGTTGGAAGGCTGCAAACTTCACATAGTCCTCAGGCCTGACGTTACTTCACTCAAAATGCTTCTTGATATCAGTAATCCAATCTTCAGCATCGAGAGGGTCCACACAGTAACTGAAAGCCTTTGGTTGATTAGCCAAGAACTGGTTGAGCGTAGCATGGTGCTGTTGGTTGAAGAAATTGCCTTGGTTCCCATGAGCACCCTGATTTGCTTGATTTGCTTGCATTTGCTGCATCATCTGCATAAGCATCCGGGTGTTTTGATTTGTAGTCTGCATAATTGCTCTCCAGGCCTCAGACGGAGGAGGAGGGGAAGGAGGACGATCAGGAACCTCTTTACCCTCTGGGTTAGCGTTGGGAACCCTTTTCGGAGCCATCCTGAAATAGATGACCACCAATCAGCCATTTGATTGAAAGAGGATATAAGCTGAAACAACGGATAGAAATGCAACATAGTCTTCACAAGAATCATTCGAACAAGAGGAACGAATGAAATTCTCAGTTTAATGATAACAACAATCTTCACGAGAAGCCACTGGGAGACAAAAGGTAAATAAGAAAAACAACAAGGTGCAGATAGAACAAACACAAGATAGGAGCTTCGTTCGACATCTTTGTGCTGAAAGCTTATGGAACGTGTTACGAAAGGGTTTTGCAATCCCCGGATCAGCATAGCCAAGGACCCTTTAAGATGCAACTCCCGATCGGAACATCAGCCATAAAACCACTTCACTCAATGTAGAACCCCGAACTCCACAACCTGCATTCGTTGGAAGAATGCCTACGAGCTACTGGATGAACCCACCTATTAATTTCCGAAAGTTTCCACTTATGCAATCAGGTGTTGGGGATACAGGGGAAGCATCGCGCACTCAACTCTAATCCTACATCCAGCTGTATCCATCCTTCAACACATAACCAGTCGTTTTCGGAAACCGTCTACCTCGGACCTTCGAAATGCATCTACTATACAAGCTATGGCAATACTCCCGAACTACCTCCCCAGTACTGGGTGATGTCGGGTTTATCTTGCCACTAACCGCATAGGAGAGTTTTCGATGTCGGCCGTCTTAAGTATTCTAGAACTGCCGCGATATGTTTGTGACGACAATACCCCGAAGCTCAACTCCCCGGGACACTGCCACAAACCCTAATGTCAGGAGGCATCGAGAACAATATTCTCGTCACAAAGACATCGAAACAATCCAAACAATACTCGCGAGATTCCTAAAAAAAAATTGGTGCAATTTTGAGAGTAGAAGAGGCAAGAGTAACCGTCAGGAGTCCTCACCAGAGTGAAAAGAGATGAGGAGCAAAAGAAATCCTACTCTCCGATATAAATATAGGACTCAAAACATTTTCAGTGTGTACCTAGACTCAACCGTCAACGATTCGATCAATCAGTGGGGGCTTCTAGGTCGGAGAAGGCTCTGATACCAATTTGTAATGCCCAGGATGGGACTATATCTCCTACGTGTCGAGGCACGACTTAAAGATATAAGCCCATTCTGGAATGATCGCAAGTTTGGTACCTTTGCACATCTCATGTAAAAACAAGGATGAAAACGGAAAAGATAGTTGGCTTACACTCGCCACGTCAAACAATTCATTACATATCCAAACATCATTCAAATAAACACCACAACCCGTCTACGGGTAAGATCCAAATGAAAGATACCAAACATAACATAAATCCACGGGTCTGAATCGCCCCTAGTAGAAAACCTCTACTGATCGTCGGGATAGTGCACATAGTAACGGCTACGGTCCTCGTCATACTCCCAGTACAGTTCGGTGCCGTCACTTGAGTAGATCGCCTGAGTACCTGCATCTGGTGTGGTGTAGAATCTGTGAGCCACAGAGGACTCAGCAATCCCGTTCCCGGGTAACACAACTATCTAAGCCTTGGGTGTGGAACAAGGCTGAAGAAAGAACAAGAGGTTGCAGCAGCACTAGCACTAACTTACGTAAAAGAGAGCGAGAAGAGAAGTGCCTCGGACGAGAGATGATCACAAAGTGATCCTAACTAAAGCATGTCAAACATAACCCCACCGTGTTCACTTCCCGGACCCCTTTCGGAAAATGACCGTCACGGTACTCACGCTGGTAGTGTATTCTGAACATGGTGTCAAGTTTTCTACAACCGGATATTAACAAATTCCCATCTGCCACATAACCGCGGGCACGGCTTTCGAAAGTTCATAACCCTGCAGGGGTGTTCCAACTTGGCCCATGACAAGCCCACGATCCGCGGAGTCGCAACTCCAAGGTGGGAAGGCCCGGATATTCTCGGAATCCCATGCTCAAGATACTCCGACTAAGGTAAGACTAATCCAGCAAATCCTCCCGGCGTGCCGACACCCTGACAATAGCCGTGCGTATCTAGTCTCAGGCCACGACCGGATGGGTGATCCTACAGGTAAAACGAATCCTCGAGTTTCCTCGTGGTGGCCCCGCATAACCCCCAGTTTGGACCAACACTCATGAGGAGCACTGGCCCGGGTTGTTGATTAAGAACTCGGGTTTGCAAAGCCCTATGCAAGATTTAGTTATTTTTCGAATAGTACCAATGTTGGGACTTGCTGGAAAAGACTTAGCACTTAGCGGTTTATCGAGGGGGTCCCATAACCCCAACCGTGTGAGGAACGCAAAATAAAGGAACATAACACCGGTTTATACGGTTCCTAAGGCGGCATGAGTGGAACAAATCACCAAGCAAAAGGCTTAGCCTTCCACCCATTACCAATATATAGATGATTTCAATTAAGAATTAATATAGTGTGATATCCCAACAAGCTTCAACAAGAAGCAAGATTCTTCAAATCTTCTCCTGCAACTAGCAATGCTATAAGAGGGGCTGAGCGAAGCGTACTTAGCCAATCAAGGGTTTGCATAGGTAGGGTGGTTAGACAGATTCATGGTTACAATAGGAGGCTGACAGGAAAACATGGGCATCGAGGCAAAAGCTATAGAGCGGGACTTCTAGCAATAGGCAAAGATAGTAATGATATCCGGGTCAGGTCATCTTGCCTGAAGAGTCGTCGATGGGATCGTAAGTGGGCTCCTCGTTCTCAACCTCGGTAGTAACCTCGTTCTCGTACTCAGTCTCAGCTTCCGGCTCTACTCAAAACAAAACACACGAGGCACGAAATCAACAAGATGCAATGCGCAAACAAAAGGATGCATGGCTGATGCACTAAGGAAGCACTACAGATGCACTTAGGAAGCACATAAAGTCAACATAGGAAGCACAGAGTTACAGCACAAGGAGCATGACAATATGCAACAAGCAATATACTTCAAAACATGTTAACATGAGGATATTATGAATCTACATGCCAAATCACACAAGTTTCATATAGGACTTGCTCAAAACGGAGCAACGGGCTAAAAGATACACCCGAAACAATAAACATGGCAAAGCTGAAATTAACAGCCACATAGCAACTTCGGAGCAAGAAATATATAGGCTACAACACACAAACATCATGACAAGGAGCATGCACATAAAGTAGACATATCCTACAGCAAACAATTCCATTGGAGCATCTTCAAAGGAGGCATGGATCAATAGCAACAAGCTATGACATTTTTAACTTGACAACAAAACCCTGACAGTAGTAATTTATAGCAACTTGGGAGCAAAAGATAAATATGCTACAGCCACCCAAATAAGCATGTGAGAGCATGGATGGATATCCAACAACATATACAACAAGGAATCATCAAGAGTCACCCCAAAACTATCATGGATTTGCCTAGAACAACAAGCAAACATGGCATTTGGAAATTACAGATTCCAGACTTGGTGAAATTTCACTAAGTGTTAAAACAGTATTAACATCATGGCATCTTTGTGAGCAAGTTTAAGTCACCTCAAAGCATAACATGGCAAGTGGTAAGCACCACGTCAAAGTACATATGATGGGGAGTCCAAAACATGTAAGCATGCAACAAGGGGACAACACATCAATAGCAACGAGCTCCTCAACTAGGCATCTCGTAACAAGTTTAACAACATAACAGCCACATGCACTTTTGCAAAGGAGATAAACATGGCAAGATGAAATCTATCATGCAAGCTAAAGAAACCAACATGTAGAGCATCTCATGATGAACATGTGGACATATCATTTGCTTCATTTGGATAAACATGCAACAAGTTATCACATTGCAAACATGGCATGAAAACAACTAATAGCAGCAGTTTATAACAAGTAGCACTCTTCTCATGAAGATTAAGACATCTAGATAACCTCAAACATGCATGGCACAATGGAACAAAACATAGTACAAGTCACCACGATCATTTTGACATATCATATGCTCAAATTGGACATGCACAGTAAAAGTTATTCACAATACAAAACTGCATCAGAAACTGAAAACTAGGGACTTAGGGAAATTTCGAAGCAACCTCTGGGGTCAAACGGGCTGGAGCGGGTCAACGGGCGCTGCGGGTCGGGCGGAGTCAACGCGGGCTATCGGGTCGGGCGGAGGAGGCCGGATCTGGTGCCCGGCCCGATAGGGTTCGGCCCAGGGGCGCTGGATCAGGGATCCTCCCGAACAGGGCTGGCTGCCTTCGATGCGGCACGGGGCGGCGGCCTCCGGTCGAGGGACGGCGCGGTGGCTCCCGTCGGGCGGCGGCGCAGGGGCCCCGGCGGCGGCCTGGCCGGCGAGGTGGAGCGGCGAGGAGGCGGCGTCCGGCGGCAGCCTGAGAGAACGGCGGCACGGCGAGGTCGGAGGAGCGGCGGCGGGCCGGCGCGGCGCTCCGGCGAAGAGGGCTCGGCCGGCCGGCGGGAGGAGGCGGCGAGGGGAGCCCGGCGCGGCGAGGCGAGGTAGGAGACGAAGGCCTTGGGCGCGGGTCCACGCGTCGGATGGAAGCACGGGCGGCGGGTCGGAAGCGCGGTTGCGGTGAGGTGGAAGCACGCGCAGCGAGGTCGGAAGCACGACATGTCAATGGTGGAAGCACCGCGCGTTAACGGTGGAAGCACCGCGCGGCAGAGATGGAAACATTAGGGTTTCTGGACGTAAAAATTGGAGGGGGTGGACGTTTATATAGACACAAGGAGCTAGGGTTGTCCAAATGAGGGGAGGTTTTCGGCCACGAGATCACAATTGAACGGCCTAGATGAGGGGAAGGGTTTGAGTTGGGTTGGTGGGCTGTTGGAGGGGGTTTCTTGGGCCTCAAAGAGGAGGTACTTTCAGCCCACGAGGATAACTGTTGGAGCATCAAACGAACTCCAAACGCGACGAGATTTGACAGGCGGGTTACACACACCAAAACAACATCGCACGACAAGTCTCACGCCAAACCGGAAACGTTACACGGCCAAACACAAAAGTAGGCCTCGGGGATGCCTCGGGTACGTGAGAGAGCTCCGGAACTCGAAACGGACAACGGGAAGGAACGAGTGGGACCGGATGCAACGACAACACAAATGCAATGCAATGCACATGACAACATGATAAGGATGAATGCACACACACACACACACACACGACAAAAAGGGCGAAAACCCGAAAAGACGAAGAACCCGGAATGGAACTGATGAAGCCAAAGATATATATATTGCCAAAAAGGGAAAGTATTACATCCGGGGCATTACAAACTCTCCTCTACTACAAAAAGATCTCGTCCCGAGATCTAGGACTAGAAGAAGGAAGGGTACTCGGAACGAAGGTGATCTTCTCGTTCCCACGTAGCTTCTCGGTCGGTATGGTGTGACCACTTGACTTTCAAGAATTTGATTGACTTGTTGCGGGTCTTGCGCTCGGTTTCTTCGAGAATAGCAACGGGATGCTCTCGGTAAGACAAGTCTTGTTGAAGATCAATCTCCTCGAACGGAATGGTGCGTTCAGGAGTCTTGAAGCACTTGCGGAGTTGAGACACGTGAAACACATCATGAACATTGGCGAAGTTGGAAGGGAGCTCAAGTTGATAGGCTAGATCGCCTCTTTTGCCAAGGATCTTGAAAGGGCCCACGTATCTAGGAGCAAGCTTTCCTTTGATACCGAATCTTTGGGTGCCTTTCATAGGAGAAACACGGAGATAGACATGATCCCCAATGTTGAAGGCCAAATCACGATGCTTGCCGTCATAGTAGCTCTTCTGACGCGACTGAGCGGCCTTGAGATTCTCACGTATGACTTTGCACATTTCTTCGGCTTCTGAGATCAAGTCATTGCCAAGAAGTTGACGTTCACCAGTCTCGGACCAGTTGAGAGGGGTACGACACTTTCTGCCATAGAGGATTTCAAACGGAGCTTTGCCGGCACTTGCTTGGAAGCTGTTGTTGTAAGAGAACTCGGCAAATGGAAGGCAATCTTCCGATTTCATGCCAAAAGATATGACACAGGCTCTGAGCATGTCTTCTAGAATCTGATTCACTCTCTCGACTTGACCACTAGTCTGAGGGTGAAATGCAGTGCTGAAACGAATCTTAGTGCCCATGGCAGACTGAAAGGAGTCCCAGAACTTGGAAGTGAACAAACTTGCACGGTCTGAGGAGATAACTTGAGGAATGCCATGTAAGGACACAATTATGGAAGTGTACAATTCTGCCAGTTGAGCTGCATTGATGGATTCTTTGACTGGAAGGAAGTGATCGACTTTGGTAAGCTTGTCAATCACCACAAAGATAGAATCATTCCCTCTCTTGGACTTAGGAAAGCCAGTGACGAAATCCATTTCAATGTGGTCGAATTTCCACTCGGGAATAGGAAGAGGTTGGAGAAGACCGGCTGGACGTTGATGCTCTGCCTTCACTCTTCTGCAGACATCGCATTCATTCACGAATTGGGAAATCTCCCTTTTCATGCGAGTCCACCAGTACGATTGCTTGAGGTCTTGGTACATCTTGGAACTTCCAGGATGAATGGAAAGGAGGGAATCATGTGCTTCGTCCATTATGAGCTTCCTGAGATCACCTTTTGGAACCACAAGTCTGTCCTCAAAGAAAAAGGTATCTCTCTCATCAACGCGATAGCACTTGTATTTGGGAGTACCCTTTGCAATACCATGTTTCACTTTCTGCACCATAGCATCACTGAGTTGGGCCTCACGGATCTGATCTTCCAAGGTAGGAGCAACTTGAAGATTTGCAAGAAAGCCTTGCGGAACAACTTGGAGGTTGAGCTTACTGAATGCTTCACAAAGCTCAGGCTGGAACGGCTTGATAAGGAGGCTGTTGCAATATGCCTTTCTGCTCAAAGCATCTGCAATGACATTTGCCTTGCTAGGTGTGTATTCGATGCTTGGGTCATACTCTTGGATCATTTCGACCCAACGAGTCTGACGGAGGTTCAGATTCGGCTGTGTGAAGATGTACTTCAAGCTCTTTTGATCGATCATGATGTCGACTTTTCTGCCCAACAGAAGGTGTCTCCACGTAATCAAAGCGTGTACCACAGTTGCTAGTTCGAGATCATGTGTGGGGTAGTTCTTCTCACTTGGCTTCAGTTGACGAGAAGTGTATGCCACAATCTTCTTGTCCTGCATTACCACACCACCAAGTCCTTGAAGAGAAGCATCACAGAAAACTTCGTAGGGCTTGGACTCATCTGGAGGAGTAAGAACTGGAGCTGAGATGAGCTTTTCTTTGAGAGTTTTGAATGCCACATCACAATCTGAAGACCAGTTGTACTTGACATTCTTCTGCAGCAAGTTGGAAAGAGGCTTGGCAATCTTGTAGAAGTTCTCAACGAACCTTCTGCAATAGCTGGCAAGGCCAAGAAAGCTTCGGAGTTGCTTGACGTTCTGAGGAGGTTCCCAGTTGACAATTGCTTCAACTTTCTCGGGGTTCACAGCAATACCGTCAGCGGAGATGATATGGCCCAGATACAAGACCTTATCGAGCCAAAATTCGCACTTGGAGAACTTGGCATAGAACTTATGTTCACGGAGTTTGTCGAGAACCAGACGGAGGTGCTTTTCGTGATCCTCTTCGTTCTTGGAGAATACCAAGATGTCATCCAAATACACAAGCACAAACCCGCCGGTGTAGGGGTTGAAAATGTAGTGCATCATTCTCGAGAAGGTAGGTGGAGCATTAGCGAGGCCAATAGACATGACTGTACACTCATATGAGCCGTAGCTCGTTCTGAAGGCAGTCTTGTGGATATCTTCTTCGCGAATGCGAATTTGGTGATAGCCCATTCGGAGATCGAGCTTTGAGAACACTTTAGCTCCTTTGAGCTGCTCGAACAGTTCATTGATGTTGGGGAGCGGATACTTGTTCTTTATTGTCTTCTTGTTCAATGGCCGGTAATCGACGCAAAGACGCTCCGTGCCATCCTTCTTCTTGACAAATAAGACACCACAGCCCCAAGGAGGCGTACTAGGCCTGATCAGACCCAAACGCTCTTGTTCGTCAAGCTGTTTCTTCAACTCCTTCAACTCTCCAGGGGAGAGCTTGTACGGACGCCAGCATGCTGGCTCAGTACCAGGCTTGAGTTCAATGACAAATTCAACTTGACGATGTGGAGGCATGCCTGGAAGTTCTTCAGGGAAAATGTCCTCGTATTCGTTTACCACCGGAATTTGAGAGATGGCATTAATCTCGCCCTTGTCATTGAGAGAGAAAAGCCTGATTGTGTTATCCCGAGAGGCGAAGATAATCACGTCTTCATTAGGATGAGTAATCTTCACTTCCTTATTTGCACAATCAATGTGAGCATCATGCTGAGAAAGCCAATCCATCCCGAGGATGAGGTCAATGTCGGAGTTGCCGAGAACCACTGGTTTAGCCAGAAAGCGGTAATCACCCATGCGAATAGATACATCCGGAGCATACACACGAGAATGCATCAGTTTACCCGGAGAAACAACTGATAATTACCTTGGCAAACTATTGGTGACAACGTTGTGCTTGGATGCAAATGGATATGACATGAAAGAACATGAAGCACCCGAATCAAACAAGACTTTTGCAAGAAAAGAGTTCACTGAAAGGTTACCAAGTATCACATCTGAAGAATTCTCCGCCTCCGCTGCATTCATCAGATTCACTCTTGCTGACTTTCGATTATGCTTGACAATAGCTGTGCTGATAGGTGGAGGAGGCGGAAGGCGCCTTGGGTTGGTGCACTTGTTGGAATAATGACCCTTCTGGCCACACTTGTAGCAAGTTACCTCAGAAAGCGGGCGAGCAAGAGGAACACTTGACTTGGAAGCTTGGAACTGCGACTTGGATTGATTGCCTTGGTTGTGTGGGTGGGAGAAACCACGGCCACCAGCATTCTTGTTGTTGTTGTTGTTGTAGGGAGCTCGGATCACTAGAGGAGGAGGAAGCCAAAACTTCTGTTGTTTCGCGACCACTTGAGAAGATGGGGAGGAGTGAACAGCGTCTCTGATCCTCTTTTTGGAAGCTTCCATCTTGAGCTGGGCTGCCTCTTGCTTAAGCGCCATGTTATAGAATTTGTCAAACTCATCAGGCTCGAACAAGGTGAGAGCAAGTTGAAGTTCATCCTTCAGACCAGCACGGAACTGATAGATCTTGCTCTTGGCATCTGGGATGTCTTGCTTGGCATAGCGGGCAAGGTTCTGGAACTTGACATTATACTGGTAGACAGACATAGAGCCTTGCTTCAGGTTGCGGAATTGCTCACGCATACCTCGATGACACTTGTTGGAATGTGGTGAGAGCGAAAATCCTTGCAGAAGTCATCCCAGGAGATTTCACGCCCTGCTCTGGAGTCTTTGTACTGCTGCCACCAATCAGCTGCTTGGTCCTTGAGTTGGAAGGCTGCAAACTTCACATAGTCCTCAGGCCTGACGTTACTGCACTCAAAATGCTTCTTGATATTAGTAATCCAATCTTCAGCATCGAGAGGATCGACACAGTAACTGAAAGTGTTTGGTTGATTAGCCAAGAACTGGTTGAGCATAGCATGGTGCTGTTGGTTGAAGAAATTGCCTTGGTTCCCATGAGCACCCTGATTTGCTTGATTTTCTTGCATTTGTTGCATCATCTGCATAAGCATCTGGGTGTTTTGATTTCTAGTCTGCATAATTGCTCTCCAGGCCTCAGACGGAGGAGGAGGGGAAGGAGGACGATCAGGAACCTCTTCACCCTCTGGGTTAGCGTTGCGAACCCTTTTCAGAGCCATCCTTAAATAGATGACCACCAATCAGCCATTTGATTGAAAGAAGATATAAGCTGAAACAACGGATAGAAATGCAACATAGTCTTCACAAGAATCATTCGAACAAGAGGAACGAATGAAATTCTCAGTTTAATGATAACAACAATCTTCACGAGAAGCCACTGGGAGACAAAAGGTAAATAGGAAAAACAACAAGGTGCAGATAGAACAAACACAAGATAGGAGCTTCGTTCGACATCTTTGTGCTGAAAGCTTATGGAACGTGTTACGAAAGGGTTTTGCGATCCCCGGATCAGCATAGCACAGGACCCTTTAAGATGCAACTCCCGATCGGAACATCGGCCATAAAACCACTTCACTCAATGTAGAACCCCGAACTCCACAACCTGCATTCGTTGGAAGAATGCCTATGAGCTACTGGATGAACCCACCTATTAATTTCCGAAAGTTTCCAGTTATGCAATCAGGTGTTGGGGATACAGGGGAAGCATCGCGCACTTAACTCTAATCCTACATCCAGCTGTATCCATCCTTCAACACATAACCAGTCGTTTTCGGAAACCGTCTACCTTGGACCTTCGAAATGCATCTACTATACAAGCTATGGCAATACTCCCGAACTACCTCCCCAGTACTGGGTGATGTCGGGGTTATCTTGCCACTAACCGCATAGGAGAGTTTTTGATGTCGGCCGTCTTAAGTATTCTAGAACTGCCGCGATATGTTTGTGACAACAATTCCCCGAAGCTCAACTCCCCGGGACACTGCCACAAACCCTAATGTCAGGAGGCATCGAGAACAATATTCTCGTCACAAAGACATCGAAACAATCCAAACAATACTCGCGAGATTCCTAAAAAACAATTTGGTGCAATTTTGAGAGTAGAAGAGGCAAGAGTAACCGTCGTGAGTCCTCACCAGAGTGAAAAGAGATGAGGAGCAAAAGAAATCCTACTCTCCGATATAAATATAGGACTCAAAACATTTTCAGTGTGTGCCTAGACTCAACCGTCAACGATTCGATCAATCAGTGGGGGCTTCTAGGTCAGAGAAGGCTCTGATACCAACTTGTAATGCCCAGGATGGGACTATATCTCCTACGTGTCGAGGCACGACTTAAAGATATAAGCCCATTCTGGAATGATCGCAAGTTTGGTACCTTTGCACATCTCATGTAAAAACAGGGATGAAAACGGAAAAGATAGTTGGCTTACACTCGCCACGTCAAACAATTCATTACATATCCAAACATCATTCAAATAAACATCACAGCCCGTCTACGTGTAAGATCCAAATGAAAGATACCAAACATAACATAAATCCACGGGTCTGAATCGCCCCTAGTAGAAACCTCTACTGATCGTCGGGATAGTGCACATAGTAACGGCTACGGTCCTCGTCGTACTCCCAGTACAGTTCGGTGCCGTCACTTGAGTAGATCGCCTGAGTACCTGCATCTGGTGTGGTGTAGAATCTATGAGCCACAGAGGACTCAGCAATCCCGTTCCCGGGTAACACAACTATCTAAGCCTTGGGTGTGGAACAAGGCTGAAGAAAGAAAAAGAGGTTGCAGCAGCACTAGCACTAACTTACGTAAAAGAGAGCGAGAAGAGAAGTGCCTCGGATGAGAGATGATCACAAAGTGATCCTAACTAAAGCATGTCAAACATAACCCCACCGTGTTCACTTCCCGAACCCCTTTCAGAAAATGACCGTCACGGTACTCACGCTGGTAGTGTATTCTGAACATGGTGTCAAGTTTTCTACAACCGGATATTAACAAATTCCCATCTGCCACATAACCGCGGGCACGGCTTTCGAAAGTTCATAACCCTGCAGGGGTGTTCCAACTTGGCCCATGACAAGCCCACGATCCGCGGAGTCGCAACTCCAAGGTGGGAAGGCCCGAGTATTCTCGGAATCCCGTGCTCAAGATACTCCGACTAAGGTAAGGCTAATCCAGCAAATCATCCCGGCGTGCCGACACCCTGACAATAGCCGCGTGTATGTAGTCTCAGGCCACGACCGGATGGGCGATCCTACAGGTAAAACCAATCCTCGAGTTTCCTCGTGGTGGCCCCGCATAACCCCCAGTTTGGACCAACACTCATGAGGAGCACTGGCCCGGGTTGTTGATTAAGAACTCGGGTTTGCAAAGCCCTATGCAAGTTTTAGTTATTAGGCGAATAGTACCAATGTTGGGACTTGCTGGAAAAGACTTAGCACATAGCGGTTTATCGAGGGGGTCCCATAACCCCAACCGTGTGAGGAACGCAAAATCAAGGAACATAACACCGGTTTATATGGTTCCTAAGGCGGCATGAGTGGAACAAATCACCAAGCAAAAGGCTTAGCCTTCCACCCAATATATAGATGATTTCAATTAAGAATTAATATAGTGTGATATCCCATCAAGCTTCAACAAGAAGCAAGAATCTTCAAATCTTCTCCTGCAACTAGCAATGCTATAAGAGGGGCTGAGCGAAGCGTACTTAGCCAATCAAGGGTTTGCATAGGTAGGGTGGTTAGACAGATTCATGGTTACAATAGGAGGCTGACAGGAAAACATGGGCATCGAGGCAAAAGCTATAGAGCGGGACTTCTAGCAATAGGCAAAGATAGTAATGATATCCGGGTCAGGTCATCTTGCCTAAAGATTCGTCGATGGGATCGTAAGTGGGCTCCTCGTTCTCAACCTCGGTAGTAACCTCGTTCTCGTACTCGGTCTCAGCTTCCGGCTCTACTCAAAACAAAACACACGAGGCACGAAATCAACAAGATGCAATGCGCAAACAACAGGATGCATGGCTGATGCACTAAGGAAGCACTACAGATGCACTTAGGAAGCACAGAAATTTAACATAGGAAGCACAGAGTTACAACACAAGGAGCATGACAATATGCAACAAGCAATATACTTCAAAACATGTTAACATGAGGATATTATGAATCTACATGCAAAATCACACAAGTTTCATATAGGACTTGCTCAAAACGGAGCAACGGGCTAAAAGATACACCCGAAACAATAAACATGGCAAAGCTGAAATTAACAGCCACATAGCAACTTCGGAGCAAGAAATATATAGGCTACATCACACAAACATCATGACAAGGAGCATGGACATAAAGTAGACATATCCTACAGCAAACAATTCCATTGGAGCATCTCCAAAGGAGGCATGGATCAATAGCAACAAGCTATGACATTTTGAACTTGACAACAAAACCCTGACAGCAGTAATTTATAGCAACTTGGGAGCAAAAGATAAATATGCTACAGCCACCCAAATAAGCATGTGAGAGCATGGATGGATAGCCAACAACATATACAACAAGGAATCATCAAGAGTCACCCCAAAACTATCATGGATTTTCCTAGAACAACAAGCAAACATGGCATCTGGAAATTACAGATTCCAGACTTAGTGAAATTTCACTAAGTGTTAAAACAGTAGTAACATCATGGCATCTTTGTGAGCAAGTTTAAGTCACCTCAAAGCATAACATGGCAAGTGGTAAGCACCACATCAAAGTACATATGATGGGGAGTCCAAAACATGTAAGCATGCAACAAGGGGACAACCTCATCAATAGCAACGAGCTCCTCAACTAGGCATCTCGTAACAAGTTTAACAACATAACAGCCACATGCACTTTTGCAAAGGAGATAAACATGGCAAGATGAAATCTATCATGCAAGCTAAAGCAACCAACACGTAGAGCATCTCATGATGAACATGTGGACATATCATTTGCTTCATTTGGATAAACATGCAACAAGTTACCACATTGCAAACATGGCATGAAAACAACTAATAGCAGCAGTTTATAACAAGTAGCACTCTTCTCATGAAGATTAAGACATCTAGATAACCTCAAACATGCATGGCACAATGGAACAAAACATAGTACAAGTCACCACGATCATTTTGACATATCATATGCTCAAATCGGACATGCACAGTAAAAGTTATTCATAATACAAAACTGCATCAGAAACTGAAAACTGGGGACTTAGGGAAATTTCGAAGCAACCTCTGGGGTCAAACGGGCGGTCAAACGGGCTGGAGCGGGTCAACGGGCGCTGCGGGTCGGGCGGAGTCAACGCGGGCTATCGGGTCGGGCGGAGGAGGCCGGATCTGGTGCCCGGCCCGATAGGGTTCGGCCCAGGGGCGCTGGATCGGGGATCCTCCCGATCGGGGCTGGCTGCCCTCGATGCGGCACGGTGCGACGGCCTCCGGTCGAGGGACGGCGCGGCGGCGCAGGGGCCCCGGCGGCGAGCTGGCCGTCGGCGGCCTGGCCGGCGAGGTGGAGCGGCGAGGAGGCGGCGTCCGGCGGCGGCCTGAGGGAGCGGCGGCGTGGCGATGTCGGCGGAGCGGCGGCGGGTCGGTGCGGCGCTCCGGCGAAGAGGGCTCGGCCGGCCTGCAGGAGGAGGTGGCGAGGGGAGCCCGGCGCGGCGAGGCGAGGTAGGAGACGAAGGCCTCGGGCGCGGGTCCACGCGTCGGATGGACGCACGGGCGGCGGGTCGGAAGCGCGGTTGCGGTGAGGTGGAAGCACGCGCAGCGAGGTCGTAAGCACGGCGTGTCAATGGTGGAAGCACCGCGCGTCAACGGTGGAAGCACCGCGCGGCAGAGATGGAAACATTAGGGTTTCTGGACGCAAAAATTGGAGGGGGTGGACGTTTATATAGGCACAAGGAGCTAGGGTTGTCGAAATGAGGGGAGGTTTTCGGCCACGAGATCACAATTGAACAGCCTAGATGAAGGGAAGGGTTTGAGTTGGGTTGGTGGGCTGTTGGAGGGGGTTTCTTGGGCCTCAAAGAGGAGGTACTTTCAGCCCACGAGGATAATTGTTGGAGCATCAAACGAACTCCAAACGAGACGAGATTTGACAGGCGGGTTACACACACCAAAACAACATCGCACGACAAGTCTCACGCCAAACCGGAAAAGTTACACGGCCAAACACAAAAGTAGGCCTCGGGGATGCCTCGGGTACGTGAGAGAGCTCCGGAACTCGAAACGGACAACGGGAAGGAACGAGTGGGACCGGATGCAACGATAACACAAATGCAATGCAATGCACATGACAACATGATAAGGATGAATGCACACACACACGACAAAAAGGATGAAAACCCAAAAAGACCAAGAACCCGGAATGGAACTGATGAAGCCAAAGATATATATATTGCCAAAAAGGGAAAGTATTACATCCGGGGCATTACAATAGGGCACCATATAAATCCGTGGAGAAGATACCGTATGAACTGTGGTTTGACGAGAAACCTAAGCTGTCATTTCTTTAAGTTTGGGACTGCGATGCTTATGTGAAAAAGTTTCAACATGATAAGCTCGAACCCAAATCGGAAAAGTAAACCTTCATAGGATACCCAAAAGAAACTGTTGGGTACACCTTCTATCACAGATCCGAAGGCAAGGTCTTTGTTGCTAAGAGTGGATCCTTTCTAGAGGAGTTTCTCTCGAAAGAAGTGAGTGGGAGGAAAGTAGAACTTGATGAGGTAATTGTACCTTCTCCCGAATTGGAAAGTGGAACATCACAGAAACTAGTTCTAGTGATTCCTACACCAATTAGTGAGGAAGCTAATGATGATGATCATGAAACTTCAGATCAAGTTTCTGCTGAACTTCGTAGATCAACCAGAGTTCGTTCCGCATCAGAGTGGTACGGCAACCCGGTTCTGGAAGTCATGTTACTGGACCATGATGAACCTACGAACTATGAGGAAGCGATGATGAGCCCAGATTCCGCAAAATGGCTTGAGGCCATGAAATCTGAGATGGGATCCATGTATGAGAACAAAGTGTAGACTTTGGTTGACTTGCCCGATGATCGGCAAGCCATCGAAAATAAATGGATCTTCAAGAGGAAGACTGACGCTGACGGTAATGTTACTGTTTACAAAGCTCGACTTGTTGCGAAAGTTTTTCAACAAGTTCAAGGAGTTGACTACGATGAGACTTTCTCACCCATAGCGATGCTTAAGTCTGTCCGAATCATGTTAGCAATTGCCACATATTATGAAATCTGGCAAATGGATAACAAAACTGAAGTTCTTTAATGGATTTATTAAAGAAGACTTGTATATGATGCAACCAGAAGGTTTTGTCCATCCTAAAGGTGCTAACAAAATGTGCAAGCTCTAGCGATCCATCTATGGACTGGTGCAAGCATCTCGAAGTTGGAATATACGCTTTGATAAGTTGATCAAAGCATATAGATTTATACAGACTTGCGGTGAAGCCTGTATTTACAAGAAGTGAGTGGGAGCACTACAACCTTTCTGATAAGTATATGTGAATGACATATTGTCGATCGGAAATGATGTAGAATTTTCTGGAAAGCATAAAGGAGTGTTTGAAATGAGATTTTCAAAGAAAGACCTTGGTGAAGCTGCTTACATATTGGGCATCAAGATCTATAGAGATAGATCAAGACGCTTGATAAGACTTTCGATGAATACATACCTTGATAATATTTTGAAGTAGTTCAAAATGGATCAGTCAAAGAAGGAGTTCTTGCCGGACTTGTAAGGTGTGAAGTTGAGTAAGACTCAAAGCCAGACCACGGCAGAAAAATATAGAGAGAATGAAAGTCATTCCCTATGCCTCAGCCATAGGTTCTATAAAGTATGCCATGCTGTGTACCAAACATGTTGTGTACCTTGCTATGAGTTTGTCAAAGGGGTACAATAGTGATCCAGGAGTAGATCACTGTACAGCGGTCAAAATTATCCTTAGTAACTGGATGACTAAGGAAATGTTTCTCGATTATGGAGGTGATAAAGAGTTCGTCGTAAAGGGTTACGCCGATGCAAGCTTTGACACTAAATCCAGATGACTCTAAGTATCAATCTGGATGCGTATTGAAAGTGGGAGCAATTAGCTAGAGTAGCTCCATGCAGAGCATTGTAGACATAGAAATTTGCGAAATACATACGTATCTGAATGTGACAGACCCGTTGACTAAACTTCTCTCACAAGCAAAACTTGATCACACCTTATTACTCTTGGGTATTAATCACATAGCGATGTGAACTAGATTATTGACTCTAGTAAACCCTTTGGGTGTTGGTCACATGGCGATGTGAACTATGGGTGTTATTCACATAACGATGTGAACTATCGGTATTAAATCACATGTCGATGTGAGCTAGATTATTGACTCTAGTGCAAGTGGGAGACTGAAGGAAATATGCCCTAGAGGCAATAATAAAGTTGTTATTTATATTTCCTTATATCATGATAAATGTTTATTATTCATGCTAGAATTGTATTAACTGGAAACTTAGTACATGTGTGAATACATAGACAAAACAGAGTGCCCCTAGTATGCCTCTACTAGACTAGCTCATTGATCAAAGATGGTTTTGTTTCCTAACCATAGACATGAGTTGTCATTTGGTCAATGGGATCACATCATTAGGAGAATGATGTGATGGACAAGACCCATCCGTTAGCTTAGCACTATGATCGTTTAGTTTTACTGCTATTGCTTTCTTCATGACTTATACATGTTCCTATGACTATGAGATTATGCAACTCCCGAATACCGTAGGAACACCTTGTGTGCTATCAAACGTCACAACATAACTGGGTGATCATAAAGATGCTCTACAGGTGTCTCCGAAAGTGTTCGTGGTGTTGGCATAGATCAAGACTAGGATTTGTCACTCCGAGTGTCGGAGAGGTATCTCTGGGCCCTCTCGGTAATGCACATCATAATAAGCCTTGCAAGTAAAATAATGAGTTAGTCACGAGATGATGTATTACGGAACGAGTAAAGAGACTTGCCGGTAACGAGATTGAACTAGGTATAGAGATACCGACGATCGAATCTCGGGCAAGTAACATACCAATGACAAAAGGAACAACGTATGTTGTTATGCGGTTTGACCGATAAAGATCTTCATAGAATATGTAGGAGCCAATATAAGCATCCAGGTTCCGCTATTGGTTATTGACCAGAGATGAGTCTCGGTCATGTCTACATAGTTCTCGAACCCGTAGGGTCCGCACGCTTAACGTTTGATGACGATCGGTATTATGAGTTTATGAGTTTTGATGTACCGAAGGAGTTCGGAGTCCCGGATGAGGCTGGGGAGATAACGAGGAGTCTTGAAATGGTCGAGACATAAAGATTGATATATTGGACGACTATATTCGGACATCGGAAAGGTTCCGAGTGATTCGGGTATTTTTCGGAGTATATGGGCCTTATTGGGCCATACGGGAATAGAGGAGAAAGGCCAAAAGGAAGGAGGCGCGCCCCCCCCCCCCCTCTGGTCCGAATTGGACAAGGGGTGCAGCCCCCTTTTCCTTCTCCCTCTCCACCTCTTTCCTTCTCTCCTACTCCGGAAAGGAAAGGTGAATCCTACTAGGACTTGGGGGTCCTAGTAGGACTCCCCACACTTGGCGCGCCCCCTCTAGGGCCGGCCTCTCCCTTGCTCCTTTATATACGGGGGCAGGGGGGCATCCTAGGACACACAAGTTGAATTGTTTTAGCCGTGTGCGGTGCCCCTCTCCACAGAAACACACCTCAGTCATACCGTTGCAGTGCTTAGGCGAAGCCCTGCGCTGGTAGATACATCATATCTGTCACCACGCCGTCGTGCTGGCGAAACTCTCCCGTGAAGCTCAACTGGATCAAGAGCTCGTGGGACGTCATCAAGCTGAACGTGTGCTGAACGCGGAGGTGCCGTACGTTCGGTGCTTGATCGGTTGGATCGCGAAGAAGTTCGACTACATCAACCATGTCACTTGACGCTTCCGCTCCCGGTCTACGAGGGTACGTAGACACACTCTCCCCCTTGTTGCTATGCATCTAGTAGATAGATCTTGCGTGATCGTAGGGAAATTTTGAAAATACTACGTTCCCCAACACCAAGACCTCAAGCAATCATACTGGTGGACTCGCATGAAAAGGGCGATTGCCCAATTTGTGAATGAATGTGATGTCTGCAGAAGTGTGAAGGCAGAGCACCAACGTCCAGCCGGTCTCCTTCAACCTCTACCTATTCCCGAGTGGAAATTCGATCACATTGAAATGGATTTCGTCACTGGGTTTCCTAAGTCCAAGAAGGGAAATGATGCTATCTTCGTAGTGATTGACAAGCTAACTAAAGTAGCTCATTTCCTTCCCGTGAAAGAATCCATCAACGCAGCTCAGCTGGCAGGGCTGTACACCTCCAGAATTGTTTCTTTGCATGGCATTCCTCAAGTCATCTCCTCAGGCCGTGGAAGTTTGTTCACATCCAAGTTATGGGACTCCTTTCAGTCAGTCATGGGCACAAAAATTCGTTTCAGCACTGCGTTTCACCCTCAGACCAGTGGTCAAGTCGAAAGAGTGAACCAGATCCTCGAAGACATGCTGAGAGCTTGTGTCATCTCTTTCGGTATGAAGTGGGAAGATTGTCTCCCGTTTGCCAAATTCTCATACAACAACAGCTTCCAAGCAAGTGCTAGCAAAGCTCCATTTGAAATCCTCTATGGCAGAAAGTGTCGTACCCCGCTCAACTGGTCCGAGACTGGTGAACGTCAACTTCTTGGTAATGATTTGATCTCAGAAGCCGAAGAAATGTGCAAAGTCATACGTGAGAATCTCAAAGCTGCTCAATCGTGTCAAAAGAGTTATTATGACAACAAGAATCGTGATTTGGCTTTCGACATTGGAGATCATGTCTATCTCCGTGTTTCTCCTATGAAAGGAACCCAGAGATTCGGTATCAAAGGCAAGCTTGCTCCTAGATACGTGGGCCCTTTCAAGATTCTTGGCAAAAGAGGCGATCTAGCCTACCAACTCGAGCTTCCCTCCAACTTTGCAAATGTTCATGATGTGTTTCACGTGTCTCAACTCCGCAAGTTCTTCAAGACACCTGAACGCACCATTCCGTTCGAGGAGATTGATCTTCAACAAGACTTATCTTATCGTGAGCACCCTGTTGCTATTCTTGAAGAAACTGAGCGCAAAACCCGCAACAAGTCCATCAAGTTCTTTAAAGTGAAGTGGTACACCATACCGACCGAGAAGCTACATGGGAACGAGAAAATCACCTTCGTTCTGAGTATCCTTCCTTCTTCCAGTCCTAGATCTCGGGACGAGATCTTTTCGTAGTGTAGGAGAGTATGTAACACCCCATATGTGATACTTTCCTATTATGGCAATAAAGCATTCTAATTTTGATCCTTGTCCTTATCCTTGGGGGTTCTTGTCATTTGAGCTCATTTTATTTTTGCATTGCCATGTCATTTATTTTATTTTGCATCCATGCATTGCTTTCATCATCATGGCATCTTAGTTTACTTCTTGTTGATGTGTGTATGTGAGGCACCTTGTGATGTATGTGAGTGTGGTTCAAGCCTTGGCTTGCTAAACCCTAGACCCCCTCCTTTGTTTCCCTCTTCTTCTAATTCCTTTTTCTTTTCTTTCCTTTCTTTACTCTATTTTGCAAGTCACCTAGCCAAGTCCTTTAATGTTCTTTCTTTTCCTAAAAACCTTGCACCATGTCTACACCCTCTCTGCCAAATATCACCCTATTTGGAATTGATTTGGTTGGGTTCAAAAATGACAAGAGTTTGAAGCATATCCAAACTCCTTTTATTTTTCTGCCTCTAAAAATATCCAAACCAATTTTATTAAATAGGGCATAAATCAAGGAGCATGGGGATATTTTGTTTATCTCCAAATTCCTTTTTCTTGAGCCTGTGCTTTTTCTTTTGTTTTTTGTCTGAGGAAAATGGAAAAAGAAAAATGTTTCAACAGCAGCACAACCCGGCCAGCTTGGACCTCCTTCTCCCCTCGTCCCAGCTCCAGCGCGCGCGCAGCAGCCCAGCTCAGCCCGCAGCGCGACCCTCTCTCTCTTTTACATCCGCGCCCCCGCTTACCCCCTCTTGCTCGCGCACACATGGACTCTCGGGTCCCACACGTCAGCGACTGCTCGCACAAACTTACCCACCTTTTCTTCCACCTCCAGCGACGCCATGGGGACCGCGAGTGTCTCGCCGTCGTCGCACCGTCGCGCCTCTGGCCCCCCATTTAAGCCCTCAGCGTGTCAAAACCCTTCGCTAGGGTTCCTCCTACCTCCTCCCGCCGCCTGGAGAGCCAAGCTCCACCAGATCCGCCGCTCCAGAGAAGTCCCGCACGCATCTGGGAGCGCCATCTCGTCCTCGGGGTGCCTCCCGTCGGCCTCATCCTCGCCAACCATGTCCAGCTGCTTCCCCGACGTCGACTACGTCCTCTACGCGAAGCCGATCGCCTCACCGCCGATGTCTTCTTCCTGTTCTTCCACTCCGGCGCCCGCAGCTGTTCGAGCCTCGCCGCCGTCGACTCCGTCCACCTCCGGGCCAACCGAACACACCTCCATGTTCGTGGTGAGAGCCTCCACCTCCTCGTGCCTTTTCCCCCTTCTTGCACGCCGTCTAGCACCAAGTTCATCGAGCGCCCGAGCTCGTCACCGTCGGGCCTCGTCGCCGGCGAGTGTCTCGACCACCGTAGGCCGTCTAGTGCCGCCCGTTCGCTTCAGCTCGTCGCGTAGATGCTGCCAGGGTAGTCCCAGCTCCGCCTAGGCCGTTGCGTCGTCTCGTCGTTGCCCGCCGCCGCCGTTCTGTCAAGTGCTCGCCGCCGACGATGTAGTGGCTGATAGGTGTTGCAAATGCTTCGAGTGGGTGCGGAACTCCCCCAGGAGCGTATCGCACCACGCCGCCGTCCCTTTAGGTCGCCGGAGCAGCTCCGATGAGCCTCTGTCTTTCTTCAGTCACCAGCGTCTTCAGTTACCTCTTCAGATTTCGCACATGTATACTGTCAAGAAACGATCGCTAGCGCAGTGGCTTGTGTCTCCGTCAGATATGCATCTGGTCGTGGGTTCGAATCTGTGCGGGGCAGTGGGTATTTCGCCCCCCTTTTGTTTTTCCTGAGAGGCTGACAGGCAGGCCCCACCTGCCAGCCACTCATCCTTCTCCAGCCCACACGCGCACCCGCTGTCGCCACCTCAGCACAGCTAGGCCCACCCGTGAGTGGCTCTGGCTAGTTAGGCCTGGGTCAACTTTGACCCATGCGCCTGTTTTACTTTCTGTTTTTGTTTTTCTTTTCTTTTTCTGCATTTTCTTTCTTTAATTAAAATCTGTTGATATATTCATCTGATGGAAATAAGTTGTATATGAAAAGTGCTTAGAATTTCATGTAGATTATGAATGTGCTGTTTGGTTGCCATGTTGAAAAACATTTAAAATGCTGTTTGAATTTATTCTTGTTTTAAAATATGCTTAAACTTGGAAAAATCATAACTAAATATCTACAACTCCAAATTTAACAAACTTTATATGCATTTGGGGTGGATAAATGTGTAGAATATTTTGGTGCTGTTGTTTAGCATGTTTGAAAACTTTATAACAGAAGTTTTTCAGATCTGTCCCAAATGCAATTAATTAATATTGGGAGTTTCTGGAAATTGTTGTTTGTTATTTCCAGCCCATTTAAATGTCCTAGCATGTTGCTGTAATATTAGTTACACCCTTGCCATGTTAACCAACCCCTTTAAACTTGTTGGATGCTTGTTTGAATAATCTACATAAACTTGATAGTTGATCTTTTGTTTGTTTTCTTTCATGTGGGTGATCTTGTTGCTTTGATGATATTGCACTCTTGTGACCCTAGGCCATGCATCATTTCTTCCCATGTCCATAAGCTTCATGTTCATGGATCATGTGGTTGAGCATTGCATGATGATTGATTGTTGTTCCGGTGTTGCTTGTTGTGTTGGTTAGAGCCCGATGACGATTCGAAGTACGAGGTTCCTACCGAGGTTGAGTTTGAGGAGCAAGGCTACGACCCCTTCGTGGAATCAACATGCAAGATGACCTTACCCAGATATAACTACTATCTTTGCCTCTGCTAGATGTCTCGCTCTTTGGATATTGCCTCGATGCCTATGTCTGTTTGTCAGCCCTCCTATTGTTGCCATGAAACTCTCTAACCACCCACCTAGCAAACCGTTGATTGGCTACGTAAGCATCGCTCAGCCCCTCTTATAGCGTTGTTAGTTGCAGGTGAAGACTTAAAGATTCTTGCTTCATGATGAAGTTATTGTTGGGATATCACAATATATAAACTGTTAAACTAAATCATCTATGTATTGGTAATGGGTGGAAGGCTAAGCCACTTGCTTGGTGTTTTGTTCCACTCATGCCACCCTAGGAACCGTTAAACCGGTGTTATGTTCCTTGATTTTGCGTCCCTAACACGGTTGGGGTTTATGGGCCCCCCTCGATAACTCGCTTAGTGCTAAAGCTTTTCCAGCAAGGCCCGACATTGGTTTTACATTTGCCTAATAACTAAAATTTGCATAGGGCGTTGCAAACCCGAGTTCTTAATTAACAACCCGGGCCAGTGCTCCTCATGAGTGTTGGTCCAAACCGGGGTTCTGCGGGGCCACCACGAGGGAACCCGAGGTCTGGTATATACCTATAGAATCGCCCATCCGGTCGTGGCCTGAGACTAGATACGCGCGGCTACTGTCAGGGTGTCGGCACGCCCGGAGGTCTTGCTGGATTAGTTTTACCTTTGTCGGAATATCTTGAGCACGGGATTCCGAGAATACTCGGGTCTTCCCACCTTGGAGTTGCGACTCCGCAGATCGTGAGCTTGTGATGGGCTAAGTTGGGACACCCCTGCAGGGTTTGATCTTTCGAAAGCCGTGCCCGCGGTTATGTGGCAGATGGGAATTTGTTAATATCCGGTTGTAGATAACTTGACACCATGTTCATAATACACTACCAGCATGAGTAATCGTGATGGTCTCTTTCCGAAGGGGTTCGGGAAGTGAACACGGTGGGGTTATGTTCGCCCGTGAGTAGTTAGGATCACGTCGTGATCACTTGGCGACCGTTGGCACTTGTTCTCTTCTCGCTCTAAACTCGTAAGCTAGCGCTAGTGCTGTTGCAACATTGTTTTAAGCCTTTTCCACACCTAAGGCTTTGATAGTATTGCTACCCGGGAACGGGATTGCTGAGTCCTTTGTGGCACACAGATTCTACACAACACCAGATGCAGGTACCGATGAGAACTACACAGGTGGTGGTTCAGAGTTGTATTGGGAGTTCGATGCAGAGCGTGGACGTTACTACGTGTCTTATCACGAGCATCAGTAGGGCTCTTACTAGGATGATCGGGACCTTGTGTTGCTTTATTTATGGTATCTTTCATTTGGATCTTCGTCCGTAGTCGGACTCTGATGTTATTTGGGTGGTGTATGTTAAAGTATTACATTGTGTGACGTGGCGAGTGTAAGCCAACTACTACTTTACACTTTCATCCCCTCTTTTACATGAGTTGTGCAAAGATACCATACTTGAGATCATTCTAGTATGTGATTATATCTTTAAGTTGTGCCTCGACACGTGGGAGACATAGTCACATACTGGCCATTACATCATCCAAGGCCCTAAGCAACCCGACAACGATATTGATGTGTACCTAAGGCCATTAGTTGAAGAACTCTGACAACTGTGGAATGAAAAAGGTGTACGTGCATGGGATGAGCATAGACAGGAAGAATTTGATCTAAATGCATTGTTGTTCATTACCATCAATGTTTTGCTCTCAGTATCCTTTCAGGTCAGACAAACAAGGGATACCGCGTATGCACGCACTATTTGGATGATACCGACAATATATATTTGGATAATTGTAGGAAGAATGTGTACCTAGGATATCGTCCATTTCTTCTGAGCAGGCATCCTGTAAGAAAGAAAGGAAAGCATTTCAAAGGTGAGGCGGATCACCGGATGAAGCCTCGCCACCGTACTGGTAATGATGTATATGGTATGGTCAAGGATTTGAAGGTAATCTTTGGAAAGGGTCCTGGCGGACAATCTGTTCCGAATGACGCTGACGGACGCGTACCCATGTGGAAGAAGAAATATATATTTTGGGAGCTGCCCTATTGGAAAGACCTACAGGCCCGCTCCGCAGTCGACGTGATGCACTTGACGAAGAATCTTTGCGTGACCCTACTTGGCTTCTTGGGCGTGTATGGGAACACAAAAAATACACCAGAGGTACGGGAGGACCAACAACGTATGCACGGAAAAGATGGCATACATCAGGGTCATGCCAGCTACACTCTTACCAAAGAAGAGAAGGAAATCTTCTTTAAATGCCTGCTCGGTATGAAGGTACCGTCTGGCTTCTCGTCGAATATAAAGGGAATAATAAATATGGTAGAGAAATTTTTTCAAAACCTAAAGTCTCATGACTGCCACATGATTATGATGCAACAGCTTCCGGTTGCATTGAGGGGGACTCTACCGGAAAACGTTCAATTAGCCATTGTGAAGCTTTGTGCATTCCTCAATGCAATCCCTCAGAAGGTAATCAATCCAGAAATCATACAAAGGTTAGAGAATGATTTGGTGCAATGTCTTGTCAGTTTCGAGTTGGTGTTCCCACCATCCTTCTTCAACATCATGACGCACGTCCTAGTTCATCTATGCGAAGAGATTAACGTTTTGGGTCCTGTATTTCTACACAATATGTTCCCCTTTGAGAGGTTCATGGGAGTCTTAAAGAAATATGTTCATAGCCGTGCTAGGCAAGAAGAAGCATCTCCAAGGGTCATGAAAATGAGGAGGTCATTGAGTTATGTATTAACTTTATTGCTGACCTTAAGTCGATTGGTGTTCCTGAATCGCGGCATAAGGGCAGACTGGGTGGAAATGGCACACTAGGACCGAAACAAATAATATGTATGGACGGGCATTCTCTCACTCAAGCACACTACACAGTTCTCCAAAATTTCGCCTTGGTGGCTCCGTATATGGAGGAACACAAGAATATCCTACTCTCCAAATACCCGGAGCAGTGTGACGACTGGATTACACGTGAACAAACGGTGACTTTCGCCGGTTGGTTGCAGACATGTGCCATGCATGACGCCGCTGTTGAACAAGACATGTACTTGTTGTCCCAGTTACCATCTTTGAATATAATGTCTTTCAAAGGGTATGAGATAAATGAGAATACATTTTACACGATCGCGCAAGATAAGAAGAGCACCAATCAAAATAGTGGTGTCCGCTTTGATGCAGCAACCAACATGAGAAAGGACACATATTATGGTTACATAGAGGAGATATGGGAACTTGACTATGGAAGTGGTTTGAAGGTCCCTTTGTTTCGGTGCAAATGAGTCAATCTGAGAGGAGGCGGGGTAACCGAAGACCCGCAATAAGGAATGACAACAGTGGATCTCAACAATCTTGCGTATGCCGATGAACTATTTGTCCTAGCCAATGATGTGGCGCATGTTTTCTATGTGAAGTACATGTCTACCAAGCCGATAAAAAGAAAAGATAAGGAAGCGAATAAATCATATGATGAGCCAAGGCGCCACATAGTTCTTTCAGGGAAAAGAAACATCATGGGAGTGGATGACAAGACACACATGTCAGCAGATTATGAAAAGTTTGATCAAATTGCTCCATTCACAGTGAATATTGACCCGAGCATCCAGTTAAATGATGAAGATTGTCCATGGTTACGACACAAAGGGACACACGCGAAGAAAAAGTTTCACACCCAAAGATCCCACTCTGGGATGTGATCGGCATCACAGTCATCAGTTTCTTCTCTACTGAGTTTCCGGACTTGTATATCTGGAAAGTCCCACTTTGGACAAACCGTAGGGAATCTTTGTAATAGTTAGGGTGCTTATGTGTTTTGACATTTGAAACGTGTACTTATGTGCTTCGGACAAACGTGTACCTTTCCGACTTCATTTGCTATTTTTTTAGCTCATTTACTGATCTTTTTTAGAGCTAAATGACCCTGAAATTGAAAAACACTTCAAATGAACTCAGAAAAGGTTAAAAGTTGGCATGGTATCATCGTTTAACCCACATCTCATGTGCAAAAAAGTAGAGAGGGTTACGGCAAAAACTGGATGCACTTCGTGTACAAAATGGACAATCTCTTTCGAAGTATCGGGGTTTCGGATGAAAACTCATCTCTTACAAAGGCATTTCATTTTTTTGAACTTATTTAAACTCCAGACTTTTTGTGTGTTCAAAATGCACCATTCAAAGCCACATAATCAATTTTCAACCCTTTCCGACTTCATTTGCTATTTTTCAGTTCATTTATTGATTTTTAGAGCAAAATGACACTGAAATTGAAAAACACTTCAAATGAACTCTGAAAATGTTGAAAGTTGGCATGGTATCATCATTTCACCCACATAGCATGTGCAAAAAAGTAGAGAGGGTTACGGCAAAAACTGGATGCACTTCGTGTACAAAATGGACAATCTCTTTCGAAGTATTAGGGTTTCGGATGAAAACTCATCTGTTACAATGGCATTTCATTTTTTGAACTTATTTGAACTCTAAACTTTTTGTGTGTTCAAAATGCACCATTCAAAGCCACATCATCAATTTTCAACCCTTTCCGACTTCAATTGCTATTTTTCATTCATTTACTGATTTTTTTGAGCTAAATAATCCAGAAATTGAAAAACACTTCAAATGAACCCTGAAATTTTTTGTACCTAAAGGAAAAATATGCACAAAGAAACTCTAAATACAGCAAAAAACAACTCAGAAATAAATAAAAGAAATTAAATAAAGTAAAAAAGAAAAAAATTAAATAAAAAAGCCCGCCTACTCGGCCATAGCGGCCTGCGTACGACTAGAAACCCAACCTTTAGTTTGGCCAGGATGCAGACCCGCAAGGCCAGTAGGCCCCATAGGGTAGAGTAGGACAGGTAGGCCCAGAAGGCCTGCATTTGAGAGGAGTTCAATGCAGTGCCCGCGCCGGGGCTTAAACAGGTGTTTGCGCTCCTCAACTAGCGACGTGGGACTAAACTTGCCGCACCGCATCTGCGCCAGCGGACACCTTTTGTACCGGGTCGTGGCTCCAACCGGTACTAAAGGGGAGGGGGGGGGGGTCTATAGTACCAGGTGGAGCCACCAGCCGGTACTAAAGGGGTGCCCTTCCCGCCGCTCCGCCTGGCCAAAACATGCCTTTAGTACCGGTTGGTGGCTCCAGCCGGTACTAAAGGTGCCTTCTATATATACAATACTTAAAAAAAATTAGTTTCCCATCTCCCACTTCTCCTCTCCGCTTCGACATCGCCGCCGCCCCGTCCTGCGCCGTCGCCCGTCGCCGTCCCCATCGTCGTCCCCGTCGCTGCCGCCCCCGTCGCCGTCGACGCCATCTCGCCGCCGCCCCGTACGCCACCGCCCCATCACCGCCGCCAGCCCGTACGCCGCCGCCCCGTCGTCGTCGCCGACCCCGTCGCCGCCTCGCCGCACCCCGTCGCTCCGCTGTAAGAACCCCAGCCGCCATGCATACGGCCGGCCGCCCCAAAGCTCGCACACACAGACGTACACACACACACACACACACACACTTAGGTGTATTTTTCTGTTTTTAGTAGTTTTTAGTTTTTAGTTTTTTTATCCGATTTTCTGTTTTTTAACAAAGGTTTTAGATGAATTAATTAATTAGGTTAGATTAATGTCAAGTTTGTAATTAGATTAGTTTATTTTTAGTAAGAACTAGTTCATTTTTATTTATAGTAAGTGCTTAGTTGAACTAGTTGAATTAATAGAATTAGTTCATTTTTAGGTGTATTTAACATAATCTAGGTTGATTCTTTTTGAAGTGGACATAGAACTAGTTGATGAATTAGTTTATTCTTTTAGTTCAAGCAATTATTCCCCCATCGACATCGATGATGCCTATCCCGCATCCTCGTCGCCGACTCGGCGGAGGAGGCCTGCTTGATCAGAGGGGGCATGTTCGGGACTGGGCTCCGTCGGGCTGGTACTGGGAGGTGTTTTCTTCCAGGGGGCGCAGCTTGGTGAGGAGCCAGCCCATTATTGACCCAAAGCTTTTTTGGTGGCGGTCGCGTGGGCCAGTGACGGTGCGGAGGCTTGAGAACCCCGAGGAGGTGTATGTCACCGTGTCAGCGAGGAGGACGAGCACGTCCGTCGCTACATGGTTGCGTTGGAAGGCAGGTTCGACAATACTTGGCAGGTACTTCAGGGATCTCACATAAACCTGTGATGGTTCCTTCTCTTTGGGTGTCCACTGCCCGCGCCGATACCCGTCATTCGCTAGGGTTTTAGCTGTATTAGTGATGTTATATGTATGATACTATTCGAGATGTATTAGTAATAATATTCGACGATGTACGGACGCGAGAGATGACTTAGTTTTGCTTATTGAATGCATGCTAATTTGAATACTAATTTATCTTATTATTTAGTTTTGCTTATTGAATGCTCAAATTGGAGAACTACTCTTATTTTGAATTTTACTAGTTTAATCTTTGAATTATGGACACAGGAAATGTCGTCGTCTGACAATGATGATAGGATCCCGCCGTGCGACTGGTGCGGCGATAACCGGGGTCTGTGCGACAGGCCACACCTGGTAGACGATCAACGCTTCAGTGTTAAGCTCGATAAGACCTTCGATGTTGAGACGATATGCAAAGACAAGTCTTTTTTCATAATTAAGCATGACTTATGCTTCTTCAACATGTAATTTTCGTCTTTTACAATTCGATTAGTTTATCCCATGCCATGCAAGAAGCTATGTCTTGGAGAATCTGGATTTCAAAGATCATGAAAGTATGGAGACAAAGAGAATCCATCTGAGGACCCATCATGATTATGATTTTCTTGTAAAGCTATACAATTCGAATAGCGTAATCCAATTTGGTTGCTCGAACTGGAAGCACTATGCAAGACATATGATTTTCAGGAGGGTATGTATGTCAACTTTGACCTTGGCGATGATGACGACGACATTTGGGTCCTTATTGGTACGCTTCCAGTTCTACCTCTAGGTGAGTTTCTCAAACATATTTATTAAGTAATTTATATTGTGTATTTAAAAATAATTGATAGCTTATTTCCATTAACAACTTATTTTCATTCTTCAAGAAATGTACGGAAGATGATAGACAGAAGCCACTACACTGATGGTGCAGAGTTAACTTGTCAGAAGAAAAATCATCTTGTCTCAATTTTTACTTATTTTAAGAATTACAATATCTATTCTAAAACTGTTGCACATTATGGTCAATACGTGCCACTAGTGCACGTGTTGAACTACGGTAACATCCATGGAGATGTCATGGTAAGATTGTTGGCTTGATCATCTTTTGCATAAATTCTTCTAAAACTAAACTACATTGCTAACTACGAAGTTATTACTATGTTTTTCAAAAGAAAATCCCTTCGGATTGTGTGCCTCATCTGATGTTTCAGAAAGGTCATCTTCATGTTATGGGCTTATTACCGTCGACGTCAGGTCATCATCGTACACATCACTGCCTATACCAAATTTCTAGAACAGATGAAGGCATGACTATCAAAGATTGGAAAAAATGTATGGTCAATCGTAGGGAGCTACTTGGAAGCAACATTGTGCGAAGGCCAAGAATTGGAGACAAGATAATCTCCATTCTCCATAATGGAGAGACATGGCCTATCTTGTTTTATGCTATTTTACCTTAGAGAGGGTGGTTAGGTCCTAGCTACTCATGATCATGTGCTAAGAAATTGTAACATGACTATGATAATGATGAGTATGACTTGTTATTATGACAACGAGTAAAAGTTGTGAGATGACGATGATGTTGAGTATGACTTGTTATTATGACAACGATGATGAGTTATTATTAATTATGATGATGCATGATGCTAAGTTGTTATATGAGTATGATGACTTATTATATATATCAGTGGGTGAAATGCAGATGGACTAGTTTGAAGTGGAGGCAACATGTGGTGCACATACTACTAATCCAAACAATATCAAGTTTGGATTAGTAGTACTTTCGACATGCACCACATGTTGACTGCACTTGAATCTAATGCATGTTCATGCACTAGTAGAAAAATGACCTAATAATGTGAAGCACATTAGTCCCGATTTGTAACTGAACCGACACTAATAATCACATTTGTGCCGGTTCCAATGGCTAGGCCCGCGGCGATCATTAGTATGTCTCTCTCTATATATATGTAGTATCGTAAAATACCAGCAAATGAAAAAGAATTAAATGGAAAACACAAAATTAAAGGAAAAAAATCATAAACCCAAAATCCCTTAAATCTTTTAGTACCGGTTGGTGTTACAACCGGTATTAAAGGTCTCCCCGCCACCGGCGCTGGCTCGTGCCACGTGATGGCCCTTTAGTAACGGTTCGTGTTGAACCGGTACTAAAGGGGGACCTTTAGTCCCCACCCTTTAGTGCCGGTTGCAGAACCGATACTAAAGGGCCTTACAAACCGGTGCTATAACCCGGTTCTGCATTAGTGTTGCGACTTCTTAAGTTCAGTTTGCGGTCGCCTCGTCCTTATTTTACAATTTTTTAACCACGACGTTAGAAACAGCTTGGTTAATTAAACTAAATAAACTCACACTAAAATAGAAACAAAAACTTGTTTTGGGGTAAATATAGTACTCCCTCCGTTCACATTTCTAAGACCATTTACTATTTAAGACAACATCTAAAACAGTTCAATTTTAGTTGTCCTAAACGACTTACAAAAATGAACAACGGGAGTACCAAAAACGGGATAACGTGGATCATCATAATCTACTGGTTTAGTGTTAGAGCATCTCCAACAGCCGCGCTATACTAGCGCCGCGCCGGAAAAAACGCCATTTTAGCGCGCGCGCAACGCGTCGCACAGCTCCAGCGGGCGCGCAAAAAACGCGCGCGCGCTAAAACGAGTTGGGCGCGCTGGTGAATGCCCCATCCCGCGCTGTTGATTTGGTGCGTCCACTTCCGCGCGCGGCACACTCGAGCGCGCGCGCGAACTTCCCTTTTTCCCTTCTTCTTCCACTCGCGCGCGCCGGCGCTCGCGCCCCTTCCGCCATGGATGCGCACACCGGAGCCCCTCTCACACCGCTGTACAGCCGCGACCCCCCCGCCGCCGCCGCCGCCGCAAACCCTAGCGCGGCGAGCGTTGGCGCGGGCGCTGCCGCCGCCACCGGAGCTCCGCCATCGGTCGACCTCGCGCGCAGCCTCTTCTTGCCGCCGCGGATGACCACGCCGACGAGCGGCGTTGCGCCGGCGCCGTCCCGTGCTACCGCCGCACCGTCAAAGCTCCCCAATGCGTCGGAGGCGAAGAAAAGAAAAATATCCGCGAAGAAGAAGGCGGCGGACGGCTCCGGCACCTCGAAGAAGAAGAAGCTTGCAGGGCGGCGGACGGCTCCGGCGTCTACCGAAGCGCCGGCGAGCTCAACCGTTGAGCCGGCGGCCGACGCGCACCACGTGCTCGACGAAATGCCCCCAAGGTGAAAAAAATTCCAACTTTTATTTTCTTGTTATTTGTTCAATGCATCATCATATAGATAGCTTATATTTGCATTTGTAGTCTCAACGATGATGCATACATGTCAACTATGGGTGTTGGGTCCAACAATTCGCATTGGTCTCAAACCAATGAAATCCATTTGGACGACCATGAGTTTGAGGTGGACGAGGAGGGTGAGGGCATTGTCGAGGCGCCGAAAGGAAGAGCGGGCAATTACACCATCAATGATGACAAATTACTATGCAATACTTGGTTGCAAGTGTCGAGGGATCCATCCGTTGGAGGTGATCAAAGTAGAGATGCTTATTGGGGGCGAATGAAAGAACACTTTGATGCTCAGAACATGAGTGGAATTGACCGCTCCGAGAGATCACTTCGGTCCCGATGGTCGACAATCTACTCGGATTGTCAAAAGTGGGCGGCCGCACAAAAGGCAGTTGACAAGCTTAACCCAAGTGGGACAAATGAGGATGATAGAGTAAGTGCCATCTCATACATGTTCATCATACTTTTTTTTGGTGTCCGAAGTGCTAACTTGTTTTGTTTTTTTGTAGTACAACATTGCACAAAACTTGTTCAGAGAAGAGACGAGGACAACCAAGAAGGGGAAGATCAAGAAAGGAAAGATCTTTACCTTGCCTCATTGCTATGAAGTGTTGAAGGATGATGAGAAATGGAGGAAGCGTGAAGATTTGGATGATTTGCATTTGAGCAACAAACGCAAGCGCATAATTGAGTTGAATGATGATGATGAGGAGGATGATGCCTCAAGTGAGGAGGGCATGAGAAGCCCCACACCCAACTCGGTTTCATACTCGAAACCAAAACGACCGGATGGGTGCAAGAAGGACAAAACCGAAAAGAAGAAGAGGAAAGGAGATGATGAGCTCACAAATGCTATGGAAGCTATTGTGAAGGCAAGAAAAGAAGCGAACGAGGTGAGGAAAATGGCAAGGAACCAAGATGCCGCGGCCGAGGAGAGGAGGTTGGCGGCCAAGGAGAGGAGGGTGGCCGCCGAGGAGAGGAAAGTGGCATTGGAGGAGAGGAAGGTTGCCATGGAGGAGCGAACTAGGTTGATGGAATGGGAAAAAAACTTGTTCTTCTTGGACACATCTTTGTTCAATGAAGCGCAAATGGAATATGTCAACCTTGCCCGTCAAGAAGTCTTGATTCAAAAAAGAGCCATGATCAACACCATGGGTGGCGGCATGGGTGGCGGCGGTGGCCTCGGCGGCGGCATGGGTGGCATGGGCCTCGGCTCCATTGGAGGCTTGGGTGGCTTCGGAGGCATGGGTGCACCTCCGGCCGCCATGGGAGGCATGGGTGGCTTTCGAGCACCCTCCAATGCTATGGGAGCCATGGGTGGCATTGGAGCACCCTCCAACGTTATGGGAGGCATGGGTGCCATGAGTTTTGCTTCTCTAATGGGAGGCATGGGTGCACCTCCGGCCGCCATGGGAGGCATGGGTGCACCTCCGGCCGCCATGGGAGGCATGGGTGCACCTCCGGCCATGCCTTTCGATGTGCCTCACGTCGGAGCTACAAGTGATGCGGTGCGTCATGAAGAGGAAGATTCATCGGCGGAAGAAGAGGAAGAATCGTCGGCGAAAGAAGAGAAAGAAGACGAAGAAGACGAGCAAGATGGTTGATGTGTTTTATATATGTCTTGAACTTTGTTGGTTGCACTTGTATTTTGAACTTGGTTTGCATTTGGACTTGGTTGGATGAACTTGTGGGCGACTTTTTATGTATTCATCATCAACTTGTTAAATTTCACATGTTCATTGCATTTTGATTGAATGTTTCATTTTATGTCCAAATGCCATATTTGACGCTGCTGTAGCGGCGCGCGCGCTGCATTTTTGCGCGCTGTTGGAGCGGAGCGCGCGCGCTGCATTTTACAGCAGCCGCTGGAGCCAGCGCGGCGCGGCGCGGCAAACCAGCCGAAGCGCGCGTGGCAAATGCGATTTTTGGGCGCGGCGCGTCGCGCGGCTGTTGGAGATGCTCTTAGTATGGTTTATATGGCCGTTTTGTTTCAGTGCCTTTTTCTTAGCACTTACGTAGTTACGCAGGGAATTAGTAGCTTTCTTCCTTGGTGTGTGCGTGATACGATGACAGGGTGTATAGGATGCTGACGCTAAAGAAGACCAAAGGCCAGTAAGTCATGGGTACCTTTGTTTTAGGATAAGTCATGGGTATCTCTTGTGTTAACCATCATACATACAGTACTAAGAGTACTTGATTGACAAGGCCGCGACCTCAAAAAAACAAGCAGTGATAATGCGGTCTCAACCAACCAAAACCCAAGTGGGTGGGTATTGTCAAATCGTCATGCAGCTGACGTATGTGTGGCGCCCTATTTCCAGCTCCACCCTTGGCTGAATCATGCATGCTTGCTTGTTTCCATTTCGTCGTATATATGGTCTGTAGAAAATACAGTTATACTCGCTCTGTACAAGGGATTGACGACTGGTTCAGTACTCAATAATGGTTCACAGCGAAAACACGGCATGCGTGCATATTGTATTCATCCACCATACTATGCGCTAGCTGATATATGGGTGTTTGATTGACTGACCTCGCGAGACGACCGGACTCCGCACCCTACTATCAACTGCGGTTAAAACTGCTAATTGCTTCTTCCTTCCTCCTTAATCAAACCATGCACCTGCATTATGTGGGTTACTGTCAAAGTTAGTACTATTATTGCCATATATATTAAGCAGCGATGCTACAGTTACGGATGATTTTCACGGATTGGTAGCTACGGACAGAAGTGTCGTTTTCTTATTGGGAAGAGAGAGGACCTCACTCCCGGAATTCAGGGGAAGGAGTGAATTATCAATTGACACGCACGTCCGTAAAGTTGATCATGTAAAACTCGTCCGTAAGTATATCATTTTCGTATATTAAGCTATAGCTCGTTCCACTCAGTTAACCACGGTCGTAGCACGAGCGGAGCGTATTCACACCGGCCGGGTGCAACATTGGATATTCCTTATTTTGTTCTTTTCTCGAAACTAATTTATTTTGGAAATCACTCTACCAGCTGAGGTCTTCGAGAAAAAACAACTCTACCAGCTGATCGAGGTTGAGAGCATCTCCAACGGGCGCTGAAAAAGGCGCGCGCGCGCGCTAAATCGGCGTTTTAGCGCGCGCGGGAAAAAAACCGCGCTCCAGCGGCGGCGGGAAAGACGCGCGCGCGGGAACCGCTTGCGCGCGCGCGCGAAACGGCGGCCTCCCGCGCGCCTTTTTTGCGGCGGCGCGCCCCGCGCGCGCTATAAAACGCCGCGCGCCCGAACGCCGCGCTGCACCTCTCCCTCTCCCTCTCTCCTCCTCTCTCTCGCGCCCGCCGATCCCTACCGCCGCACCGGAGCACCGCCGCCGCACCGGAGCACCGCCGCCGCACCGGAGCACCGCCGCCGCCCCCGACGCGCCACCATGCCGCCGCGCCGCCGTTCTTCCTCCGGCTACCGCGGCGTCCGCGAGCGCCCGAACGGCGGCGGTTTCTACGCCGAGATACGCTCCGGCGATCTCCGGCTCCCCCTCGGCACGTACGAGACGGCGCACGAGGCCGCCCGGGCGTACGACGCGGCGGCGTGGCGCCTAGGCCGGCCGCGTCGTCAGATGAACTTCGACGACGCCCGCACCCTCGAGCAGGCGTTGGAGCTCGCCCCGCCGCCTCGTCTGCACACCACGCGAGATCGTGCGGAGCACACGGCGGCGCAGAACCGCCTCCTCGTCGCCCAGGAGGACGAGCGACGCATGGCGGAGTGGCGCCGCCTCCACCCGCAGGATGTCGTCGCCGAGCATCAGTTCTGGGAACGTCGCCGCGAGGACAGGCGTCGTCGGAGGGAGTTGGCATGTCAGCAGGCCGCCATCCGCGATGCCGGCGGCCAATCCATCTTCACTGATGAAGATGACCGCTGGTTCGACATTTGGCTGTCGACCTCCTCCGACGACAACAACGAAGGCGATGATGATGACTGGAGCGATTAGTTTTTTTATGTTTTCGAACTATATATCTATCTATCTAGAACTATCTATCTATGTTTTATCTATGTTTTAGAACTATGTTTTTTATCTATGTTTGAACTATCTATCTTTGTATCTTTTTATTTTAATGCAATTTTAGTATGAAAAAAAAAATGCGCGTGCTGTATTTTTTGGGCACCGCTGGAGCAGCACGCGCGCGCTGCAAAATAGCGCTGCTGCTGGAGCCAGCACTGCGCGCCGCGGCAAAACAGGCGTTGCGCGCGCGCTATATGGTTTTTTTGGGCGCGCCGCTTAGCGCGCCTGTTGGAGATGCTCTGAGAAGGTGAAAATATCTTGAACGTTCGCTTTATGCTTTTGAGAGAGGCCACTCCCGGCTATATAAGCGACTCGACCCACACATCCATCGCTCCCCCACTCCTTGCACGCCATCCTCCCCCTCTCGCGGCCTAGCACGTCTTGCCCGAGATGAACTGCTCCTTCCTCAGGGCAGCGGCGGTGGCCGCGGTCGTGGCCGTCCTGATGGCCACGGCCGGCGCAGCCTCCTTCGTCTCCGCCGCCGCGCCTCTGCCCTCCGTTCTCCTCTCCTCCCCTCCCTGCTTCCTGTGGATCGCCGCCAACGTCATCGTCGTCTGGCTCTTCCTTTCCTCCTACCGCCGCCGCGGGGCCGCGACGGCGGCCGTACTCTCTTCAACGGCCAGCGATGTCTCCGCTGCCATGGGAGGCATGCTCTTCCCTTCCTCGGAACCTGACCTCTTCGCTGCCGCCCCTGACGCCGTCGTCGCGCCTGTGTCGACGAGCCGGCAGCGGGGAGCGAAAGCGGCCAAGAGGCCGGACGACCGTCCCCGCGTCCGGAAGAAGCCTGCCGGCGAGGGCACGGTCACGGTGGGAGGCGCCGCGGCGGAGGCCAATCCTGAGGGCAAAAAGGAACGCAGCGAGGAAGAGAAGCCGAGAGCCTCTGCCGCTGCGATCGAGGTCACCGAGGCTGTTGGCGTCGACGACGTGTCGATGGACACGGCGTGGCAGTCCATCGTGAGGAGCGGCGCGGCGCGGCCGGTGGCCGTGCGGAAGAGCGAGACGTGGGGCGGCGAGGCGCTGCCGCGGATGCGGCGCGCGGCTGACAAGGCCGTCGTCGCGCGGAGGGAGATGCGCAAGTCGGCCACGATGGTCCCGCCCTCCCCTCCTCATCCAGCCGCGGCGTCGTCCCCAGTGGCGGAGAGGCAGGGGTGGCGCACCAGGGACGTGCTGGGGATGGCGCAGGACGAGCTCCTTCGCCGCGCCGAGAGCTTCATCCGGAGGCAGCACGAGCACCTGCGCATGCAGCTGCAGGAGTCGGAGCAGCGCCAGGCCATGGAGCACGACCGCCGCCGCCCTGCTCCAATCCGCGTCTAGTGGCCGGTCAGCACGACATGCACGCACACGCGTATACGTGCTAATCCATCGACGGAATGGATGGATGCACACGTCCTACGGAAGGAAGACTGTACAGAAGTTAGTTAGCTAGCTAGTCCTACTAGCATCATCATCAAGAGAGAAAGATGCCGCCATTGCATGCCTAGAGGCTAGATGGAACGATGGAAGGACAGCGTAGGGAGAGGAGGATCCGGCCATGGCTATGAAGTGGAGAACTGCTCTAGAGCTGAGTTGAGTGCCCAAACATTGCTGATGTTGAGCCAGTTGTGAAGAACTTCGCCATGAAGTGGAGAACTGTTCTAGAGCTCATGCACAATGAAGTTATAACTTGTTGCAGTAACCTTGTGTCTAAAAAAGCAGCAACGGCTCAGTTGCTATAATGACTACAGTACAACAGACTCTCAGAATGTGTGAACATGATCCCAGGTAGGGAGGGATTTAAAAATATCAACACTAATGTATTTTTCAGCACTTCTACTATTGCTTTGACAGAGCACAAGTTTGTCGAAAGTTATAAGAAAATTCAACCACATAATAAAATACATAACAAAATAAGCTATAAGAAAAAAAATTCTCTACAAATAATACCTATAGTAATGAATTCTCTAGAAATTTGAATATTATGATTTTTCTTATAGCTTATTTTATTGGATATTCTGTCTCGAAAGTTGTGGAAAAAATGATACTCCCTCTCTTCCGAAACAATTGAAGTTTTAGATTTATCATAAGATCTGACTTTGACCAACTCTACAGAAAAATGTGTCAACATCTAGCAAATATATTTCATAAGGAATCTAATGAAATTTGGTGTTATAAAGTATACTTTTCTACATACATAGTCAAATTTAAACTAGTTTGACTTTGAACAAACCCAAAACTTCAATTATTTGGGAATGGGGGTAGTACTCGTCAATGATGAACTAGTCACAGTTTATTCTTAAATTCGTTTCACTTACTTGGGCTGTACTTATATTAGTTTTTCATGAAGAGAATTCATCACTGTAGGTACAGATCAAAGTTAAAATGATGGGTATGTTTTTTTAATATTAAATTTGCTCTTGGAATTCATTAATAGCATAATAGATTCTCCTGCTTGCTTTAATTATGAATTTAGTCCTTTATCATTTGATCATGAAAAAAAATGTAAAATAAAGTCAAGCTTATATATGGTCACTTAGTCAGGGCCAGCCAAACCATTATGTAGGCCCTAGTGCAAATGAGATACAATAGACCTAAAAATATAATAGAGCAAACTAAATACTTTCACCGGTATATATTATTTCCCTAATAAAAATATGCCTCTGGTCGTACGTCGTTGTCAGTTTTGCAAAAAAAGCCCCTCTGTTTCTGAGAATTCAACTCACAGTTCTATTTTAAGTGGGGAAACGATTCATTTTTGCAAAAAGGACCTTGCATTTACGAGTATTCAACATGTCATCCTTTTTAGTGGCTAATTTGAGATCACGTTCTTTTTGCAGGGATCAGGCGGCGACGATGCGCTTGGGAGATGCGGCCGCGAGACGGGGAGGCGGCGGTGCGCTCGGGCGTAGGAGACGGAGCAATGCTTGGGAGATGCGGCCGCAAGGCAGGGAGGAGGCGGTGCGCTCCGGCGCCGCATCAGGTGGCGGCAGCGAGGCGGGTTGGCGGCGGTGCGCTCCGGAGATGCGGCAGCATGGTGCCGGTGCGGGCGCCGCATCAACCGGTGGCAGCAAGGCTGGAGGCGCGCGCGGAGATGAAGGTGGACAAAATGGAGAGTCGGCGCCTGTAAGCGCTGGCGGTAGATTTTACTTTGTGAGAGCTCGTCGCTCCGCTCCGCTCATGCCCACCCCGCTCCGCTCGCCGCCACCGTCCCCGCCCTCACCGCCCCCACCGCCCGCCGCCGCAGCCCTTGTTGGGGAACATAGTATTTCAAAATGTTCCTACGATCACGCAAGATCTATCTAGGAGAAGCATAGCAACTAGTGGAGAGAGTGTGTCTACGTACCCTCGTAGACCGAAGCGGAAGCGTCTAGTGACGCAGTTGATGTAGTCGAATGTCTTCGCGATCCAACCGATCCAAGCACTGAACGTACGGCACCTCCGCGTTCAGCACACGTTCAGCTCGATGACGTCTCACGAGCTCTTGATCCAGTTGAGTGTCACGGGAGAGTTTCGTCAGCACGACGGCGTGGTGACGGTGATGATGAAGCTACCGGCGCAGGGCTTCGCCTAAGCACTGCAATGATATGACCGAGGTGTGTAACTGTGGGGAGGGGCACCTCACACGGCTAAGAAATCAACTTGTGTGTCCATGGGGTGCCCGCTGGCCACGTATATAAATGATGGAGGGAGGAGGAGGCCGGCCCTCATAGGGTGCCAAAGTGTGGAGTCCTACTAGGACTCCCTAGACCTAGTAGGATCCCACCTCCCACATGGAATAGGAAAAGGGGAAGGGAGAAGGAGAAGGAAGGAAGGGGGCACCCCCTTTCCATAGTCCAATTCGGACCAGTCCATGGGGAAGGGGCGAGGCCACCCTTGAGGCCTTTCTCTCCTTTCCCATATGGCCCATTAAGGCCCAATACGAATTCCTGTAACTCTCTGATACTCCAAAAAAATACCCGAATCACTCGGAACCTTTCCGATGTCCGAATATAGCCTTCCAATATATCGATCTTTACGTCTTGACCATTTCGAGACTGTTCGTCATGTCCGTGAGCTCATCCGAGACTCCGAACAAACGTCGATCATCATATCACATAACTCATAATACAAATCGTCATCGAACGTTAAGCGTGCGGATCCTACGGGTTCGAGAACTATGTAGACATGATCGAGACACATCTCCGGTCAATAACCAATAGCGGAACCTGGATGCTCATATTGGCTCCTACATATTCTACGGAGATCTTTATCGATCAAATCGCATAATAACACGACTTGGCCTGGAGTCTTTGTACTGCTGCCACCAGTCAGCTGCTTGGTCTTTGAGTTGGAAGGCTGCAAACTTCACATAGTCCTCTTCCTTTACGTTACTGCACTCAAAATGCTTCTTGATATCGGTTAACCAATCTTCAGCATCAACAGGGTCGACACAGTAACTGAAAGCTTTTGGATTATTGGCCAAGAACTGGTTGAGAGTAGCATGGTGCTGCTGGTTGAAGAAGTTGCCTTGATTCCCTGGAACACCCTGATTAGCTTGATTAGCTTGCATCTGCTGCATCATCTGCATCAACATCTGGGTGTTCTGATTTGTAGTCTGCATAATCGCTCTCCATGCCTCAGACGGAGGAGGAGGGGAAGGAGGACGATCTGGAACCTCTTCACCCTCTGGGTTAGCGTTGGGAACTCGTTTCGGAGCCATCCTGAAAGAGATGACCACGATTCAGCAATTGATTGAAAGAAGGTATAAGCTGAATCAACGGATTGAAATGCAACAAGTCTTCACAATAATCATTCGAACAATAGGAACGAATGAAATCATTCGAACAAGAGGAACGAATGAAATTCTCAGTTTAATGATAACAACAATCTTCACGAGAAGCCACATAGGGGACAAAAGGTAAAATAAGAAAACAACAAGGTACGGATGGAAACAAACACAAGATAGGAGCTTCGTTCTAACATCTTTGTGCTGAAAGCTTATGAACGCGTTACGAAAGGGTTTTGCAATCCCCGGATCAGCATAGCCAAGGACCCTTTAAGATGCAACTCCCGATCGGAACATCGGTCATAAAGCCACTTCACTCAATGTAGAACCCCGAACTCGCTAACCTGCATTCGTTGGAAGAATGCCTACGATCTACTGGATAAACCCACCTATTAATTTCCGAAAGTTTCCAGTTATGCAATTAGGTGTTGGGGATACAGGGGAAGCACCGCGCAATCAACTCTAAACCTACATCCAGCTGTATCCATCCTTCAACACATAACCAGTCTTTCTCGGAAACTGTCTACCTCGGACCTTCGAAAAGCATCCACTATACCAAGCTATGGCAATACTCCCGAACTACCTCCCCAGTACTGGGTGATGTCGGGGTTATCTTGCCACTAACCGTATAGGAGAGATTTTCGATGTCGGCCGTCTTAAGTATTTAGTACTGCCGCGATATGCTTGTGACGACAATACCCCGAAGCTCAACTCCCCGGGACACTGCCACAACCCCTAATGTCAGGAGGCATCGAGAACAATATTCTCGTCACAAGAACATCGAAACAATCCAACAATACTCGCGAGATTCCTAAAAAAAATTGGTGCAATTTTTGAAAGTAGAAGAGGCAAGAGGAGACGTCAGGAGTCCTCACCAGAGAGAAAGGGGGTGAGAAGCAAAGAAATCCTACTCTCCGATATAAATATAGGACTCAAAATATTTTCAGTGTGTGCCTAGACTCGACCGTCAACGATTCGATCAATCAGTGGGGGCTTCTAGGTCGGAGAAGGCTCTGATACCAACTTGTAATGCCCAGGATGGGACTATATCTCCTACGTGTCGAGGCACGACTTAGAGACATAACCCCATGCTGGAATGATCGCAAGTTTGGTATCTTTGCACAACTCATGTAAAAGATGAGGATGGAAAACATAAAAATAGTTGGCTTACACTCGCCACGTCACACAAATACATTACATGTCCAAATCATCATTCAATAAAACATCACAGCCCATCTAAGGGTAAAATCCAAATGACAAGATACCAAACATAATTTAAATCCACAGGTCGGATCGAATCCTAGTAGAAGTTCCACTACTGATCATCAGGATAACGAACATAGTAGCGGCTACGCTCTTCGTCGTACTCCCAGTCTAGCTCGGTGCCATCACCTGGATAGCTCACCATCGGACCTGCATCTGGTGTGGTGAAGTAACTGTGAGCCACTGAGGACTCAGCAATCCCGTTCCCGGGTAACACGACTATTTAAGCCTTGGGTGTGGAACAAGGCTGGAGAAAGAATAAGAAAGTGGTTGCAGCAGCACTAGCCTAGCTTACGTATAAGAGAGCGAGAAGAGAAGGCGCCACGGTCGAGAGATGATCACTAAGTGATCCTAACTAAAACCAGTCAAACATAACCCCACCGTGTTCATCTCCCGAAACCCTTTCGGAAAATGACAGTCACGGAACACACGCCGGTAGTGTATTAGAACAATGTGTCAAGTTTTCTACAACCGGATATTAACAAGCTCCCATCTGCCACATAACCGCGGGCACGGCTTTCGAAAGTTCAAACCCTGCAGGGGTGTTCCAACTTGGCCCATGACAAGCCCACGATCCGCGGAGTCGCAACTCCAAGGTGGGAAGACCCGAGTATCCTCGGAATCCCGTGCTCGAGATACTCCGAACTAAGGTAAGGCTAATCCAGCAAATCCTCCCGGCGTGTCGACACCCTGATGGTAGCCGCGCGTATCTAGTCTCAGGACACGACCGGATGGGCGAAGCTACGGGTTTATATCAATCCTCGAGTTCCCTCGTGGTGACCCCGCAGGCTCTCCGTTTCGGACCAACACTCATGAGGAGCACTGGCCCGGGGTTGTTGATTAAGAACTCGGGTTTGCAAGACCCTATGCAAGTTTTATTAGTTATTAGGCGAATAGTACCAATGTTGGGACTTGCTGGAAAAGACTTAGCACTTAGCGGTTTATCGAGGGGGCCCCATAAACCCCAACCGTGTGAGGAACGCATAATCAAGGAACATAACACCGGCTTATACGGTTCCTAGCGGCATGAGTGGAACAAATCACCAAGCAAAAGGCTTAGCCTTCCACCCATTGCCAATATATAGATGATTTCATCTTAAGCATTTATATAGTGTGATATAACCCAACAAAACTTCAACATGAAGCAAGCATCTTCAACTTCACCTGCAACTAGCAACGCTATAAGAGGGGCTGAGCGAAGCCTACGTATAGCCAATCAATGGTTTGCATAGGTAGGGTGGTTAGACATGATCATGGTTACAAGTAGGAGGCTGACATGAAAGACATGGGCATCGAGGCAAAACTATAGATCGAGACTTCTAGCAATAGGCAAAAATAGTAATGGTATCCGGGTTCGGTCATCTTGCCTGAAGAGTTGTCATTCGGATCGTAAGAGGGGTCCTCGTTCTCAAGCTCGGTAGTAACCTCGTGCTCGTACTCGTACTCGGTCTCAGCTTCCGGCTCTAAACAATGCAATCACACAAGGCACGAATCAACAAGATGCAATGCGCACACAAAAATGATGGATGCATGACTTATGCACTAAGGGAGCACAATGAGCATGACAATATGCGACCAAGCAAAATGCTTCAAAACAAGATAAAAATAGGATATTATGAATATCCACGAAAAATCAATCAAGTTTCATATAAGACTTGCTGCAATCGGAGCTACGGGCTAAAAGTTATGCCCGAAACAATAAACATGCGAAAGCTGAAAATTACAGCAACATAGCAACTTCGGAGCACTAGATAAATAAGCTACAGCACTCAAACATCATGGCAAAGAGCATGGACACAAACTAGACATATCCTACAGCAAATAAGTCCATTGGTGCACCCCCAAAGGAGCCACAGATCAATAGCAACAAGCTTGGACATATTGAACTTGACAACAAAATCCTGACAGCAGTATTTTATTGCAACTTTGGAGCAAAAGTTAAATATGCTACATCCACTCAAATAAGCATGTGAGAGCATGAATGGATAGCCAACAATATATACTACAAGGAACCAACAAGAGTCACCCCAAAACTATCATGGATTGGCCTAGAACAACAAGCAAACATGGCATCTGGAAATTAAAAATTCCAGACTTAGTGAAATTTCACTAAGTGTTAAAACAGCAGTTTCATCATGGCATCTTTGAGAGCAAGTTTAAGTCACCTCAAAACTAAACATGGCAAGTGGTAAGAACCACATCAAAGTACATATGATGGTGAATCCAAAACACCTAAGCATGCATCATGGGGACAATCACAATGATAGCAATGAGCTCCTCAAGTTGGCATCTCATAACAAGCTTAAAAACTTAACAGCCACATAGCACTTTGCAACGGAGATAAACATGGCAAGATTAAATCTATCATGCAAGTCTAAGCAATCATCATGTAGAGCATGACAAGACAAACACGTGGACATGTCATTTGCATCATTCGGATAAACGAGCACCAAGTTATCACTATGCAAAGATGGCATGAAAAACAACACTAACATCAGTTTTTATCACGATGCACTCTTGCAACAGAATTTTAAGCACCTAGATGAACTCAAACATGTATGGCACAATGGAATGAAATGTAGTACATGTCTCCACGAACATCTGGACATCTCATTCACTCAAAACGGAGCAACACACACAAAGTTATCACCATTTGAAAATAGCATCAGAGATGAAAAAACTGGGGACTTAGAGGAATTTGGGGGCAACCTTCTCAGATCTGAAAAGTCAAACGGGCTCCTGGGCTGGAGGAAGCAGATCGGGCTAGGGATCCTGGCGGATCGGAGCGGTCTGGACCCGCGGAGAGGCGGGCCGGCCGACGGCGGACTGGGCCCCGCGACTGGGCTGCGCGGCTGGCTGGAGGCCCGGCCCAGGCGGCTGCGGAGGAGGCGGTGAGACGGGCCCGGCGGAGAGGACTCGACCCAGGCGGAGGGACTCGGCCCAGGCGACGCGGGAGGCGGCTGGGCCCCGATCGAGCGGAGGGATCCGGCCCAGGCGCCTGTCCTGCGGGGTGGGAGGAAGGCGGAGGCCCACGGGCGGCCTGGTAGGGTTGCTGCGCAGCGATCCAGATCGGGGGCTCCTCCCCCGATCCGATCGGGAGGGCGGCGGCGGTGGCCCCAGGCCGGCGGGAGGCGTGGCCGGCGGGATCTGGGAGATGGGGAGGCGGCGGTGGTGCGGCTGTGGGGCGCCGGAGGTGATTGAGGGAGGTGGTGCGGCGAGCTCCGGCGAGCTCCGGCGAGGAGGAGATGCCGGCGGCGAGGATCTCCGGCGAAGGGTGGCGCGGCTCCGACGAGGAATCCGGCGAACTTTCCGGTGAGGTGGCGGTGGCTGGTGGAAGAAGAAGATGGGGGCTAGGGTTTCCTTGATTTGGGGCAAAAATTGGGGGAAGTGGACAAATATATAGGCACAAGGAGCTAGGGTTGTCCAAATGGAGTGCGGTTTTCGGCCACGCGATTAGAATTGGATGGCCTAGATGATAGGAGGGGTTAGGAGTGGTTTGATGGGCTGTTGGAGGGGTGTCTTGGGCCTCAAAGTGGAGGCACTTTTAGCCCACGAGAATAACTGTTGGGGTAGCAAACGAACTCCAAACGCAACGAGATTTGACAGGAGGGTTACACACACCAAAACAACAACACACGACAAGTCTCACGCCAAACCGGTAACGTTACACGGACAAACACCAAACTAGGCCTACAGGACGCCACGGACACGTGAGGGAGCTCCGGAACGCGAAACAGACAACGGGAAGGAACGCGTGGAACCGGATGCAAACGACAACACAAATGCACTGCGATGCACATGACTACATGATATGGATGAATGCCACACACGCACACAACAAAACGACGAGAATCCGAAAGACAAAGAACCCGAAATGGAATTGATGAAGCCGGAGATATATTATGTTGCCCAAAAGGGAAAGTATTACGTCCGGGGCATTACAAACTCTCCTCTACTACAAAAAGATCTCGTCCCGAGATCTAGGACTGGAAAAAGGAAGGGTACTCGGAACGAAGATGATCTTCTCGTTCCCACGTAGCTTCTCGGTCGGTATGGTGTGACCATTTGACTTTCAAGAATTTGATGGACTTGTTGCGGGTCTTGCGCTCGGTTTCTTCGAGAATAGCAACTGGGTGCTCTCGGTAGGACAAATCTTGTTGAAGATCAATCTCTTCAAACGGAATCATGCGTTCAGGAGTCTTGAAGCACTTGCGGAGTTGAGACACATGAAACACATCATGAACATTGTCGAAGTTGGAAGGGAGCTCAAGTTGATAGGCTAGATCGCCTCTTTTGCCAAGGATCTTGAAAGGCCCGACGTATCTAGGAGCAAGCTTTCCTTTGATACCGAATCTTTGGGTTCCTTTCATAGGAGAAACACGGAGATAGACGTGATCATCAATGTTGAAGGCCAAATCACGATGCTTGCCGTCATAGTAGCTCTTCTGACGTGACTGAGCAGCTTTGAGATTCTCACGTATGACTTTGCACATTTCTTCGGCTTCTGAGATCAAGTCATTGCCAAGAAGTTGACGTTCGCCTGTTTCAGACCAGTTGAGGGGGGTACGGCATTTTCTGCAATAGAGGATTTCAAACGGAGCTTTGCCTGCACTTGCTTGGAAGCTGTTGTTGTAAGAGAACTCGGCAAAGGGAAGGCAGTCTTCCCATTTCATGCCAAAAGATATGACACAGGCTCTGAGCATGTCTTCTAGAATCTGATTCACTCGCTCGACTTGACCACTAGTCTGAGGGTGAAAAGCAGTGCTGAACCTGATCTTAGTGCCCATGGCGGACTGACAGGAGTCCTAGAACTTTGAAGTGAACAAACTTCCACGGTCTGAGGAGATAACTTGAGGGATGCCATGTAAAGACACAATTCTGGAAGTGTACAACTCTGCCAATTGAGCTGCATTGATGGATTCTTTGACTGGAAGGAAGTGAGCGACTTTGGTAAGCTTGTCAATCACCACGAAGATAGAATCATTCCCTCTTTTGGACTTAGGAAAGCCAGTGACGAAATCCATTTCAATGTGGTCGAATTTCCACTCGGGAATAGGAAGAGGTTGGAGAAGCCCGGCTGGACGTTGATGTTCTGCCTTCACTCTTCTGCAGACATCACATTCATTCAAGAATTGGGCAATTTCCCTTTTCATGCGTGTCCACCAGTAAGATTGCTTGAGGTCTTGGTACATCTTGGAGCTACCAGGATGAATGGAAAGGAGGGAATGATGTGTTTCTTCCATTATGAGCTTCCTGAGATCACCTTTGGGAACGACGAGTCTCTCCTCGAAGAACAAGGTATCTCTCTCATCAACACGATAGCACTTGTATTTCGGAGTGCCCTTTGCAATACCATGTTTCACCTTCTGCACCATGGCATCACTGAGTTGGGCCTCACGGACCTGATCTTCCAAGGTAGGAGCAATATGAAGATTTGCAAGAAAACCCTACGGAAAAACTTGGAGGTTGAGTTTTCTGAAAGCTTCACAAAGCTCAGGCTGGAACGGCTTAATGAGAAGGCTGTTGCAATATGCCTTTCTGCTCAAAGCATGTGCAATCACATTCGCCTTGCCAGGAGTGCATTCGATGCTGAGATCATACTCTTGGATCATTTCAACCCAACGAGTCTGGCGGAGGTTCAGATTCGGCTGTGTGAAGATGTACTTCAAGCTCTTGTGATCGGTGAAGATGTCGACTTTTCTGCCCAACAACAGATGTCTCCACGTAATCAAAGCATGTACCACAGCTGCTAGCTCGAGATCATGTGTGGGATAGTTCTTCTCACTTGGCTTCAGCTGACGAGAAGTGTATGCCACAATTCTCTTGTCTTGCATAAGCACACCACCAAGTCCTTGAAGAGAAGCATCACAGAATACTTCGTAGGGCTTGGATTCATCTGGAGGAGTAAGAACTGGAGCAGAGACGAGATTTTCTTTGAGAGTTTTGAATGCCACTTCACACTCTGGAGACCAAAAATATTTGACATTCTTCTGCAGCAAGTTGGAAAGAGGCTTGGCAATCTTGGAGAAGTTCTCAACGAACCTTCTGCAATAGCTGGCAAGACCCAGAAAACTTCGGAGTTGCTTGACGTTCTGAGGAGCTTCCCAGTTGACAATTGCTTCAACTTTCTCGGGGTTTACCGCAATACCGTCAGCGGAGATGATATGGCCCAGGTACAAAACCTTATCGAGCCAAAATTCGCACTTGGAGAACTTGGCATAGAACTTGTGCTCACGGAGTTGGTCAAGAACCAGACGTAAGTGCTTTTCGTGATCTTCTTCATTCTTGGAAAATACCAGAATATCATCCAGATACACAAGCACAAACTCGCCGGTGTAGGGGTTGAAGATGTAGTGCATCATTCTCGAGAAGGTAGGAGGAGCATTGGCGAGACCAAAGGACATGACCGTATACTCGTATGAGCCGTAGCTCGTTCTGAAGTGAGTCTTGGGGATGTCTTCCTCGCGAATGCGAATTTGGTGATAGCCCATTCGGAGATCGAGCTTAGAGAACACTTTAGCTCCTTTGAGCTGCTCGAACAGTTCGTTGATGTTGGGGAGCGGATACTTGTTCTTTATTGTCTTCTTGTTCAATGGCCGGTAATCAACGCAGAGACGCTCCGTGCCATCTTTCTTCTTGACAAATAAGACACCACAGCCCCAAGGAGACGTACTAGGCCTGATGAGACCCATATGCTCCTGTTCATCAAGCTGCTTCTTCAATTCCTTCAATTCTTTAGGAGAGAGCTTGTACGGACGCCGGCATGCTAGCTCAGTACCCGGCTCGAGTTCGATGACGAATTCCACTTGACGGTGTGGAGGCATGCCTGGAAGTTCTTCAGGAAAGACGTCTTGGTATTCGTTTACCACCGGAGTTTGAGATATGGCATTAATCTAGCCCTTATCATTGAGAGAGAAAAGCCTGATAGTGTTATCCCTGGAGGCAAAGATAATCACATCTTCATCAAGATGAGTCATCTTGACTTCCTTCTGTGCACAATCAATTTGAGCATCATGCTGAGAAAGCCAATCCATTCCGAGGATGAGATCGATGTCGGAATTTCCAAGAACCACCGGTTTAGCCAGAAAGCGATAATCACCCATGCGAATAGAAACATCCGGAGCAAATATATTAGAAGTCATACGTCTCCCCGGAGAAATGACTTGCAACTTCTGAGGCAGATTTTTGGTGACAATATCGTGCTTGGATGCAAAAGGACATGACATGAAAGAACATGAAGCACCCGAATCAAACAAAACTTTAGCTGGAAAGGAGTTAACTGAGAGGTTACCCAATATCACATCAGACGAATTCTCCGCTTGTGCTGCATTCATCAGATTGACCCTTGCTGCCTTTGGATCATGCTTGACCATAGCGGTACCGACAGGAGGAGGAGGCGGAAGGCGCCTCGAATTGTTGCACTTGTTTGAATAATGACCCTTCTGGCCACACTTGTAGCAAGTGACCTCAGAAAGTGGACGAGTAGGAGGAGCACTTAGTCTTGGAGCTTGGAACTGCTGCTTGGACTGATTGTTGGAGTTGGGTGGGTGGGAGAAACCACGACCACCAGCATTCTTGTTGTTGTTGGAGTTGTTGTAAGGAGCTCGAATCACTGGAGGAGGAGGAAGCCAAAATTTCTGTTGTTTCGAGACCATCTGAGACGATGAGGAGGAGTGAACGGCATCTTTAATCCTCTTTTTAGAAGCCTCCATCTTGAGCTAGGCTGCCTCTTGCTTGAGCGCCATGTTATAGAATTTGTCGAACTCATCGGGCTCGAACAAGGTGAGAGCAAGTTGAAGTTCATCTTTGAGACCTTTTCGGAATTGATAGATCTTGCTCTTGGCATCCGGAATGTCTTGCTTAGCATAGCGGGCGAGGTTTTGGAACTTGACATTATACTGGTAGACAGTCATAGAGCCCTGCTTCAGGTTGCGGAATTGCTCACGCATACCCTCAATGACACTTGTTGGAATGTGGTGAGAGCGAAAGTCCTTGTAGAAATCCTCCCAAGAGATCACACGACCTGACCTGGAGTCTTTGTACTGCTGCCACCAGTCAGCTGCTTGGTCTTTGAGTTGGAAGGCTGCAAACTTCACATAGTCGTCTTCCTTTACGTTACTGCACTCAAAATGCTTCTTGATATCGGTTAACCAATCTTCAGCATCAAGAGGGTCGACACAGTAACTGAAAGCTTTTGGATTATTGGCCAAGAACTGGTTGAGAGTAGTATGGTGCTGCTGGTTGAAGAAGTTGCCTTGATTCCCTGGAACACCCTGATTAGCTTGATTAGCTTGCATCTGCTGCATCATCTGCATCAACATCTGGGTGTTCTGATTTGTAGTCTGCATAATCGCTCTCCATGCCTCAGACGGAGGAGGAGGGGAAGGAGGACGATCTGGAACCTCTTCACCCTCTGGGTTAGCGTTGGGAACTCGTTTCGGAGCCATCCTGAAAGAGATGACCACGATTCAGCAATTGATTGAAAGAAGGTATAAGCTGAATCAACGGATTGAAATGCAACAAGTCTTCACAATAATCATTCGAACAATAGGAACGAATGAAATCATTCGAACAAGAGGAACGAATGAAATTCTCAGTTTAATGATAACAACAATCTTCACGAGAAGCCACATAGGGGACAAAAGGTAAAATAAGAAAACAACAAGGTACGGATGGAAACAAACACAAGATAGGAGCTTCGTTCTAACATCTTTGTGCTGAAAGCTTATGAACGCGTTACGAAAGGGTTTTGCAATCCCCGGATCAGCATAGCCAAGGACCCTTTAAGATGCAACTCCCGATCGGAACATCGGTCATAAAGCCACTTCACTCAATGTAGAACCCCGGACTCGCTAACCTGCATTCGTTGGAAGAATGCCTACGATCTACTGGATAAACCCACCTATTAATTTCCGAAAGTTTCCAGTTATGCAATTGGGTGTTGGGGATACAGGGGAAGCACCGCGCAATCAACTCTAAACCTATATCCAGCTGTATCCATTCTTCAACACATAACCAGTCTTTCTCGGAAACTGTCTACCTCGGACCTTTGAAAAGCATCCACTATACCAAGCTATGGAAATACTCCCGAACTACCTCCCCAGTACTGGGTGATGTCGGGGTTATCTTGCCACTAACCGTATAGGAGAGATTTTCGATGTCGGCCGTCTTAAGTATTTAGTACTGCCGCGATATGCTTGTGACGACAATACCCCGAAGCTCAACTCCCCGGGACACAGCCACAACCCCTAATGTCAGGAGGCATCGAGAACAATATTCTCGTCACAAGAACATCGAAACAATCCAACAATACTCGCGAGATTCCTAAAAAAAATTGGTACAATATTTGAAAGTAGAAGAGGCAAGAGTAGGCGTCAGGAGTCCTAACCAGAGAGAAAGGGAATGAGAAGCAAAGAAATCCTACTCTCCGATATAAATATAGGACTCAAAATATTTTCAGTGTGTGCCTAGACTCGACCGTCAACGATTCGATCAATCAGTGGGGGCTTCTAGGTCGGAGAAGGCTCTGATACCAACTTGTAATGCCCAGGATGGGACTATATCTCCTACGTGTCGAGGCACGACTTAGAGACATAACCCCATGCTGGAATGATCGCAAGTTTGGTATCTTTGCACAACTCATGTAAAAGATGGGGATGGAAAACATAAAAATAGTTGGCTTACACTCGCCACGTCACATAAATACATTACATGTCCAAATCATCATTCAATAAAACATCACAGCCCATCTAAGGGTAAAATCCAAATGACAAGATACCAAACATAATTTAAATCCACAGGTCGGATCGAATCCTAGTAGAAGTTCCACTACTGATCATCAGGATAACGAACATAGTAGCGGCTACGCTCTTCGTCGTACTCCCAGTCTAGCTCGGTGCCATCACCTGGATAGCTCACCATCGGACCTGCATCTGGTGTGGTGAAGTAACTGTGAGCCACAGAGGACTCAGAAATCCCGTTCCCGGGTAACATGACTATTTAAGCCTTGGGTGTGGAACAAGGCTGGAGAAAGAATAAGAAAGTGGTTGCAGCAGCACTAGCCTAGCTTACGTATAAGAGAGCGAGAAGAGAAGGCGCCACGGTCGAGAGATGATCACTAAGTGATCCTAACTAAAACCAGTCAAACATAACCCCACCGTGTTCATCTCCCGAAACCCTTTCGGAAAATGCAGTCACGGAACACACGCTGGTAGTGTATTAGAACAATGTGTCAAGTTTTCTACAACCGGATATTAACAAGCTCCCATCTGCCACATAACCGCGGGCACGGCTTTCGAAAGTTCAAACCCTGCAGGGGTGTTACAACTTGGCCCATGACAAGCCCACGATCCGCGGAGTCGCAACTCCAAGGTGGGAAGACCCGAGTATCCTCGGAAACCCGTGCTCAAGATACTCCGAACTAAGGTAAGGCTAATCCAGCAAATCCTCCCGGCGTGTCGACACCCTGATGGTAGCCGCGCGTATCTAGTCTCAGGACACGACCGGATGGGCGAAGCTACGGGTTTATATCAATCCTCGAGTTCCCTCGTGGTGACCCCGCAGGCTCCCCGTTTCGGACCAACACTCATGAGGAGTACTAGCCCGGGGTTGTTGATTAAGAACTCGGGTTTGCAAGACCCTATGCAAGTTTTATTAGTTATTAGGCGAATAGTACCAATGTTGGGACTTGCTGGAAAAGACTTAGCACTTAGCGGTTTATCGAGGGGGCCCCATAAACCCCAACCGTGTGAGGAACGCATAATCAAGGAACATAACACCGACTTATACGGTTCCTAGCGGCATGAGTGGAACAAATCACCAAGCAAAAGGCTTAGCCTTCCACCCATTGCCAATATATAGATGATTTCATCTTAAGCATTTATATAGTGTGATATAACCCAACAAAACTTCAAAATGAAGCAAGCATCTTCAACTTCACCTGCAACTAGCAACGCTATAAGAGGGGCTGAGCGAAGCCTACGTATAGCCAATCAATGGTTTGCATAGGTAGGGTGGTTAGACATGATCATGGTTACAAGTAGGAGGCTGACATGAAAGACATGGGCATCGAGGCAAAACTATAGATCGAGACTTCTAGCAATAGGCAAAAATAGTAATGGTATCCGGGTTCGGTCATCTTGCCTGAAGAGTTGTCGTTCGGATCGTAAGAGGGGTCCTCGTTCTCAAGCTCGGTAGTAACCTCGTGCTCATACTCGTACTCGGTGTCAGCTTCCGGCTCTAAACAATGCAATCACACAAGGCACGAATCAACAAGATGCAATGCGCACACAAAAATGATGGATGCATGACTTATGCACTAAGGGAGCACAATGAGCATGACAATATGCGACCAAGCAAAATGCTTCAAAACAAGATAACAATAGGATATTATGAATCTCCACGAAAAATCAATCAAGTTTCATATAAGACGTGCTGCAATCGGAGCTACGGGCTAAAAGTTATGCCCGAAACAATAAACATGCGAAAGCTGAAAATTACAGCAACATAGCAACTTCGGAGCACTAGATAAATAAGCTACAGCACTCAAACATCATGGCAAAGAGCGTGGACACAAACTAGACATATCCTACAGCAAATAAGTCCATTGGTGCACCCCCAAAGGAGCCACGGATCAATAGCAACAAGCTTGGACATATTGAACTTGACAACAAAATCCTGACAGCAGTATTTTATTGCAACTTTGGAGCAAAAGTTAAATATGCTACAACCACTCAAATAAGCATGTGAGAGCATGAATGGATAGCCAACAATATATACTACAAGGAACCAACAAGATTCACCCCAAAACTATCATGGATTGGCCTAGAACAACAAGCAAACATGGCATCTGGAAATTACAAATTCCAGACTTAGTGAAATTTCACGAAGTGTTAAAACAGCAGTTTCATCATGGCATCTTTGAGAGCAAGTTTAAGTCACCTCAAAACTAAACATGGCAAGTGGTAAGCACCACATCAAAGTACATATGATGGTGAATCCAAAACACCTAAGCATGCATCATGGGGACAATCACAATGATAGCAATGAGCTCCTCAAGTTGGCATCTCATAACAAGCTTAAAAACTTAACAGCCACATAGCACTTTGCAACGGAGATAAACATGGCAAGATTAAATCTATCATGCAAGTCTAAGCAATCATCATGTAGAGCATGACAAGACGAACACGTGGACATGTCATTTGCATCATTCGGATAAACGAGCACCAAGTTATCACTATGCAAAGATGGCATGAAAAACAACACTAACAACAGTTTTTATCACGATGCACTCTTGCAACAGAATTTTAAGCACCTAGATGAACTCAAACATGTATGGCACAATGGAATGAAATGTAGTACATGTCTCCACGAACATCTGGACATCTCATTCACTCAAAACGGAGCAACACACACAAAGTTATAACCATTTGAAAATAGCATCAGAGATGTAAAAACTGGGGACTTAGAGGAATTTGGGGGCAACCTTCTCAGATCTGAAAAGTCAAACGGGCTCCTGGGCTGGAGGAAGCGGATCGGGCTAGGGATCCAGGCGGATCGGAGCGGTCTGGACCCGCGGAGAGGCGGGCCGGCCGGCGGCGAACTGGGCCCCGCGACTGGGCTGCGCGGCTGGCTGGAGGCCCGGCCCAGGCGGCTGCGGAGGAGGCGGTGAGACGGGCCCGGCGGAGAGAACTCGGCCCAGGCGGAGGGACTCGGCCCAGGCGACGCGGGAGGCGACTGGGCCCCGATCGAGCGGAGGGATTCGGCCCAGGCGCCTGTCCTGCGGGGTGGGAGGAAGGCGGAGGCCCACGGGCGGCCTGGTAGGGTTGTTGTGCAGCGATCCAGATCGGGGGCTCCTCCCCCGATCCGATCGGGAGGGCGGCGGCGGACGCTGCCTGGCGGCGGTGGTGGTGGCCCCAGGCCGGCGGGAGGCGTGGCCGGCGGGAGCTGGGAGATGGGGAGGCGGCGGTGGTGCGGCTGTGGGGCGCCGGAGGTGATGGAGGGAGGTGGTGCGGCGAGCTCCGGCGAGGAGGAGATGCCGGCGGCGAGGATCTCCGGCGAAGGGTGGCGCGGCTCCGGCGAGGAATCCGGCGAACTTTCCGGCGAGGTGGCGGTGGCTGGAGGAAGAAGAAGATGGGGGCTAGGGTTTCCTTGATTTGGGGCAAAAATTGGGGGAAGTGGACAAATATATAGGCACAAGGAGCTAGGGTTGTCCAAATGGAGTGCGGTTTTGGGCCACACGATTAGAATTGGATGGCCTAGATGATAGGAGGGGTTAGGAGTGGTTTGATGGGCTGTTGGAGGGGTGTCTTGGGCCTCAAAGTGGAGGCACTTTTAGCCCACGAGAATAACTGTTGGGGTAGCAAACGAACTCCAAACGCAATGAGATTTGACAGGCGGGTTACACACACCAAAACAACAACACACGACAAGTCTCGCGCCAAACCGGTAACGTTACACGGCCAAACACCAAACTAGGCCTACGGGACGCCACAGACACGTGAGGGAGCTCCGGAACGCGAAACGGACAACGGGAAGGAACGCGTGGAACCGGATGCAAACGACAACACAAATGCATTGCGATGCACATGACTACATGATATGGATGAATGCCACACACGCACACAACAAAACGACGAGAACCCGAAATGGATTTGATGAAGCCGGAGATATATTATATTGCCCAAAAGGGAAAGTATTACATCCGGGGCATTACATTAGGATTGACAAAACCTTCTGGTTGCATCATAGACAACTCTTCTTTAATAAATCCATTAAAGAACGCAGTTTTGTTATCCATTTGCCAGATTTCATAAAATGCGGCAATTGCTAACATGATTCGGACAGACTTAAGCATCGCTACGAGTGAGAAAATCTCATCGTAGTCAACACCTTGAACTTGTCGAAAACCTTTCGCAACAAGTCGAGCTTTGTAGACAGTAACATTACCATCTGCGTCAGTCTTCCTCTTAAAGATCCATTTATTTTCAATTGCTTTCCGATCATTGGGCAAGTCAACCAAAGTCCACACTTTGTTCTCATACATGGATCCCATCTCAGATTTCATGGCCTCAAGCATTTTTGCGGAATCTGGGCTCATCATCGCTTCCTCATAGTTCGTAGGTTCATCATGGTCTAGTAACATGACTTCCAGAACCGGGTTACCGTACCACTCTGGCAAGAAACACACTCTGGTTGACCTACGAGGTTCAGTAGTAACTTGATCTAAAGTTTCATGATCATCATCATTAGCTTCCTCGCTGATTGGTGTAGGAATCACTAGAACTAGTTTCAGTGATGTACTACTTTCCAATTTGGGAGAAGGTACAATTACCTCATTAAGTTCCACTTTCCTCCCATTCACTTCTTTCGAGAGAAACTCCTTCTCTAGAAAGTATCCATTTTTAGCAACGAATATCTTGCCTTTGGATTTTTGATAGAAGGTGTACCCAATAGTTTCCTTTGGGCATCCTATGAAGACACATTTCTCCTATTTGGGTTCGAGCTTATCAGGTTGAAACTTTTTTCACATAAGCATCACTGCCCCAAACTTGAAGAAATGATAGCTTAGGTTTCTTGCCAAACCACGGTTCATACGGTGTCGTCTCAAACGGATTTAGATGGTGCCCTATTTAATGTGAATGCAGCTGTCTCTAATGCATAACCCCAAAACGATAGTGGTAAATCGGTAAGAGACATCATAGATCGCACCATATCTAATAAAGTGCGGTTACGACGTTCGGACACACCATTACGCTGTGGTGTTCTAGGTGGCGTGAGTTGTGAAACTATTTCACATTGTTTTAAATGATGGCCAAACTCGTAACTTCAAATATTCGCCTCCGCGATCTGATCGTAGAAACTATTATTTTCTTGTTATAATGATTTTCCACTTCACTCTGAAATTCTTTGAACTTTTCAAATGTTTCGGACTTATGTTTCATCAAGTAGATATACCCACATATGCTCAAATCATCTGTGAAGGTCAAAAAATAACGATACCCGCTGTGAGCTTCAACACTCATCGGACCACATACATCAGTATGTATTATTTCCAATAAGTCAGTTGCTCGCTCCATTGTTCCGGAGAACGGAGTCTTAGTCATCTTGCCCATGAGGCATGGTTCGCAAGCATCAAAAGATTCATAATCAAGTGATTCCAAAAGCCCATCAACATAGAGTTTCTTCATGCGCTTTACACCAATATTACCTAAACGGCAGTGCCACAAATAAGTTGCACTATCATTATTAACTTTGCATCTTTTGGCTTCAATATTATGAATATGTGTATCACTATGATTAAGATCCAACAAACTATTTTTATTGGGTGTATGACCATCGAAGGTTTTATTCATGTAAACAAAACAACAATTATTCTCTGACTTTAAATGAATAAACGTATTGCAATAAACATGATCAAATCATATTCATGCTCAACGCAAACACCAAACATCATTTAATTAGGTTCAACACTAATCCCGAAAGTATAGGGAGTGTGCGATGATGATCATATCAATCTTGGAACCACTTCCAGCACACATCGTCACTTCACCCTTAACTAGTCTGTTCATTCTGCAACTCCCGTTTTGAGTTACTAATTTTAGCAACTGAACCGGTATCAAATACCCAGGGGTTGCTATGAACACTAGTAAAGTACACATCAATAATCTGTATATCAAATATACCTTTGTTCACTTTGCCATCCTTCTTATCCGCCAAGTATCTAGGGCAGTTTCCACTTCTAGTGACCATTTCCTTTGCAGTAGAAGCACTTAGTTTCAGGCTTAAGTTTAGCTTTGGGTTTCTTCACGGGAGTGATAACTTGCTTGTCATTCTTCTTGAAGTTCCCCTTCTATCCCTTTGCCCTTTACTTGAAACAAGTGGTCTTGTTAACCATCAACACTTGATGCTCTTTCTTGATTTCTACCTTCGCCGATTTCAGCATCGCGAAGAGCTCGGGAATTACTTTCGTCATCCCTTGCATATTATAGTTCATCACGAAGTTCTACTAACTTGGTGATAGTGATTAGAGAACTTTGTCAATTACTATCTTATCTGGAAGATTAACTCCCACTTGATTCATGTAATTGTACTACCCAAACAATCTGAACACATGCTCACTGGTTGAGCTATTCTCCTCCATCTTGTAGGCAAAGTACAGTTAGAGGTCTCATACTTCTCGACACGGGCATGAGTATGAAATACTAATTTCAACTCTTGGAACATCTTATATGCTCCGTGGCGTTCAAAATGTTTTTGAATTCCCGGTTCTAAGCCGTAAAGCATGGTGCACTAAACTATTAAGTAGACATCATATTGAGCTTTGCCAAAACGTCCATAATGTTCGCATCTGCTCCTGCAATAGGTCTGTCACCTAGCGGTGCATCAAGGACATAATTCTTCTGTGCAGCAATGAGGAAAATCCTTAGATCACGGAACAATTCCGCATCATTGCTACTGTCATCTTTCAACTTATATTTCTCTAGGAACATATAAAAATAAACGGGGAGCTACATCGCGAGCTATTGATCTAGAACATAGATATGCTAATACTACCAGGACTAAGTTCAGGACAAATTAAAGTTCAATTAATCATATTACTAAAGAACTCCCACTTAGACAGACATCCCTCTAGTCATCTAAATGAACATGTGATCCAAATCAACTAAACCATGTCCGATCATCACGTGAGATGGAGTAGTTTTCAATGGTGAACATCTTATGTTGATCATATCTACTATACGATTCACGCTCGACCTTTCGGTCTCCAGTGTACCGAGGCCATGTCTGTACATGCTAGGCTCGTCAAGTTTAACCCGAGTATTCCGCATGTGCAAAACTGTCTTGCACCCATTGTATGTGAACGTAGAGCCTATCACACCCAATCATCACGTGGTGTCTCAGTACGAACAACTTTCGCAACGGTGCATACTCAGGGAGAACACTTGTACCTTGAAATTTTTGTAAGGGATCGTATTATAATGCTACCGCTATACTAAGCAAAATAAGAAGCATAATAAGATAAACATCACATGCAATCAAAATATGTGACAAGATATGGCCATCATCATCGTGTGTTTTTGATCTCCATCTCCAAAGCATCGTCATGATCTCTATCATCACCGGCTTGAGACCATGATCTTCATCGTAGCGTCGTGGCCGTCTCACCAACTATTGCTACTTCTACTATCCCTAACTCATAGTGATAAAGTAAAGCAATTACATGGCCTTCACAATTCATACAATAAAGAGACAACCATAAGGCTCCCGCCGGTTGCTGATAATTTACAAAACATGATCATCTCATACTATGACGTATAACTCATCACGTCTTGACCATATCACATCACAACATGCCCTGCAAAAGCAAGTTAGACGTCCTCTACTTTGTTGTTGCAAGTTTTACGTGGCTGCTACGGGCTTAGCAAGAACCGTTCTTACCTACGCATGAAAACCACAACGATTTTTCCTCAAGTGTGTTGTTTTAACCTTCAACAAGGACCGGGCGTAGCCACACTCGATTCAACTAAAGTGAGAGAGACAGACACCTGTCGGTCACCTTTAAGCAACGAGTGCTCGTAATGGTGAAACCAGTCTCGCGTAAGCATACGCGTAATGTCGGTCCGGGTCGCTTCATCTCATAATACCGCTGAATCAAAGTATGACATGCTCGTAAGCAGTATGACTATTATCGCCCACAACTCATTGTGTTCTACTCGTGCATATCATCTACACGTCCATTTTGCATCATGCTTATATGTTGATATTTATTGCATTATGGGCTGTTCTTACATGTTTTGTCACAATACTTATGCCTTTTCTCTCTTATTTTACAAGGTTTCCATGAAGAGGGAGAATGTCGGCAGCTGAAATTCTGGGCTGGAAAAGGAGCAAACTCTGGAAACCTATTCTGCACAACTCCGAAAGCCCTGAAACTCAATAGAACATCATTTCGGAAAATATAAAGAATATTTGGCGAAAGAAACCCATGAGGGCGGCCACCGACTGTCCTCGAGGGTGGGGGGCGCGCCCCCCTTCCCAGGGTGCGCACCCTGCCTCGTGGGCCAGCCGGCAGGCCCCCGATGCCCATCTTCTCCTATATGAGGTGTTTTGACCTGGAAAAAATCATAAGCAGGCTTTCGGGACCAGACGCCGCCGTCTCGAGGTGGAACAGAGGTGTTAACCAATCTAGGGCTCCGGCAGAGCTGTTCTGCCGGGGATACTTCCCTCCGGGAGGGGGAAATCGTCACCGCCGTCATCACAATCAACTCTCCCATCTTGGGGAGGGCTATCTTAATCAACATCTTCACCAGCACCATCTCCTCTCAAACTCTAGTTCATCTCTTGTATCCAATCTTTGTACCCAAACCTCAGATTGGTACCTGTGGGTTGGTAGTAGTGTTGATTACTCCTTGTAGTTGTTGCTAGTTGGTTTATTTGGTGGAAGATCATATGTTCAGGTCCATTATGCATATTAATACCCCTCTGATCATGAACAATATTATGTCTTGTGAGTAGTTACTTTTGCTCCTGAGGACATGGGAGAAGTCTTGCTATTAGTAGTCATGTGAGTTTGGTCTTTGTTCGATATTTTGATGAGATGTATGTTGTCTCTCCTCTAGTGGTGTCATGTGAACGTCGACTACATGACACTTCACCATTATTTGGGCCTAGAGGAAGGCATTGGGAAGTAATAAGTAGATGATGGGTTGCTAGAGTGACAGAAGCTTAAACCCTAGTTTATGCGTTGCTTCGTAAGGGGCTGATTTGGATCCATATGTTTCAAGCTATGGTTAGGTTTACCTTAATACTTCTTTTGTAGTTGCGGATGCTTGCATTAGAGGTTAATCATAAGTGGGAGGCTTGTCCAAGTAAGGGCATCACCCAAGCACCGGTCCACCCACATACCAAATTATCAAAGTACCGAACGCGAATCAGATGATCGTGATGAAAACTAGCTTGACGATAATTCCCATGTGTCCTCGGGAGCGCCTTCCTTTATATAAGAGTTTGTCCAGGCTTGTCCTTTGCTACAAAAAGTATTGGTACACTTTGCTGCACCTTATTTACTTTTACCTTCTGTCACTTGCTACCAACTATCTTATCACAAAAGTATCTGTTACCTACAATTTCAGTGCTTGCTGAAAATACCTTACTGAAAACTGCCTATCATTTCTTTCTGCTCCTCGTTGGATTCGACACTCTTACTTATCGAAAGGACTACGATATATCCCCTACACTTGTGGGCCATCAAGACTCTTTTCGGGCGCCGTTGCCGGGGAGTGAAGCGCCTTTGGTAAGGAAAAATTTATATAGTGTGCTGAAATTTATTGTCACTTGTTACTCTGGCTCAAAATACTTTGAGGGGCTTGTTCGGGGTATCTTCACCCCGAGCAGAAGAGCAAAGAGTTGCTCCTCAACGTACTGCACCTATCTAAAATGTTTGCTTTGAGATTCCTTCGGGTATGATAGAGAAACTGCTTGAAAATCCCTTTACAGGAGACGGAACACTGCATCCCGATTTACATCTAATCTATGTGGATGAAGTTTGTGGATTGTTTAAGCTTTCAGGTATGCCGGAGGATGTTATCAAGAAGAAGGTCTTCACTTTATCTTTGAAGGGATATGCATTGATATGGTTTAGGCTATGCGATGATATGGGATCATGGAACTATAATCGTCTGAAGTTGGAATTTCATCAGAAGTTCTACCCTATGCACCAGGTTCATCGTGATCGTAATTATATTTATAATTTCTGGCCTCGCAAAGGAGAAAGCATCGCTCAAGCTTGGGGGAGGCTTAAGTCAATGTTATATTCATGCCCCCAATCATAAGCTCTCAAGAGAAATGATCATTCAAAAATTTTATGCTTGGCTTTCTCATAATAATCGGTCCATGCCCGATACTTCTTGTTCTGGCTCTTATATGATGAAGACTATTGACTTCAAATGGGATTTATTGGAAAGAATTAAACGCAACTCTGAAGATTGGGATCTCGACGAAGGTAAGGAGTTAGGTATGACCCCTAAGTTTGATTGTGTTAAAGCTTTTATGGATACCGATGTTTTCCGTGAGTTTAGCACTAAGTATGGACTTGACTCTGAGATAGTAGCTTCATCTGTGAATCTTTTGCTACTCATGTTGATCTCCCCAAGGAGAAGTGGTTTAAATACCATCCCCCTATTGAAGTAAAAGTAGTTGAATCTATTAAAGTTGAAGAAAAGACTATCACTTATAATGTTGATCCTGTTAGGCCTACCGCTTATATTGAGAAACCACCTTTCCCTGTTAGGATAAAGGATCATGCTCAAGCTTCAACTGTAGTTTTTAAGAGTAATACTAGAACACGTAGACCCTCTGGGCAAATTAAAGTTGAACCTAGTGTTGTTGTGGTTAAAGATCTCTTCGTAGAAGATTTAGATGGACATGTTATTTATCTCCAAGAAGAGTCTGCTAGAATAGCCAAACCCAATGCTAGGAATAAACATAAACCTGTTGTAGGCTTGCCTGTTATCTCTGTTAAGATAGGAGATCATTGTTATCATGATTTATGTGACGTAGGTGCTAGTGCGAGTATTATCCCTTTTGATCTGTACAACAAAATTATGCATGATATTGCACCTGTTGAGTTAGAAGGGATTGATGTTACTATTAAGCTTGCTAATAGATATACTATTTCACCAGTTGGGATTGTTAGAGATATTGAAGTCTTGTGTGGGAAGGTTAAATACCCTTCTGATTTTCTTGTTCTTAGTTTCCCACAAGATGCATTCTGTCCCATTATATTTGGTAGACCCTTCTTGAATACTGTTAATGCCAAGATAGACTGCGTGAAAGATGTTGTTACTATTGGATTAGGGGATATGTCTCATGATTTTGACTTTGCTAAATTCCGTAGACAACCCCTTGAAAAGGCACCACCCAGTAGAGATGAAATTATTGGTCTTGCTTCTATTGCCGTGCCACCTAATGATCCTTTAGAACAATACTTACTAGACCATGAAAATGATATGATATGAATGAGAGAAGGGAAATAGATGAAATATTCCTTACACAGGGACCCGTATTGAAAAACAACTTGCCTGTTGAAATCCTAGGGGATCCTCCTCCACCCAAGGGTGATCCCGTGTTTGAACTTAAACTTTTTCCTGATAATCTTAAGTATGTTTATCTTGATGAAAAGAAGATATATCTTGTTATTATAAGTGCTAACCTTTCAGAGTAGGAAGAAGAAAAATTATTGAAAACTCTGAAGAAGGACCATCCTGCTATTGGATATACTCTGGATGATCTTAAGGGCATTAGTCCCACTATATGCCAACACAAGATAAAATTGGAAGAAAATGCTAAACCAGTTATTGATCATCAGCGATGGTTAAATCCTAAGATGAAAGAAGTGGTAAGAAAGGAAATACTAAAGCTTCTAGAGGCAGGTATTATCTATCCAGTTGCTGATAGCCAGTGGGTAAGTCCTGTCCATTGTGTTCCTAAGAAAGGAGGTATGACTGTTGTCCCTAATGATAAAGATGAATTAATCCCGCAAAGAATAGTTACAGGTTATAGGATGGTAATTGATTTCCGTAAGTTAAATAAAGCTACTAAGAAAGATCATTACCCCTTGCCATTTATTGATCAAATGCTAGAAAGGTTATCCAAACATACTCATTTCTGCTTTCTAGATGGTTATCCCGGTTTCTCTCAAATACCTGTGTCAAAAGGGGATCAAGAAAAGACCACTTTTACTTGTCCTTTCGGTACCTTTGCTTATAGATGTATGCCTTTTGGTTTATGTAATGCACCTGCTACCTTTCAAAGATGCATGATGGCTATATTCTCTGATTTTTGTGAAAAGATTGTTGAGGTTTTCCTGGATGATTTCTCCGTTTACAGAACTTCTTTTGATGATTGCTTAAGCAACCTTGATCGAGTATTGCAGAGATGTGAAGACACTAACCTTGTCTTGAATTGGGAGAAGTGCCACTTTATGGTTAATGAAGGCATTGTATTGGGACATAAAATTTCTGAGAGAGGTATTGAAGTTGACAAAGCTAAAGTTGATGCTATTGAAAAGATGCCACAACCAAAGGACATCAAAGGTATACGAAGTTTCCTTGGTCATGCCGGGTTTTATAGGAGGTTCATTAAGGACTTCTCCAAAATCTCCAGGCCTCTGACTAATCTCTTACAAAAAGATATTCCTTTTGTCTTTGATGATGATTGTCTAGAAGCATTTGAAATACTTAAGAAAGCATTGATCTCTGCACCTATTGTCCAGCCTCCTAACTGGAATTTACCATTTGAGATTATGTGCGATGGTAGTGATTATGCTGTAGGTTTTGTCCTAGGGCAAAGAGTTGATAAGAAATTGAATGTTATCCAGTATGCTAATAAAACTCTAGATAGTGCCCAAAGAAATTATGCTACCACTGAGAAAGAGTTTTTAGCAGTTGTATTTGCTTGTGATAAGTTTAGACCATACATTGTTGATTCTAAAGTAACTATTCACACTGATCATGCTACTATCAAATACCTTATGGAAAATAAAGATGGTAAACCTAGACTTATTAGATGGGTTCTCTTGCTGCAAGAATTTGACTTGCATATTATTGATAGAAAGGGAGCTGAGAACCCCATAGCAGATAACTTGTCTAGGTTAGAGAATATACTTGATGACCCACAACCTATTGATGATAGCTTTCCTGATGAACAACTAGCTGTCATAAGTACTACTCGTACTGCTCCATGGTATGCTGATTATGCTAATTACATTGTTGCTAAGTTTATACCTCCTAGCTTCACATACCAGCAAAAGAAAAAGTTCTTCTATGATTTGAGACCTTACTTCTGGGATGACCCACATCTTTATAAAGAAGGAGTAGATGGTATTATTAGACGTTGTGTACCTGAGCATGAACAAGAACAAATCCTACGCAAGTGTCACTCCGAAGCTTATGGAGGACACCATGCGGGAGATAGGACTGCACACAAGGTATTGCAATCCGGTTTTTATTGGCCTACTCTCTTCAAGGATGCTCGTAAGTTTGTATTATCTTGTGATGAATGCCAAAGAATTGGTAATATTAGTAGACGTCAGGAAATGCCTATGAATTATTCACTTGTTATCGAACCATTTGATGTTTGGGGCTTTGATTATATGGGACCTTTTCCTGCCTCTAATCGGTACACACATATTTTAGTTGCTGTTGATTACGTTACTAAGTGGGTAGAAGCTATTCCAACTAGTAGTGCTGATCATAACACCTCTATTAAAATGCTTAAATAAGTTATATTTCTTTGGTTTGGAGTCCCTAGATATCTAATGACTGATGGTGGTTCACACTTTATTCATGGTGCTTACCGTAAGATGCTTGCTAAATATGATGTCAACCATAGAATTGCATCCCCCTATCACCCACAGACTAGTGGTCAAGTAGAACTTAGTAATAGGGAGTTGAAATTAATCTTGCAAAAGACAGTTAATAGGTCTAGAAAGAATTGGTCCAAGAAACTTGATGATGCATTATGGGCCTATAGAACCGCGTACAAAAATCCTATGGGTATGTCTCCGTATAAGATGGTATATGGAAAAGCTTGTCACTTACCTCTCGAGCTAGAACATAAGGCATATTGGGCTTTTAAAGAGCTCAACTACGATTTCAAACTTGTCGGTGAGAAGAGGCTATTTGACATTAGCTGTCTCGATGAATGGAGAACCCAGGCTTATGAGATTGCTAAGTTATTTAAAGAAAAAGTTAAAAGATGGCATGGCAAGAGGATACAAAGGCGTGAGTTTAACGTAGGGGATTATGTCTTGCTATTCAACTCTCGTTTAAGATTTTTTGCAGGAAAACTTCTCTCCAAGTGGGATGGTCCTTACGTTATCGAGGAGGTCTATCGTTCCGGTGCCATAAAAATCAACAACTTCGAAGGCACAAATCCGAAGGTGGTGAATGGTCAAAGAATCAAACACTATATCTCAGGTAATCCTATAAATGTTGAAACTAATGTTATTGAAACCATAACCCCGGAGGAATACATAAGTGGCATTTTCCAGAACGATTCAGCCTCTGAAAAGGAAGATGTACATGACACGATAAGTAAACCGACTCCAAAATAGTTCTAAAGGCAATTTCCCCCGTTTTGGAATATTTAGAAAAATAGAAAAATTAACCGCAGTCCGGAGGAGACACGAGGCCTCCACGAGGGTGGAGGGTGCGCCCCCTGCGTCGAGGGCACCACTTGTGTCCCCCGGACTCCGTTTTCTTGTGGGTTACTCCTTTTGGTCGCTAAAAAATCATTATATATACTCCCGAAGGTTTTGACCTCTGTATCACGCAAAAATCCTCTATTCTTGTTTCGAGTTGTTTCTGTCGCAGATAAAGCAGCATGTCTTCCCAGGATCGGAGCGAGAAAGCTATGTGGCTGATTCCCTTGCTGATCCTAAAGTCTATGGGGATTAGGAGCATTATGGTTGGACCACGGAATAAGAAGAAGAGCATGATGCAAAGAGGAAGGATTGGACTAGCTCAGATGAAGACGAAATCCCACTACCTCAACCTGGAGACATGCATGTGGAGTTCAAAAAGTCAAGCCTCCCAGACAGAGTAAAGAAACCTAAGATCGAATTTATTCCTTTTAACCTCTTGCAGGAAAACAAGCAGACACTATGCAAGAGGATATTAAATCTTGAGTAAGAGATCAATGATCTAAAGGAGCAAAATTCTGTCCTTAAGCGTAAGCTGAGGAAGAAGCCATCATCATCACCTCCGAAGAAGGAGACATAATCATATGGGTATGGGCACTCCCCTTGGCAACTGCCAAGCTTGGGGGAGTGACCCCAATATCGTATCACCATCACTCCTATCTTTGCCGTTTTACTTAGTTTGATCCTTTTGGTAGTATCTTGATCTAGTAATATAAAGTTAGCATGATCTAGATGTGAGCTTTATCCTTTATAATCGAGTCCGTGAGCTATATAATAAAGATTAGTGTAGAGTCAAGGACTTGATTTCCTCACATGGGTCATGATAAAGAAAGAAAACATAAAGAGTATCACAGAGATCATATCAATCTTATGGGAAGTAATGACTTCACATACAAGAGTATGATAAATAAAGGTTGTTGGGAGGTGACAAACATAGTTTTGGTCATCGTTGCAATTAATAGGAAGTAATAAAAGAAGAGAGGCTTCACATACAAATATACTATCTTGGACATCTTTTATGATTGTGAGCACTCATTAAAGTATGACATGCTAAAGAGTTGATGTTGGACAAGGAAGACAACATAATGGGTCATTTATTCTTATATCTGAAATAAAGTATATTGTCTTGGATCATCCAACATGTTGAGCTTGCCTTTCCCCCTCATGCTAACCAAAACTCCTCGCACTAAGTAGAGATACTACTTGTGCTTCCATATATCCTTAAACCCAGTTTTGCCGTGAGAGTCCACCATACCTACCTATGGATTGAGAAAGATCCTTCCAAGTAAGTTGTCATGTTGCAAATCCGCTAAAATATGTATGATTTATTAGTGTGGGAGAAATTAGCTTTATACGGTCTAGTTATATGGAAGTAATAAAAGCGACAGACTGCATAATAAAGGTCCTTATCACAAGTGGCAATATAAAGGGAAGTTCTTCTATGCTAAGACTTTGTGCATCCAACCATAAAAACACATGACAACCTCTGCTTCCCTCTGCGAAGATCCTATCTATTATTCCTGTCATATAAGTGCCAAGGTGAGATCCACCTTTCCTTTTTACATTTTATCCTTTGGCAAGCACATTGTGTTGGAAAGATCCGGACATATATACCCACTTGGATGTAAGTTTTCATGATCTATTACTGTTGACATTACCCTTGATGTAAAAGGTTGGGAGGCAACACCATAAGCCCCTAGCTTTTTCTGTGTCCGATTAAAACTCCATAAACATAAGTATTGCGTGAGTGTGAGCAATTGTGAAATACTATATGATAGTTGAGTATGTATGCTTGCTGAAAAGCTCTTATATTGACTCTTTCCGACATTACGATAAATTGCAATTGCTTCAATGACCGAGACCAAAGTTTGTTAGTTTCTAATGAAGTTTATGATGCATACTTGATATTGTGGATAAATTGTTACTTTAGCATAAGAATCATATGACTATATTTATATAAGTTGCTGTTATGAGAATGATCATGATGCCCTCATGTCTGTATTCTATTTTTATCGACACCTCTATCTCTAAACATGTGGACATATTTTCCGATATCGGCTTTCGCTTGAGGACAAGCGAGGTCTAAGCTTGGGGGAGTTGATACGTCCATTTTGCATCGTGCTTATATGTTGTTGCATTATGGGCTGTTCTTACATGTTTTGTCACAATAATTATGCCTTTTCTCTCTTATTTTACAAGGTTTACATTAACAGGGAGAATGCCGGCAGCTGGAATTCTGGGCTGGAAAAGGAGCAAACTCTGGAAACCTATTCTGCACAACTCCAAAAGCCCTGAAACTCAACAGAACATCGTTTCAGAAAATATAAAAAATATCTGGTGAAAGAAACCCATGAGGGGAGCCACCGGCTGTCCTCGAGGGTGGGGGGTGCGCCTCCCTTCCCAGGGCGCGCCCCCTGCCTCGTGGGCCAGCCGGCAGGCCCCCGATGCCCATCTTCTCCTATATGATGTGTTTTGACCTGGGAAAAAAATCATAAGGAGGCTTTCGGGACCAGCCGCCGTCTCGAGGCGGAAACCAATCTAGGGCTCTGGAAGAGCTGTTCTGCCGGGGATACTTCCCTCCGGGAGGGGGAAATCGTCACCGCCGTCATCACCAACAACTCTCCCATCTTGGGGAGGGCTATCTTCATCAACATCTTCACCAGTACCATCTCCTCTCAAACCCTAGTTCATCTCTTGTATCCAATCTTTGTACCCAAACCTCAGATTGGTACCTGTGGGTTGCTAGTAGTGTTGATTACTCCTTGTAGTTGATGCTAGCTCGTTTATTTGGTGGAAAATCATATGTTCAGATCAATTATGCATATTAATACCCCTCTGATCATGAACAATATTATGTCTTGTGAGTAGTTACTTTTGTTCTTGAGGACATGGGAGAAGTCTTGCTATTAGTAGTCATGTGAGTTTGGTCTTCGTTCGATATTTTGATGAGATGTATGTTGTTGCTCCTCTAGTGGTGTCATGTGAACGTCGACTACTTGACACTTCACCATTATTTGGGCCTAGAGGAAGGCATTGGGAAGTAATAAGTAGATGATGGGTTGCTAGAGTGACAGAAGCTTAAACCCTAGTTTATGCGTTGCTTCATAAGGGGCTGATTTGGATCCATATGTTTCAGGCTATGGTTAGGTTTACCTTAATACTTCTTTTGTAGTTGTGGATGCTTAAATTAGAGGTTAATCATAAGTGGGAGGCTTGTCCAAGTAAGGGAAGCACCCAAGCACCGGTCCACCCACATACCAAATTATCAAAGTACCGAATGCGCATCAGATGATCGTGATGAAAACTAGCTTGACGATAATTCCCATGTGTCCTCGGGAGCGCTTTCCTTTATATAAGAGTTTGTCCTGGCTTGTCCTTTGCTACAAAAAGGATTGGGCCACCTTGCTGCACCTTATTTACTTTTACCATTTGTCACTTGCTACCAACTATCTTATCACAAAATTATCTGTTACCTATAATTTTAGTGCTTGCAGAAAATACCTTACTGAAAACTGCCTATCATTTCCTTCTGCTCCTCGTTGGGTTCGACACTCTTACTTATCGAAAGGACTACGATAGATCCCCTACACTTGTGGGTCATCAATACCACTACTGGGGAACATATTATTTCAAAATTTTCCTACGATCACGCAAGATCTATCTAGGAGAAGCATAGCAATGAGTGGGGAGAGTGTGTCTACGTACCCTCATAGGCCGAAAGCGGAAGCGTCTAGTGACGCGGTTGATGTAGTCGAACGTCTTCACGATCCAACTGATCCAAGGACCGAACGTATGGCACCTCCACGTTCACCACACGTTCAGCTCGATGATGTCCCACGAGCTGTTGATCCAGTTGAGCGTCACGGGAGAGTTTCGTCACCACGACGACGTGGTGACGATGATGATGAAGCTACCGGAGCAGGGCTTCGCCTAAGCACTGCAATGATATGACCGAGGTGTGTAACTGTGGGGAGGGGCACCGCACACGGCTAAGAAATCAACTTGTGTGTCCATGGGGTGCCCCCTGGCAACGTATATAAAGGATGGAGGGAGGAGGAGGCCGGCCCTCAGAGGGCGCGCCAAAGTGTGGAGTCCTACTAGGACTCCCTAAACCTAGTAGGATTCGACCTCCCACATGGAATAGGAAAATGGGAAGGGAGAAGGAGAAGGAAGGAAGGGGGCGCCCCCTTTCCCTAGTCCAATTCGGACCAGTCCATGGCGAAGGGGCGAGGCCACCCTTGAGGCCTTTCTCTCCTTTCCCGTATGGCCCAATAAGGCCCAATACGAATTCCCGTAACTCCCCGGTACTTCGAAAAATATGCGAATCACTCGGAACCTTTCCGATGTCCGAATATGGCCTTCCAATATATTGATCTTTACGTCTCGACCATTTCGAGACTGTTCATCATGTCCGTGATCTCATCCGTGACTCCGAACAAATGTCGGTCATCATATCACAGAACTCATAATACAAATCGTCATCGAACATTAAGCGTGCGGATCCTACGGGTTTGAGAACTATGTAGACCTGACCGAGACACATCTCCGGTCAATAACCAATAGTGGAACCTAGATGCTCATATTGGCTCCTACATATTCTACGAAGATCTTTATCGGTCAAACCACATAACAACATACATTGTTCCCTTTGTCATCGGTATGTTACTTTCTCGAGATTCGATCGTCGGTATCATCATACCTAGTTCAATCTCGTTACCGGCAAGTCTCTTTACTAACTCATTATTCAGATTGCTTGCAAGGCTTTTAGTGATGTGCATTACCAAGAGGGCCCAGAGATACCTCTCCGACAATTGGAGTGACAAATCCTAATCTCGATCTATGCCAACTCAACAAACACCATCGGAGACACCTGTAGAGCATCTTCATAATCACGCAGTTACGTTGTGACGTTTGATAGCACACAAAGTGTTGCTCCGGTATTCGGAAGTTGCATAATCTCATAGTCATAGGAACATGTATAAGTCATGGAGAAAGCAATAGCAACATACTAAATTATCAAGTGCTAAGCTAGCGGAATGGGTCAAGTCAATCACATCATTCTCTAATGTTGTGATCCCGTTAATCAAATGACACCTCATATCTATGGCTAGGAAACTTAACCATCTTTGATTAACGAGCTAGTCAAGTAGAGGCATAGTAGTGACACTCTGTTGGTCTATCTATTCACACATGTACTAAGTTTCCGGTTAATAGAATTCTAGCATGAATAATAAACATTTATCATGATATACGGAAATAAAGAATAACTTTATTATTGCCTCTAGGGCATATTTCCTTCAGCCCTCGCGGCCTTCGACGTGGCGGCTACCTTTAGCTACTCCAGGGCTCCGTCTCTGTCCCTCTTTGATGGCCCACTCCCGCAGATCTACGGGGATTTGGCTCGGAGAGGGGAGGGGATTAAGGATCCCGCTCCTGAGCGTCTATCAAGCGTTCCTGGAGAAGTTGCAACTTCACACCGCGGTCTCACCGGAAGTCCTGCAGGAAACAAGGGAGATGCAATGGAGGGAGCGAGCAATACGGATCCGCGACGACGCCCTCTCCTGGTCGATATGCGCTCGGGAGTGGAGGGAAGGATAGGAGGAGGCGGGGCAAGACTCGGGTCCAGACTCCATTCCACGTTGACAGGCTCTGATATGCAAATCTCGAGCAAATCAGGAGCTGAGGAAGCTCGCATGGCGGATTTACTTTGAGGGCACCCAGGAGGATAAGCATTCGATGCCACATCCATCGGAACCCCCGAGGCATTCATCGGTTGGGCGCAGAGAGAAGGAAATCAGAGAACCCGCTCAGGGTTGCGAGATGGGAGTGCCTCTCTGGTTTGATGCCGTCCAAAAGTCCACCGGAGTCGGAGCAGGTAGACCCACTGTCGTTCCTGTCGCCGACATGTAAGTGCATCTAGTGCCCCTTAGTGATTTTGGTGTATTGAAGACTTATATGTTATGGGACTAATGCGTTTGTGAGTGTACACATGTCTATAAGTCTATGAGGAGTTTGATATTTACAGAGAAAGTCGACCCCTAAAAATGAATGTCTTCAACTGAAGACTTTGGATTTCTGAAGATTTTGAAAGTGAAGACATTGGTGTGACCTTGAAGACTTGGATAATCATGCGAGGATTATGAAGCGTGAAGACTTTTGTTTTCGTAGTTTCATTTTCTCTTTCTTGAGTCATAGGAAACACCATACTGTTAAAGGGGGTCGAGGAAAAACGAAGGAAACATATTTCCAAGTGATGCTCAACTCAAATCCTACATCTACAAATCCTTTCGAGTGAAGCTATTGGAAATCTCATACAGTTCAGTCAATTTCTTCAGTGACAGAGACGAAGTTCTTATGGTCTCTGAGGAATTTGTTTTGACTGAGGAGTTTGGAATTCGCCAGTGCGGATTGCCTACCAAGTGAGGAACATGATAGCCCTGAGGAATTTGATACTCAAAATTCCGACCGTTGTTGTGCTATGTGCCAGCTGTCCCAAAATATCTACCTACCTAACGGTCATATCATTGAAGGGCATTTATGTCTAATCATGTCGGGCTGCTCCCTATGCTATAAATAATCGCCCCTACAACTACTAGCTGGTTGGATGCTCCGAGAGAAACTGACACTTGTCACTAGAGCAACCCATCCTCTGAGGACTTTGAGTGAAAATCATTAAGTGAGGAAAAACCCAAAACCCAAACACCTAAAACCCAAAAGTTATTGAGCATCACTGAAGAGATTGTTCTTGTGTGGAACCGACGCTTGTTACCTTTGAAGACTATGATCTTCCAAATGGTTAGGCGTCAATGGTCTAGAGCATCCAAGAGGAATTGTGGATTGCCGAGTGACCGAGTTTGTGAAGGTTTGGAAGTCACCTGTGAAGACTTACCACGAGTGATTGGGCGAGGTCTGTGTGACCTTAGCTCAAGGAGAATACGGTGAGGACTTGGTGTGTTTGACTGTGTGTCCAGGACTGGGTGTCCGGGACTGGGTGTCTGGGACTGTGTGTCCTCAGGTTTAAATACCTAGCCGCTCCAACCAGACGTACAACTATCACAACAGTTGGAACTGGTTTAACAAATCATTGTCTTCATCAAGCCTACTGGTTCTATTTCCTCAACTCTTCCATTTACTCATTCATGTGTTGTTGAACTTGATCTGTAATGTTTGAAGACTTTGACTGAAGACTTTCTCAATTTCCTCAACCCTATTTCTCCAGTCCTAAGTCCTCAGCCTACTTATCATGTTTACACGCTACTTGTACTCTGTGTTTGCCTTCATTTCATCATGATGACCATGCTACTGTCGTGTTATGCTTGCACCTGAGTATCTATTCCGCTGCTAAGTAGTTCATTGCTTAGGAAATTCCTCAGTGGCGAATTTACAAAAATTGCCTATTCACCCCCTCTAGTCGATATAACACACTTTCAATTGGTATTAGAGCAAGGTACTCCCTTGTTCTGTGTGATTTTGGTTTAAACGCCTGGAGTTTTAGTTATGTCGACTGTAGGTATGATCAAAGTCTCGGCTGGGTGTCCTACCTTTGATGGGACGGACTACCCATACTGGAAGAACAAGATGCGCATGCATCTTGAGGCAATTGACAACGATCAGTGGTACGTTGTGGAAACTGGTGTCCCCTCTGTCTCACCTTCCGTGAACGCTGCTGCTATGAAGAGATTCAAGCAACTCGACTCACAAGCGAAGAATATCATATGTGGCCATCGGAGCAAAGGGTAGTATGGCAGAGTGAGTGCTTTGGAGACTGCAAAACTCATCTGGGACAAGCTGTCCAAGGTCAACGAAGGAGTCTCAACTCAACGTGACTCTGGAGTTGATGTTCTTCACAATCTCTTCAACCGCTTCAAGAGACTTGACAATGAAACTGTTTAGCAAACCTTCGATCGCCTCACCGATATCTCAAATGAGCTACAAGCACTTGGTGCTACAGACATCACAGACCACGAGGTGGTGAAGAAACTGCTGAGATCACTTGACTCCTCATTCAACACTCTGGCACTGATGATTCAAGAGCGTGGAGACTACAAGTCAGTTGATCCTGCTGATATTCTCGAGAGGCTAAATACTCATGAGTTCCAACTTGCTGAAAAGAGAGATCTCTATGGTCCAAACTATGGTAGATCTCGAGCACTAAAGGCCAAGGCAATTTCCTCATTTTAAGGTGAAGAATCTGACAGCACCCTTGGCGATCCTGAAGAACTGAGTCAGGAGCTAGCAATGCTCGTGAGGAAATTTCAGAAGTTCTCTAGACGTGGTGGCTTTGTGAAATCTTCAAGAGGTGATGATTTAAGATCAGATTCTTCATCTCGTGATCCCAAGAAGAGGACCTGCCACAAATGCAAGAAACTAGGTCACTTTATCACCGATTGTCCTCTGTGGGCAAAGGAATCGAAGAAGAAGAAATACAAGGACTACAGCTCAGACGACTCGAAGAAAAAGAAGAAATATTCAAAGTCCTCATCATCAAAATCTTCAAAGTCTTCCTCTAACAAGAAGAGCAGTTCCAGGAAAGCTCGGGCATTCATTGGCAAGGAAATGGACTCAGATGAATCTGAAGAAAATGAGGAAGAGGAGGAATCTGAGGAATCAGACTCTGGTGTGGCAAGCCTGGCTCTCGCTACCGCATTCGTCAACAAGTCCATCTTCAACACTGAGGAAAAAGACTTCCCCGATACTGCTGACGACGACAACGATGACTACTCTCCCACCTACTACTTCATGGCAAAAGGTGCCAAGGGTGACTCTCTCAAAGCTACTGAGTGGGTCCTCGATAGTGGATGCACAAATCACATGACCGGTGACAAGAACCTACTGATGGACTCTGCTTTATCTCCATCACACCTGAAGCATATCACCTATGCTGACAAAGGAAAAACAAGGTATTGGGTCTAGGTAAGGTTGCAATCTCAAAAGATCGACACATGGACAAAGTCATGCTTGTCGAGTCTCTTGGATTCAACCTCATGTCTGTCTCAATGCTTTGTGACCTTGATATGGTGGTTGTCTTTGGAAAATATTGATGTGTTGTAGTTTTAGAATCTGACAATTCCAAAGTCTTCGAAGGCTTTAGGAGAGGAGACTTGTATATTGTTGATATCTCTACAGGACCACAGCCTGCCACATGCCTACTTGCAAAAGCTTCAGAAGGATGGCTATGGCATCGACGACTCGGTCATGCTGGCATGAGGAACTTGCACACGCTTGTGAAGAAGAAGCATATCCTTGGAACTGAGGGTGTAAAATTCCTCAAAGATCATCTTTGTGGGGCTTGCAAAGCTGGGAAGATGACCAAATCCAAGCATCCCTCGAAGACTATCATGACTACCACTCGTCCATTTGAATGGCTTCACATGGATCTCTTTGGCCCTACACATTATTCTGCATTCACAAATGTAGCATCTCTTTATGGCTTTGTCATTGTTGATGACTATTCTCGTTATACATGGGTGGATATCATCACATTTAAGCATGAAGTGCAAGAAATCTTCAAGCGGTTTTCCTCAAGGGCCTCGACGAATTTTGGTGTGAAGATCAAGCATATCCGAAGTGACAATGGACCGAGTTCAAGAACACTGGTCTTGATGACTATCTTGATGAACTTGGTATTACTCATGAGCTGTCAGCCCCATACACTCCTCAGCAAAACGACATTGCGGAGTGATGACCCACAAGTGTAGGGGATCTATCGTAGTCCTTTCGATAAGTAAGAGTGTCGAACCCAACGAGGAGCAGAAGGAAATGATAGGCAGTTTTCAGTAAGGTATTTTCTGCAAGCACTAAAATTATAGGTAACAGATAGTTTTGTGATAAGGTAATTGGTAGCAAGTAACAAAAGGTAATAGTAAATAAGGTGCAGCAAGGTGGCCCAATCCTTTTTGTAGCAAAGGACAAGCCTGGACAACCTCTTATATGAAGGAAAGCGCCCCGAGGACACATGGGAATTATCGCCAAGCTAGTTTTCATCACGATCATCTGATTCACGTTCGGTACTTTGATTATTTGCTATGTGGGTGGACCGGAGGTTGGGTGCTGTACTTACTTGGACAAGCCTCCCACTTATGATTAACCTAACCATACGAAGTATTAAGGTAAACCTAACCATAGCATGAAACAAGTGGATCCAAATCAGCCCCATACGAAGCAAGGCATAAACTAGGGTTTAAGCTTCTGTCACTCTAGCAACCCATCATCTACTTATTACTTCCCAATGCCTTCCTCTAGGCCCAAATAATGGTGAAGTGTCATGTATTCGACGTTCACATGACACCACTAGAGGAGAGACAACATACATCTCATCAAAATATCGAACGAAGACCAAATTCACATGACTACTTATAGCAAGACTTCTCCCATGTCCTCAAGAACAAAAGTAGCTACTCACAAGACATAATATTGTTCATGATCAGAGGGGTATTAATATGCATAATGGATCTGAACTTATGATCTTCAACCAAATAAACCAACTAGCATCAACTACAAGGAGTAATCAACACTACTAGCAACCCACAGGTACCAATCTGAGGTTTGGGTACAAAGATTGGATACAAGAGATGAACTAGGGTTTGAGAGGAGATGGTGCTGGTGAAGATGTTGATGAAGATAGCCCTCCCCAAGATGGGAGAGTTGTTGGTGATGACGGCAGTGACGATTTCCCCCTCCCGGAGGGAAGTATCCCCGGCAGAACAGCTTTGCCGGAGCCCTAGATTGGTTTCTGCCAAGGTTCCGCCTCGAGACGGCGGCGTCTGGTCCCGAAAGCCTCCTTATGATTTTTTCCAGGTCAAAACACCTCATATAGGAGAAGATGGGCATCGGGGGGTGTAATGCCCAGTATGGGATTATACCTCCTACGTGTCGAGGCACGACTTAAAGGTATATGCCCATACTAGAATGATCTCAAGTATGGTATCTTTGCACGACTAATGTAAAAATAGGAATGAAATTTCAAAAGGAGATAGTTGGCTTACACTCGCCATGTCACACAATACATTACATAAGCAAAACATCATCCAAATAACATCACAGTCCGACTACGGACGAAGATCCAAATGAAAGATACCAAATACATAAAGCCACAAGGTCCGAGTCACCCCTAGTAGAAGCCACTACTGATCATCGGGATAGTGCACATAGTATCGACTACGTTCTTCATCGAAATCCCAGTACAGCTCGATGCCGTCACCTGTGTAGTCCACCATAGTACTTGCATCTGGTGTGGTGTAGAAACTGTGAGCCACAGAGGACTCAGAAATCCCGTTCCCGGGTAGCAAAACTATCTAAGCCTTGGGTGTGGAACAAGGCTGAAGAAATAAAGGTTGCATCTGCACTAGCACTAGCTTACGTGTTGAGAGCGAGAAGAGAAGTGCCACGAGCATCAAAGTGATCACGAAGTGATCCTATCTAAGCACGTCAATCATAACCCCACCGTGTTCACTTCCCGAACCCCTTTCGGAAAATGACCGTCACGGTTACTCACGCTGGTAGTGAGTTCTGAACATGGTGTCAAGTTTTCTACAACCGAATATTAACAAATTCCCATCTTCCACATAACCGCGGGCACGGCTTTCGAAAGTTCAAAACCCTGCAGGGGTGTCCCAACTTAGCCCATTACAAGCTCACGATCCGCGGAGTCGCAACTCCAAGGTGGGAAGACCCGAGTATTCTCAGAATCCCGTGCTCAAGATATACCGACATAGGTAAAACTAATCCAGCAAAACCTCCTGGCGTGCCGACACGCTGACAATAGCCGCGCGTATCTAGTCTCAGGCCATGACCGGATAGGTCAGCCTACAGGTATATACCAATCCTTGAGTTTCCTCGTGGTGGCCCCGCAGTCTTCCTAGTTTGGACCAACACTCATGTGGAGCATTGGCCTGGGGGTTGTTAATTAAGATCACGAGATAGCTAGTCCCTATGCAAGTTTTAGTTATTAGGCAAATGGAGTACCAATGTTGGGCCTTGCTGGAAAAGGTTTAGCACTAAGTGGGTTATCGAGGGGGTCCCATAACCCCAACCGTGTTAGGAACACATAATCAAGGAACATAACACCGGTTTATACGGTTCCTAGGGCGGCATGAGTGGAACAAATCACAAAGCAAGAGGCTTAGCCTTCCACCCATTACCAATATATAGATGGTTTAGTTTAAGAGTTTATATAGTGTGATATCCCAACAATAACTTCAACACGAAGCAAGAATCTTCAAATCTTCTCTTGCAACTAGCAATGCTATAAGAGGAGCTGAGCGAAGCTTACGTAGCCGAACAAAGGTTTGCTAGGTTGGGTGGTTAGACAGATTGATGGTTACAGTAGGAGGCTGACAAACAAACATGGGCATCGACGCAATAATCTAAAGAGCGAGACTTCTAGCAATAGGCAAAGATAGTAATGATATCTAGGTCAGGTCATCTTGCCTGTCGAGTCATCGATGGGATCGTAAGACGGCTCCTCGTACTCAACCTCGGTAGTAACCTCGTTCTCGTTCTCGGTCTCGGCTTCCGGCTTCACTCAACACAAGAACACAACGAGGCATGAAATCAAACAAGGTGCAATGCACAATCAACATGATGCACGTATGATGCATGTATGATGCAATACATGTCAAGGGATGAAGCACACAAGAACAACACAAGACAACAAGTTTAAATGAGGCCGGAATCCACATATAGCAAAACTAGTAAGTCCTCATATGCATATTTTGAAATTGGTCCAGATCTGAACAAACCTTAAGTTAAAGTTGTTAAACAGAAAGTTAACATGCATCATGATGATCTACACGAAATTCTAGTCAAGTTTCATATAAAGTTTTTTAATTCGGAGCTACGGTCTAGAAGATATGAGCAAAACAAGACAAGCATGGCAACGGTGCAAGATGCACCCAAACATCAAGCAAACACACTCCAATCATGAAAACAACATGATATTATGATCCTACATGCAAAATCACACAAGTTTCATATAGGGCACACTCAAAACGGAGCAACGGGCTAAAAGATACACATGAAACAAGATACAACAACAAGCTGAAGTTAACAGCCACATAGCAACTTTGGAACAAGATATATATACTGTCAGGGATATTACTAGCAGGTATAAACCGGCTGGGAAGATCCGGATTACGTTAATATAGTTGTGTTATCATAAGCCCAGTAGGTTATGAGTTAGAGGTTACGGCCCGTGGAGGCTTAGGGCCCATATGTAAAGCTTACGGTTTATGAACCATCATATCATGTAACTTGAGGTATAAGGTAGGAAGAATAGAGAACGAGGCGGACACGATTATGAACTGGCTTCGAGACTCTGTAAACCGGACCGGGCGTCGCCTCCTATATAAAGGGACGACCCGGCAACGGTTCAAGGACAAGCAACAACCCATCGAGATACAGGCAAGCAATCTGCTCCCTGTTCATCGACGCCCAAGCAATACCAAACCAAACTAGACGTAGGCTTTTACCTTCATCGAAGGGGCCGAACTAGTATAAACCCTCTGTGTTCTTTGTGTGCTTTAACCTCTACAAGCTAACCCGCGCGATGGCTCCACACCTAAGTCCTCTAATCCGGACATCTGTCGTGCTAATTCCACGACAGTTGGCGCCCACCGTGGGGCTATCGCACGGTGGTTTCGAGTTCTTGAAGGGCAGCTTTGACGGACTCAAGGGTTACGTGGTTGGCCGGATGACCAAGAGTCGCTGCGGCCGGATCTACATCGACGACGCAGGCTGGGGCCCCGAGGCCGATTCAATCGTATACGGGTACCGGGTCCCCTTCGGCAGCATCCACGTCTTCATCGGCAAGATTGGTGAACCGGGACCTGAGCCGGACATCTTCCCCAACATTGTCGAGCCGGCTCAGCGTGCGAGATCGGCCCGGATTCAGCTCGCCGTGAAGCATGTTTTCGTTGGAGCAGTACATGGAGTCCAAGCCGAGGATGGATCGGATTCTAGTGGCGAGACCGTTGTCTATTTTGACGATGAATCTTCATCTGGAGAGACCGAATCTCTGTATCTATTGCAGGACGGCCGATCCGGGGGTGTATCCGATGGTGACAGTATTCCGGACCCCTTCGATCCGCCAAACCGGGTGGCTGTCTTCATGGCCGAATCATAGTCTATGCAGCAGCCCACGGTGACTGGGGCGTTCACAGCAGAGGCAGCTGGTGCAGGGGCAAGCAGCAAAGCCCTCTCACCCTCTGACACTCTATCCACCTTGGTCGAGGAGTTGATAGCACGCGCAATAGCAGAAGTAGCTCCTGCCAACAAGGCACAGCATGATGCGGAGATCCTCCAGCTGAAGGGCCGGATTGAGCAAGCTAAACGGGATCTGGATGCACAGAAGGCCATGATGGTTACAAGGCAAGCAGAGCTGGACTCCCAAGATTTTCGGCTCAGGATTGATCAGGCTTCTGCGCAGGAGGTAAGGAACAGAAGGTATCAAACTCGTCTACCGCCGGTCTATGAGGCAATGAATCTCTTTAGCACACCAGGAGCGAGAGCCATCAATAACCTAGAAGTAAACCGGGGAGGAGCCCCAGGAGCAGGCGCACCGGTTCAACAGCCGGCCACACAGCGAAATCGTCAAGTTGTGCACACGCCGCACATCCCCACCCCTCCTGGCCATTATTCAAACCCGTTGGACAACATTGTCGCCGCCACTTCACGACTTGCCGCTTTACCCGTTGAGGGAACGTCCCCCGTGGCGTTCGAAGCGCGCCGGGCCAAGGAATTGCTGGACACAGCGTTGACACAGCAACATGCGTACTCTTACAGCAGGGAAAGGATTCATTCAACCCCCCGCCACAGCAGGAGTTCTAGCAGCGAACGGAGACGTCATCGTCACAGGCAGGATAATCCGACAGGAGCAGAGGCGCACGCCCAGGAGGGGATGAACTGGGCCAGACCGACCGCTCGCGAGGATACCCGTCAAATGACGCCGGTTCACCCAACCACAGCAGAGACAGGAGTCACGGCGAGTTCTTTTGGAGTACAGTGTCTTCTTCCCGCTTTACGAAGCGTAAGGTTACCCAAGGACTTCAAAGGTCCGCGCAAGGTGCCCAACTATACGGCAGACCTGGCTCCAGAGGCTTGGATTGAGAGCTATGAGATGGCTATGGAGATGCTAGATGTGGATGAAGCGGCATGCGTGAAGTATTTTACCATGATGCTTGAGGGTACAACCCAGACATGGTTAAAGGGCTTACCACCTAACTCCATCGGATCATGGGGTGAGCTGCGTCGCCAGTTTATCAAAAATTTCAAAGATACGTGCAAGCAACCAATGTCGATAGTAGACTTAGCGGCATGTGTCCAAGGAGAACAGGAGCCTACGAGCACCTGGGTACGACGAGTGTCGGAAATCCTGCACTCTTCCAATAGCATCAATCCCAGTACGGCAATAGTGACACTGGAAAACAATTGCCAGTTTGAGAGATGGAAGAGTTTTGCCAAAGGGAACATATTCGCCTGGATGTGTCTTCAATAGCTCACCCTCAATCCAATGTTCAAGCTGAAAGGGCCAACCAAGAGATTTTGCGAGGCATCAAGCCCCGGCTTATGACTCCCTTGCAAAGAACGCTAGGGTGCTGGGTCGAGGAGTTGCCTTCTGTCCTCTGGAGCATCAACACTACGCCTAACAGGTCTACATGTTATACGTCCTTCTTCATGGTGTATGGTGCTGAAGCGGTTCTTCCAAGTGATATCCGGCATGACTCACCACGGGTAGCAGCTTATGTTGAAGCGGCCAATGAGCAAGCAAGACAGGACAGCTTAGACCGGCTGGACGAAGAACGTGACATAGCAGCAGCACGATCTACAATTTATCAGCAGGACCTGCGTAGATATCACAGTCGCCGGGTTAAGACCAGGACGTTCCAGGAGGGGGACCTGGTACTCCGGCTTATACAAGACCAGACAGATATGCACAAGCTATCCCCACCTTGGGAAGGTCCCTTTGTGGTCAACAAGAACCTACACAACAGTTCATACTACCTGGTGGACGTTCGAGAACACAAAGACTCACGGACATCAGATGAAGATACGAAGAGGCCGTGGAATATTGCTCTTCTACGGCTTTACTACACTTGAGCCATGAGCTCCGCTTCATGTATCCTGTATATATTATGATTAATAAATAAACCGGCACCCCTGGTAAACCGGGGGATCAGCCTTTTTTCTAAATAAGTGTCTTATGAGAGTTAACTCAGGTGCTTTGATCAGTCTATTTTGATATGCAGGACAATTCCATAAGGGACCAACCAGGACTTGCCATTCAAGCGCAACTCTTTCATAGGTACCCTACCTCCACGGTCACTAGGGGGCTACGGATCACATTCGAATCCTCGATTAATCCCTTCTGGTCCGGTTTATATGATCGTATTCGAATCATCGACCTTTGGATTACATCCATTGATTGGCAAAAATAAAGTTCTTGCTCCTTGGATTACATCCATTGATTGGCAAAAGAAATCATCGCCCCTTGGATTACATCCATTGATTGGCAAAAATAAAGTTCTTGCTCCTTGGATTACATCCATTGATTGGCAAAAGAAATCATCGCCCCTTGGATTACATCCATTGATTGGCAAAATAAGTTCTTGCTCCTTGGATTACCTCCATTGATTGGCAAAAGAAATCATTGCCCCTTGGATTACATCCATTGATTGGCAAAATAAGTTCTTGCTCCTTGGATTACATCCATTGATTGGCAAAAGAAATCATTACTCCTTGGATTACACCCATTGATTGGCAAAATGAATCATAGCTCCTTGGATCACGTCCATTGATTGGCAAAATGAATCATAGCTCCTTGGGTCACATCCATTGATTGGCAAATATGGAGCCTGGCAGCTCACAAAAAGCCTCGACTACATGGTCTTATTTGCAACAGTGTTTTGTGTTTTGTGTTTTGTGATTTTTCAAAGTTTTCTGTGGTTTTTGATCCGGAACTGGGCAACTTCAAAGTTGACCACATATCTACAAAAGTTTGGGTCATAGAATACCAGCATGATTTAAACCGGCGTTTATCATAACCCGGAACAATCATTGGGCGAACGCCAAGAGGGCCAAGAGCCTCATCAGAATCTACACGTTCATTAACGCCTACCGGATTAAGGATATCAAGCACACTTAATTAAAGGTATGAAATATTTTTGGGTATAAAGCAGATACTCTTTCAATATATGCCCATGGGAGCAATATAATTGGTCCGGTGGTAAACCGCCAGGACATCTTTTAGCTTTGTTCATGTAGATAGAGATAACATAAACGGATCAACCATAGCAGGCAAGGGATCAAAATTGGCAGACGCCAAGTCAAGCTGTGACATCCGAAATGAGACAAACAATGTTTCGAACTATCCTATTACAAGGCACTTGCAGGCCTGAACGGATTAAAGTTTCCTGGCAACAGATTACAACAGCTAAGAGTTAAACTGAGCAGATTATGCTTCTTCCTCCTGTCGTGAAGGCTGAGGGTCGGCTTGTTCCGGAACTTCTTCGTCTTCTTGAAGCGGCTGGAAGTCAGGAACACGCCAGTCGATCTTGGATAGTGCACGGAAGTACATTTTCCTCAGTAATAAGATCGGACGGATCAATATCTGGAGCGAAAGTATGGGCACGCACTGGCGGGATCAGATTCTCGGTATCATAAACCGGCCAGTCCACCCGTTCATTTTCTAAGTTATATGCCGGATGATACCTGGTCAGGTCCGCTTCATCAGCAAGCTTGCTGGCAAGAGGGCGCATTTCCTTGGTTAAAGCACGGAAGTCCTGGCCAGAGAAGGCAGATCCATCTTCCTTAGTACTGGGATATTCGTTCATAGCTTCCTCCGGATCAAAATCCGGAACCCATGCCTTGGCCCGAGTCAGTGCTACAAGAGAACCGGCCCTTGCAGCAGATTTCTTCACTTCCACCAAACGCACCGGCAGGATGGAAAGCTTCTCTAAGGTACCTTGGATAGTGGTTGGGGCCGCTTTCTGATGAGACATTGCACTTATAATCCTTTAAGCACCGGAATACAGCTGCTCCACCAAAGTATAAGAGGCCTTGAGCTTCTTTCGAACGTCATCTCCAAGATGATTTATGCGCCGCCCTACATATGATTATTAAAGTTAAACCGGAGCGGAACAAAGATTGCAGAGATGAAAACATATGCAAATTAAGTGCTCACCAAAGATAGCAGAGGTCATAAGTTCTATTTGATGTCTTAAGCCGGTCAGTTCTTGCGTCACCGGATTAAAGGCCTCTCCAGCATCCTTTGCTCTTTTCTCAAGAGCGTTCCTCTGCACCTCCCAGGCTGACCGCTCCGCTTCAAAGTCTTTTTTCAATTTTTCAGTATTGGTTAAGTTCAGCGCAAGCTCGTCCTTGGCTTTGGCAGAAGCAGTTTCAGTGGCAGCCAGTCTATTCCAGAACTCAGTTACCTTGGCAGCCCTCCGGGTCAAGTCAGCCTACAAGGAAATCAAGTGGAGTAAAAGACAATTCAGACAAGTCTCAAGCATATAAACAAGTTATCCACTTGACACTTGGGGGCTAATGTGCAGTTGAAGTATTAAAAGAGAAATTCAGACAAGTCCCAGGCACATAAAACAAGTTATGCCCGTGGCACTTGGGGGCTAATGTAAGTTCATTTTGCATATATTGGAAGTACCGGTTCACCTACAATGAAGATAAACCGGTACTTGGGGGCTACTATGGTATAAAGACAGGAGTACAAAGAATACAAGAAAAAGACAAGTGAAGGAAGTTACCTCGTACTTATCCTTCATCATATTAACCAATCCCAATTCATAATCACGGCTGGTATGAAGCCGGTTCAAATACCCGGAATAAAGTTCCTGGGCACTCAATTGGGCATAGCTGGACAAGTACGTGCTCCACTTGCCCTTTTCTTATTGAAGCTTCTCCTCTTTAGCAGTATGCTTGGCCAAAATGATAGGTTCAGCAGGAGCAGTAAAACCTGTCCCGGTTATCTGAACATCCGAGGAAGAGGCAGTGGTTGGTTGAGAAGGGGCAGCTGTAGGCACCGGACTAACAGGAGCCGGGCTAGCCCGAGGAGGGCTAACCCGGACTGGACTAGCCGGATCCACTACATTCTCCGTATTAATATTCTCCGGAGCAGCAATATCATCATGATCCATGGGAGCAAGATCATCAAACTGAGCTGCAGGATTGTCTTCCGGAGGGATAACTTCGTCCGGATCAACGGCCGGTTCAACGGTAGCAGTCTCGGCAGCCGCTTTGGTGGCCTTCGCCTTCTTGCTAGGCTTGGCCTTGCTGAAGAAAATTGAAGGAACAATGAGAATCATCAAGAAACAAATACAAATATAAACCAGATATTGAAAGGGACTTACCCATGCACGGTCTTCAGGACAGGGACCTGTGTGGCAGTCGACTCACCAGAAGAGGACAAAGGAGTCTCCTGATAGTTAGGATCAGACGGTTTAAGCGGTTTCGTATAAGTCCGGCCTTTCGATGAAGAAGAGTTGGAAAAAGTTAAACCTCAGAGCGGCGCCTGCGAGCCGGAGTAAGAGATATTCCGGAAGATTCTACTACATGGCCACTATGGCGCGTAGTCCGGCGAGCTTCATGCTGCTGCTTCTTCAAAAGAAATTTGGGGTCTAGTTGAGTGTAAGGATGAGAAAAAGGGTATTTCCGGGACGCCCGACGAATTTTGGGCGCCGGCGGTTCAGAGTCTGAAGAAAGAGAGATTACCTCAGCTTCTGCCGCTTTACTTCCTTCAGCCAAATCCTGTGGAAAGACACTGTTAACATAAATTTGGATAAAGGGAGATTAAAACATATCAGGATCAATTCATACCTCGGAATCCGGATCATCTTCTTCAGGATGTGAACTGGAGGCAGCAGCTGCTTTTTTCTTCTTGATAGCATACGTCTTCCGGCGTGGCTGTTTGACTGACTTATCTTGAGGTTTTCTTTTCCAAAAGGGGTCGTTGGACTGTGCAGAAGATGAAAAATAAATAGAAGACAATTTATAAGGACGGATTAGAATAAGCAGAAGAGGTCAGAAAAAACTTACTGCTGGCGGTTTGTTGTTTTCATAGAAAGGAGCCAATCCGGTCTGGCTGCACTCTTCTAGGGAGATGTTGAGCATCTTCTTTGCGGATTCAGTGACTTCTTTCTTAGGAAGTATTATGTCAATGTGGCGTTGAGGGTCATCCGTTTTTCCGGTATACTCACAGATCAGGCCGGAGCGCCGGCTCAGTGGAAGGATGCTCCAGGCAAGCCAACAGCGAACGAAATCTACTCCACTTAAACCGTTGGCCATAAAGGCCCTAAGCTTAGCAAGCTGAGGGGCAAACCGGGCCCGCTCTAAAGAACTAAGGCGCTGCGGCAGGGGATGATCCTCAGGTAGACGATGTGCACGGTAACCCGGCAGTGGGTTTTCTCCTTCAGGCGAGGTATCTTTGCAATAGAACCGTGATTGGTTCCATTCCTTGGGGTGTGTATGAAGAGCAGCATGAGGGAAGGTCACATCTCTTCTCTTCTGAATACTAACACCGCCCAACTCTTGATGCGGTCCGGCAGTAAACTCTGTCCGCCGGTTTAAGTGGAAAAAGTCCCGGAACAAATCCACTGATGGTTCTTCTTGAAGGTACACTTCCGAGAAGACTTGAAAATTGCAGACGTTTGATATAGAATTCAGACCTATATCTTGAGGATGGAGCTGAAAAGCGGCCAGTACATCCCGGAATTTTTTTGAACCGGGAGGGCTAAAACCCCGGGCCATGTGACCAAAGAAAACGAGGATTTCTCCTTCGTTAGGAGTAGGGGGACAATCATCTCCTGGGGCCTGCCATTTCAGAACCGCTTGGGGGCCCAGAAGACCAATTGAAGCAGCGTTGGTTAAGTCCTCTTCCGTAATGCGGGAAGGAGCCCAGTTGCAACAAACAAACTGCTTGGCAGCCATCTGGACTACAGGAAACGCTGAAAGGTACAGTGCAAAATCCGGATTACTAAGTACTGAAGTGTAAACCGGAGCGTAACATCAAATTATATCGACGGTTTAGACAAGGGACTAATGGCATTGACAACCCGGAAGCATATGTGAAGTGAGCAGTTACTGGTTTATGACAACAGGAAAAAGGGAGGCTAAACCGTCGGGCTTATGACTAATTCTTTACAAGAAGAGCATGTGATTGGTTAAACCGGTGAAAAACTTGCAGATCAACAAGACGAAGAAACATGTTTCTACGGAAAGCTAAAGTAAAAATGGATCTGAGCCGTAAGAAAAAGATGAAATATACGCAAGTCTTATACAGGAAGAACCACGAAGGGTTTCTACAGACCAAATGAATCTAAGGGTTGAATCTAAGGTTCGAATCTAAGTTTAAACCACGGAGCAGGAGCGCATTCGAAATGTATCCAAGGTTTGAGTCTACTGCAAGTGTAACCTACAGGGATGAACAGCAAGCTTCGAGGTTTCATGGCGGAAGCCATGGAGGAATCCTAGATTGAGATCTACAGTGAGAAAGAAGAAGTACCTGAGGAAGAAGAAGACGGCGGCGGAGTGCTCTGGACACGTTGCAGGGTGATGCAGCGGCTTGGATTGACGACGGCGACGGGCTAGAAGAACGGCGGCAGAGCTTCGGGCGACGGAGGAAGATGAAGTGCGGAAGGAAGAAAAAGGACAGGTCTCAGCGGTATTTATAAGCTGGTGAGGTGAAACGGCAAGCGCGGGAATCAAGGAGGTCAGAGATTGGATAAAGATTTCGTTGTCGCCTCGATCTTCGGGATAGCCTTTAACAAAGGTAACAAATAGCGGTGAGCAATAAATGCGGAGGTGATGTCACGACAGATTGAGATGATTCCTGGAGATGACGTCATAGCCGGTTTACAAAGCAGAGAAGCTACAGAGAGGAAGTTTATGCAAAGACTTAGAAGATTGACATGAACAAGTTCAAATCAATCTGGGGCCTAATATCAGGGATATTACTAGCAGGTATAAACCGGCTGGGAAGATCCGGATTACGTTAATATAGTTGTGTTATCATAAGCCCAGTAGGTTATGAGTTAGAGGTTACGGCCCATGGAGGCTTAGGGGCCATATGTAAAGCTTACGGTTCATGAACCATCATATCATGTAACTTGAGGTATAAGGTAGGAAGAATAGAGAACGAGGCGGACACGATTATGAACCGGCCTCGGGACTCTGTAAACCGGACCGGGCGTCGCCTCCTATATAAAGGGACGACCCGGCAATGGTTCAAGGACAACCAACAACCCATCGAGACACGGGCAAGCAATCTGCTCCCTGTTCATCGACGCCCAAGCAATACCGAACCAAACTAGACGTAGGCTTTTACGTTCATCGAAGGGGCCGAACTAGTATAAACCCTCTGTGTTCTTTGTGTGCTTTAACCTCTTCAAGCTAACCCGCACGATGGCTCCACACCTAAGTCCTCTAAACCGGACATCTGCCGTGCTAATTCCACAACATATACCCTACATCACTCAAACATGGTGACAAGAAGCATGGACATGAAGTAGACATATCCTACAGCAAACAACTCCATTGGAGCAACTCCATAGAAGGCATGGATCAATAGCAACAAGCTACAACATTTTGATCATGACGTTAAAAACCTGACAGTTATATTTTATAGCAACTTGGGAGCAAGAATTAAATAAGCTACAACAAGCCATATGAGCAAGTGAGGGCATGGGTGGATAGACAACAACATATACAACAAGGAATGATCATTGGACACTCCAAAACATGCATGGATTTGACTAGGGCAGCAAGCAAACATAGCATCAGGATATAACAGATTCCAGACTTAGTAGAATTTTCACTAAGTATAAAATAGTTATGTTGGCATGGCATGTTTACAAGCATGTTTAAGTCACCTCAAGGCATATCATGGAAAATGGTTTGCACCACAGCAAAGACCATATGATGGAGATACTAAAACATATTGGCATGTGACATGGGGACAAACACATCAATAGCAACGAGCACTTCAAATCAGCATCTCATTACATGTTATAAAACTTAACAACCACATGCACTTTTGCAACAGAGATTAACATAGCAATATGAACCCAAACATGAATGCTGCAGCAACCATCATGTAGAGCATTTCATAATGAACATTTTGACATATCATTTGTTTCATTTGGATAAACATGCACCAAGTTATCACATCTCAAACATGGCATGAAAATAACAAGTAGCAGCAGTTTATAACAAGTAGCACTCTTGCAACAAAGATTAGGACCTCTAGATGAAGTCAAACAAGCATGGCACAATGGAACAAAGTGTAGAGCTTATCACCATGATAATTTTGACATATTATTCACTCAATTTGGATAAGCACACAAATAGTTACCAGCAGTCAAAGATGCACCATTATTAAGCAATTTTTTTAGGGACTTAGTAGAAATTTTGAAAACTAAGGGGAAAAAAAGAAAAAAAACAGCGAGCGCAGTTTAACTATGAGGTGTACTGGGCGGGGTATAGTGGGCTCACCCTAGCGGGCTGAGGCCCAATAGGCGAGGCAGACAGGCGGGGGAGGCCGGCTGGGCCGGGCGCTGGGCCTCGCGCGGGCCTCGGCCCAGGAGGCGCGGAAGGCCGGTTGCTGGGTCGTGCTCCTCCCCGATCCCACCGGATCGAGGGAAGCAGAGGCGGCGGCGGGATCGAACGGCGGCGGCGGTCGATGGCGATGGGGCGGCCGGCGGTCGAACAGATCCGGCCGGCCGGGGCCTGGATCCGGTGCGACAAGCTGGCGCGGCGGTGGAGGCGGGGAGCTGTGAGCTCGGCGGAGCTTTGAGCGGACGGCGGCGGAGCTGCCCTCCGGTGAACGCCAGCGAGGTCGCCGGAGGCGCGGGCGGCAGCGTCGAGCGGAGGAGGCTCGGCCTCCTCGAGCCGGGCGGGGTAGAGACAAAGCTGCGGGCGGCGGAGGCGCGCAGGCTCCCGCGGGACGGCCTCGGGCCCCGCAGGCCGCGGCGGCGGGAGGTGGAACCGGCGGCGGTGAGGTGACACGTGGCAGAACCTGAGTGGCCGGACGACGATGGCGGACGTGTCCGGCGGCGCGGATGGGCGAGAAATTAGGGTTTCGCCCGAAAATGGAGGGGTGTGGATGTTTTTATAGGCATAGGGAGCTAGGAGACTCCAAATGGGGAGCGGTTTTCGGCCACGCGATCACAATTCGACGACCGAGATGATGGGAAGGGTTGTTTTGGGTTTGTGGGCTGTTGTGGAGGGGGTCTTGGGCCTTAAAGAAGAGGTTTTTTAGCCCACTAGGTTAACCGTTGGAGTACCACACGAACTCCAAACGCGACGAAACTTGACAAGCGGCCTACACGTACCAAAACAACATCGCACGACAAGTATCACATCATTCCGGAAACGTTACACGGCCACACACGAAAGAAGGACTCGGGGATGCCACGGGCACGTGTGTGAGCGTTGGAACTTGAAACGGACAACGGGAAGAGACGAGTGGGACCGGGTGCAAGTGACAACACAAATGCAATGCAATGCACATGACAACATGACATGGATGAAATGCACACATGCACACGACAAAACGAAGAAACCCGAAAGGAAATAAGAGCCCATAATGGAATTGATGAAGCCAAAGTTTCATATATTGCCATATTTGGAAAGTGTTACATCTGGGGCATTACAAACTCTCCTCTACTACGAAAAGATCTCGTCCCGAGATCTAGGACTGGAAGAAGGAAGGGTACTCAGAACGAAGGTGATCTTCTCGTTCCCACGTAGCTTCTCGGTCGGTATGGTGTGACCACTTAACTTTCAAGAACTTGATTGACTTGTTGCGGGTCTTGCGCTCGGCTTCTTCAAGAATAGCAACGCGATGCTCATGATAAGACAAGTCTTGTTGAAGATCAATCTCCTCAAACGAAATGGTGCGTTCAGGTGTCTTGAAGCACTTGCGGAGTTGAGACACGTGAAACACATCATGAACATTTGCAAAGTTGGATGGAAGCTCGAGTTGATAGGCTAGATCGCCTCTTTTGCCAAGGATCTTGAAAGGGCCCACGTATCTAGGAGCAAGCTTTCCTTTGATACCGAATCTTTGGGTTCCTTTCATAGGAGAAACACGGAGATAGTGTGACACCCCGAGACCGGTGCGCCAGGTGTCAGCCAGTTATTTGTCGTTGTTGCCTTGTCTTCTGCTTGCGTGTTGCATCTTGCCATGTCATCATGTGTTTTGCATCAGCATGTTTTCAAAACTTGCATCCGCCCGAGTCCCCTCGTCCTTTCCGTTGTCCGTTCTGAGCTCAGACACACTCACACGCGCCCGCGGCGCCTCCAAATATTTTTTTTGTGAGTGGCCGGAAAAATGTTCTCGGAATGAGGTGAAACTTGGCGTGTGGTCTTATTATAGTGTAGACATGCTGCATGCCAAATTTCATCGCATTCGGAGTCCGTTTGATAGCCCAACGGATACATAGAGCGGCACTAGTAGCCGGACAAAACGTCGGATGTTTTCGGTCTCCGAAAACCCCCGCGGGCCTCTCTCTCTTTTCTCTTCTGTAAGTCCACTTGGCCTGCCTAACTATCCCTCCGCTGCAGACCGCCCGATCGGGATCTAACGGCTCCGTTTTGCCCCAAAACCCCCAAACCCTAGTCCCCTTGCTATATATGGACACCCCCTTGTCCATTTTGGGCATCCCCTAGTCTCCACCTACCTCTAGCCTCCCCCTGCCTCAAATTCCGCGCAGCCAACCCCCTCCTCCTCCAAATCCAGCGCCCTCCACCTCACTCCCGCCAAGTGGCAGCCCCTGATTGGGCCACCTCAGCCTCCACCGCCCTCCAGCCTCTTAGGCCCCGCCACCTGGCCCTCTCCACGCCTCCCAGCCGCGCAGGGCCTGCCGGAGCCCCACCGCGGCCCGCCCGCGGGCCGAACCGGGCCGAGCCCCGCCTCAGCGCCCGTGCCGCGCCTGGCTCCCCGCTCCCTTGCTCCTTCCCCGTCCCGCCGGCGACCTCCCTCGCCGGAGGAACGCCGCCGAGCCGCCCCGCTCCTCCCGACCGTCCTCTGCCTCCTTGCCGGAGTCCTCTGCCGCCCTGCCTCTATCGCCGCCCAGCCTACGCGCCACCCAAGCTCCACCGACCCGCCGCCCTTCTGCCCGTCCTCCCGAGCTCGCCCCGCCTCGGCTCGTCGCCGTCCAGCGCCAGATCCGGCAGGATCTGGCCGGAGAGCCTTCCCCGCGCCCGGATCCGCCCATCCCCGGCGGGATCCGGCCGTTCCGCCGCCCCGCGCCGCCGTTGACCTCGCCGGCTTCGAGCCACCGCGGCCATGGCCTCTGCCTCGACCTCCTCTGTCTGGGCCTCTCCTCCTCGAGCCGTCCCACTTCCGTGTGGGCCCAGACGCGCACCGACGGACATGTCCGCGAGGAGCCCGGACATGTCCGCTTCTTCCTCTCGTGCCACTGCCATGCGGGCCCCAGTCGCCGGACGTGTCCGTCCGGACCGGACAATGTCCGCTGACCCGAGGTCTATTTTCTTCTAAGTCCCCAGAAAACTGTTATAATGTTGCATACTTTGCATGCCTGTAAATATTTGTGTGTATGTCCAAATTGAGTGAATAATATGTGAAAATGATCATGGGGATATGCTCTACACTTTGTTCCATTGTGCCATGCTTGTTTGACTTCATCTAGATGCTCTAATCTCTGTTGCAAGAGTGCTACTTGTTATAAACTGCTGCTACTTGTTAATTTCATGCCATGTTTGAGATATGATAACTTGGTGCATGTTTATCCAAATGATGCATATGATATGTCAAAATGTTCATTGTGAAGTGTACTACATGATGGTTGCTGTAGCATGCTTGTTTGAGTTCATATTGCCATGTTAATCTCTGTTGCAAAAGTGCATTTGGCTGTTAAGTGCTGAAACTTCTTATGAGACGCTGATTTCACTTGCTAATTGCTATTGATGTGCTTGTCTTCATGCCACATGTCTAAATTTTTTAGAAGCACAATAATATGGTCTTTCATGTGGTGCAATCCTTTTTCCATGATATGCCTTGAGGTGACTTAAACATGCTTGTAAACATGCCATGCCAACTTAGCTGTTTTATACTTAGTGAAATTTCTACTAAGTCTGGAATCTGTCATATCCTGATGCTATGTTTGCTTGATGCCCTAGGCAAATCCATGCTTGTTTTGGAGTTGCCAATGATCATGTCTTGTTGTCCATGTTATTGTCTATCCATTCATGCCCTTACTTGATCATATGACCTGCTGTAGCTTATTTATTTCTTGCTCTCAAGTTGCTATAAATTACTGTCAGGATTTTATCAGCATGTTCAATTTGGTGTAGCTTGTTGTTATTGATCCATGCCTCCTATGGAGTTGCTCTAATGGAGTTGTTTGTTGTAGGATATGTCTACTACATGCCCATGATCTTCATGTTCTTATTAGAGTTGATATGCTTGTTGTTTTGTGCCTCCGAAGGCAGCATCGTCATGATGTTTTTGCCTTCCCAGATTTTGGCTAAGTGTGGATAATTTTATTGCAACTTGCCATGCTTGGTTAATTATGTTCCAGCAAGCTTTTTGAGTGTGTTCTAAGTTCCTACTTGTTAAGTAACATGTCTACTTCACATCCATGCTTATTGTTATCATGTTTGGGTGATTTAGCTTAAATTTACCTTGCTCCAAAGTTGCTATGTGGCTGTTAACTTCAGCTTGTTGTTATATCTTGTTTCGTGTGTATCTTTTAGCCCGTTGCTCCGTTTTGGGTGTGCCTTATATGAAACTTGTGTGATTTTGCATGTAGAATCATAATATCATGTTGTTCTCATGTTTGGAGTGTGTTTGCTTGATGTTTGGGTGCATCTTGCACCGTTGACTTGTTTTGCTCATATCTTCTAGACCGTAGCTCCAAATTAAACAAACTTTATATGAAACTTGATTAGAATTTCGTGTAGATCATCATGGTGCATGTTAACCTGCTGTTTAACAACTTTAACTTAAGGTTTGTTCAGATCTGGACTAATTTCAAAATATGCATATGAGGACTTACCGGATTTGTTATGTGTTGATTCCGGCCTCATTTAAACTTGTTGACTTGTGTTGTTCTCGTGTGCTTCCTACCTTGCCATGTATTGCATCATATATAGACTTGTATTGCATCATACTTGGTTGAGCATATTGTCATGTTCTCGTGTCGTGTGTTTACCGTATTGCTTGCTTCTTCTCGTTAGTGCTTGTTCCGTTGCGATCGTGAGGATTCGTTCGTCTACCCGTGGATCGTCTTCAAGGCTCTTCTTCGTCTTCTTCATGGATCCGTTCTTCTTCCTTGCGGGATCTAAGGCAAGATGACCATACCCTTGGATACCTCTACTATCATTGCCATGCTTAGTTGTCTCGATGCTATCGTTATATGTCGCGCTACCCATCATTATTGTCAGCCCCTCTCATTGTTGCCATGAAACCTCTAACCTTTGACACCTTCCTAGCACAACCATTGTTTGGCTATGTTAGCCGCTTGCTCAGCCCCTCTTATAGCGTTGTTAGTTGCAGGTGAAGATCAAGATCGTTCCTTGTTGGAACTTGTTGCTTTGGGAATATCACAATATCTATTATTATTATTAACACACCTATATATTGGGCATGGCTGGAAGGCTTGGCCTTTTGCTCGGTGTTTTGTTCCACTCATGCCACCTTAGGCGCCAATAAACCGGCATTATGTTCCTTGATTTTGCGTTCCTTACACGGTTGGGTATATGGGGACCCCTTGACACTTCGTCTTTGAATAAAACTCCTCTAGCAAGGCCCAACATTGGTTTTTAATTTGCCTCATAATAACAACTTAATTAATTAATTAAATTGCATAGGGGGACGCTCCCTCGAGGTTCTTTTCTACATAGCAGGGGGGCCAGTGCTGATGGTGTTGGTCCCAAACGGGGGTCCTGCGGGGCCACCTCGGGGAAACTCGAGGGCTGGTTTTACCTGTAGCATCACCCAGCAGGACGTGGCCTGAGACGAGATACGCGTGGCTACTATCAGGTTGTCGGCACGCCGGGAGGTCTTGCTGGACTTGTTTTACCATTGTCGAAATGTCTTGTGCACCGGGATGCCGAGCCTGATCGGATTTCCCTAAGATAAGGGGTAATAATTATTATTACTTCAGCTGATCGTGAGAGCTTGTGATGGGCAAAGTTGGGACACCCCTGCAGGGTTATGATCTTTCGAAAGCCGTGCCCACGGTTATGTGGCAGATATGAATTTGTTAATGTCCGGTTGTAGAAAACTTGACAGAGGATCCGAAGTAAAACACACAACAGTGGGAGTAACCATGACTGTCTCTTTTCACTTTGAGAAGAGAACACGGTGGGGTTATGTTTAACTCGTAGGTAGTTCAGGATCTTTAGCGATCATTATTAGTTTGCGACCGCTTGCGTAGATGCTCATTTTATTCTTGTACTCATAAGTTAGCCACCATACATTTTGCTTAGCCGCTACTGCAACCTCACCACTTTTCCTCTTCCTACCCATTAAGCTTTGATAGTCTTGTTACCCATGGTTATGGGATTGCTGAGTCCTCGTGCCTCACAGATACTACAACAATAGTTGCAGGTGCAGGTTTCCGATGACTTGACGTGAGAGCGTTGTTCGTTGTGTTGGAGTTCTTTCTTCTTCTGCTTCTTCAGTCTTGGGTTAGGTTCCGGGTCGGCAGCCTGGGATAGCAGATGGATGTATTTGTGCTTTCATGTTTGTATCCGTAGTCGGATACCTTGTATTGATGTTGTATTCATGTGACTTGTATGAATTGTTGTATCCCTCATGTATGTATGTAATGGTACGATATAATGATATCCATCTTGCTAAGTGCCCGAAATGCGGTTGTGCCCCAATCATGTAAGTGTCACATGATCGGGATAGAATCGCATCTTGGGCCTGACATGTTGGTATCAGAGCCTCGACTGACCATAGGAGCCCCTTGATTGATCGTAGCTTTGCCGTTGCTGAGTCTAGAATAAAACTTTTTCGAAGTCTAGTTATATCGGAGAGTAGGAATTCTTTTTACTCCTCAGCCCCTTGGTCGCTCTGGTGAGGAATCTTGACGTAGGTGTTTTGAATTACTCCTCTTCCCCTTCAAATTTTTTTAGGATCATGTGGTTAGTTTTTTTTCGTTTGTTGCGTTGTTAGTTCTTTCATCTGGTGCATCTCTCGTCAAGTGGATTCGACCCTCTTCTTCTTGCAAGTTCATCCTCAGTTCTTTCTAACCGGTGTTTTCCCCGTCCGATGTGTTCCTTCTTTTTCCCACCCGTCCACCCTTTTGCTTCTCGGAGCCGGAGTCCGTAATCGAGTATCCGTCCTACTCGTGTGAAGTCTTTGCTTTCTTTCATCAATTATTCCAACCGGTGAATTCTCGTCTAGCTCGTCATCTTTCTTCTCTTTTATTCTCCGGTGAATTCTCCTCTTGTTCGACATTCTTCATCTCTTTTCTTTTCCGGTGGAAACAATTCAAGTATTCGGTGTTCTTCATATTCTTTTCTCTCTGCTCAAATGTTTCCAATTACTGATACGTCCAAAACGTATCTATAATTTATGCTTGCTCCATGCCTCTTTTGTGTGATATTGCTATGATATTTATGCACTTCCATACACTTTTGATCATATTTGGACTAACCTATTAACTCAGTGCACCCCAGTGCCAGTTTCTGTTTTCTGTTGTTTTTGTATTTCAGGTTTTCCCATTACTTAAATTGCCAGAAAAATTCCGGGAAAAATATATAAAAAATCAGCGCTCCAGAAGCTTCCATGCGGCAGAAGTAGGGCCAGAGGGGGGCCACAGGGGCTCCAGGCGCCCAGAGGGGGCGGCCCCCCTCCTGGCCGCCTCGCCAGGCCGCCTGGTCCCCCCTTACCTCCTCTGGTGACCCCCTTTGGCATATATTTACATCGCGTCCTGAAACCATGGATGGCAGAACCCTTTTCTCCAGAAGCAATTCCGATCTCCGCCGCCATCGCCACCAAGTTTCAGGGGACCAGAATTCCTGTGCCGGCATCCTGCCGGGACGGGGAAGTGCCGCCGGATTCATCTCCACCGACGTTGCTTCCTCCCTCCATGATGCGGGAGTAGTTCCTCCTCGGGGCTGAGGTTTTCTACTAGTAGCTATGTGGTCAATTCTCTCTCCCATGATGTGATCTTCGTTGTGATCATAGGCTATGTTAATCTAGGGTGATCCCATGATATTTCTCCTTCCTCTATGTATTGGATTGATGTACTCACTTGTCTTTATCTAGTATAATCTCCGAGACCAAGGTGACAGCGTTCTATTGGACATGGATTAGAAGAATATTTTCATGAGTGATTTCCTCTTTTGTGTGTGGATTGAAGATTGAGAGTCTCTTGGTGCTTGTCTTTGAGATATGTTGTGGTGATTGTGGTACTCTCTTTGGATGGCCGCATTGACATTGGGAAATCCATAGGTTGAGAACTACGAACTTTGAGGTGTGCTTTTGTAGCCCTACATAATTCTCGTCCTCTCTTGACCACAAAGGAATGACCTCCGAGTGCGTCCCCCTTGCATGTTTTATGGGAAATATCATGTGATTCGAAAATGTTAATGTTGTTGGGAGTTGCCACTAGTGAAAGTATGAAGCCTAGGCCTTGTTTCCACCATTGCAATACCATTTGTGCTCACGTTTACCACTTGTTTGCTTGCTGCACTTTTTATTACAGATTTATATTACTTTGCTATGCCACTCCTATCATCCATATTTTACCATCTCTTCGCCGAACTAGTGCACCTATACATCTGACAAGTGTATTAGGTGTGTTGGGGACACAAGAGACTTCTTGTATCTTGATTGCAGGGTTGCTTGAAAGGGGTACGTTCAACCTCCACTTCCCTGAGTTTGATAAACCTTGGGTTACTCACTTAAGGGAAATTTGCTGCTGTCCTACAAACCTCTGCTCTTGGAGGCCCAACACTGTCTACGGGAATAGAAGCGTGTAGTAGACATCAATTACTCGTTTGCCTCTCGCCATTTAATTGTTCCGGAGTTCCGAAGACATCTCAGGAGATTCGTCTCTGTTCCAATTAATTCGAGGTTGTCACCTCATTCGTGTTTTTCAATCGTTCCGGTGCATCATCTACTTTTCGATCATTTTCAACGGTGCTTTTCTCTTCGGTGGGCCCTAACCCACAGGTCTTCTCCCAGGATCTCACTTGAATCTTTTAATTTCCCGGAGTGTTCTGAAATTCTTTCAATTGTGACGTAAGTATGGATTCCATCAGTCATATGCCATCTTTAAGATCGCTTTTAAATTCTTTTCATCTTTGGCTCAACCTTTCTTCTTTTCATTCGCCCGGAGTACTTCATGAATTCTTTTCATTGTGTTCCTCTGAAGGCCATCATTTCAGAAGATTTCTTCATTCGCAGTTTTCAACTTCGACCTCTAAATATACTTCATGGATGCCTCTTCGTTCGTCTCAAATTCTTTTCGGTGCTTCATTCAAATAGTCTTTAATCAGTTCGCGATCTCTTCGTTCTCGTCATTCTAACTTCCCTCAAGTGCTTTATTCTTCCCAGCGATTCATCGTATTCACTCAATTTTAATACTTCCCGGTGGTTGTTCTCTTTCATCATTTGATTTTTATTCTTCACAGTGGTTTGCTCAAGAATTCTTTTCTGGTGTTATCATATCAATTGATTCATTTGTTTTCCAGTCCTACCGGTGTTTCATGAAGATTTTCGCAAGTTCCCGATATATCCCTCTTTAATCAATTCCAACGCGAATAAGTTGTGTGCAAATCCATTGCTTCTCATCAATTTATTGGTGGAGGATAAGCACAACATAATTCTTATTCTTTTCACCGAGTTGATTTATTCTTTTCCTTCGGAGTTTATTCATGAGGAATAAATTCTAGTTCCAAGTCCTTTTATCTTTTCTTTTCCGAAGTTCAAGTTTTCCTCGGTCATCTCGTCGGAGCCCCCAACTAATCATCGGAAGGCTTTAATATTATTCCATTCGTTCGTCATTTCTATATCATCATCCTTTCATTACCGGAGTTCTTCATGGTGGTTCATCGTGATTCAATTCATTCTTCAAATGTTCAGCTAATTCTTGTGGAGCAGCTCAAGCATTATTCTTTTGTCTCTCGAGAGCAAATAATACTCCGTATTCTTTTGAATTGGAGTCTTGCATTCCTTCCTTCTTGTCTTCTATTCAATACTTTGGTTGCGGCATAATTCACCTCAACTTTTAAGATGATTTAACAAGCCCACATCAAGCTTATTCTTTTGTTGTTGATTTTCCCAACAACTCTGTTCAAGTCTTTCTCTTATGAATTCCCGTTCATGTCACTTGTGCTCAAGTTGTCATCTTCTCCATTCCTTTAATTCCATTCTTTAAATTCATCCGGAGGCATTGTGTTGTTGCTCTCGTCGAGTATCATTTCATCTTCTCAAGTTCTTGTTCCATTCCATTCTTGTTCAACTGGTGTGCTATTTCTTTCTATTTCAGCCGGAGTGCTGCCAGAATTCCTTTCTATTTCTTACTAACCGGAGTGGTTTGAATGTCTCTCTTGTCATCTATCCTCTTGGTTCTCGTCTTATTCCTTGTTGCTTATTTTACCGAAGCTTCTCAAATCTCGTTCATCTCCGTTGTATCCTTTCTTTCCCGTTGTTCAACTCTCAAGGTTCTTTGGTTTCACTCTTTTGTCCTCAAAGAACTTTTTTCTTCCTTTTTCTCTCCCGTCTCGTTCCTAAGATCTCGGGACGAGATCTCTTGATAGTAGGGGAGTGTTGTGACACCCCAAGGCCGGTGCGCCAGGTGTCAGCCAGTTATTCGTCGTCCTTGCCTTGTCTTCTGCTTGCGTGTTGCATCTTGCCATGTCATCATGTGTGTTGCATCAGCATGTTTTCAAAACTTGCATCCACCCGAGTCCCCTCGTCCTTTCCGTTGTCCGTTCTGAGCCCAGACACACTCAAACGCGCCCGCGGCACCTCCGAATTTTTTTTGTGAGTGGCCGGAAAGATGTTCTCGGAATGAGGTGAAACTTGGCATGTGGTCTTATTATAGTGTAGAAAGGCCGCCTGCCAAATTTCATCGCATTCGGAGTCCGTTTGATAGCCCAACGGATACATATAGCGGCACTAGTAGTCGGACAAAACATCGGATGTTTTCGGTCTCCGAAAACCCCCGCGGGCCTCTCCCTCTCTTCTCTTCTCTAAGCCCACTAGGCCTGCCTTACTATCCCTCCGTTGCAGACCGCCCGATCGGGATCTAACGGCTCCATTTTGCCCCAAAACCCCCAAACCCTAGTCCCCTTGCTATATATGGACACCCCCTTGTCCATTTTGGGCATCCCCTAGTCTCCACCTACCTCTAGCCTCCCCCTGCCTCAAATTCCGCGCAACCAACCCCCTCCTCCTCCAAATCCAGTGCTCTCCACCTCACTCCCGCCAAGTGGCAGCCCCTGATTGGGCCACCTGAGCCTCCGCCGCCCTCCAGCCTCTCAGGCCCCGCCACCTGGCCCTTTCCACGCCTCCGAGCCGCGCAGGGCCCGCCGGAGCCCGACCGCGGCCCGCCCGGGGGCCGAACCGGGCCGAGCCGCGCCGAGCCGCGCCTGGCTCCCCGCTCCCTCGCCCCGTCCCGCTGGCGACCTCCCTCACCGGAGGAACGCCGCCGAGTCGCCCCGCTCCTCCCGACCGTCCTCTACCTCCTCGCCGGAGTCCTCCGCCACCCTGCCTCTGTCACCGCCCGGCCGACGCGCCACCCAAGCTCCACCGACCCGCCGCCCTTCTGCCCGTCCTCCCCGAGCTCGCCCCGCCTCGGCTCATCGCTGTCCAGTGCTGGATCCGGCTGGATCTGGCCTGAGAGCCTTCCCCGCGCCCAGATCCGCCCGTCCCCGGCGGGATCCGGCCGTTCCGCCGCCCCGCGCCGCCGTTAACCTCGCCGGTGTCGAGCCACCGCGGCCATAGCCTCTGCCCCGACCTCCTCTGTCCGGGCCTCTCCTCCTCGAGCCGTCCCACTGCCGTGTGGGCCCGGACGCCGCACCGATGGACATGTCCGGGAGGAGCCCGGACATGTCCGCTTCTTCCTCTCGTGCCACTGCCATGCGGGGCCCAGTCGCCGGACGTGTCCGTCCGAACCAGACAATGTTCGTTGACCCGAGGTCTATTTCCTTCTAAGTCCCTAGAAAATTATTATAATGTTGCATACTTTGCATGCCTGTAAATATTTGTGTGTATGTCCAAATTGAGTGAATAATATGTCAAAATGATCGTGGGGATATGCTCTGCACTTTGTTCCATTGTGCCATGCTTGTTTGACTTCATCTAGATGCTCTAATCTCTGTTGCAAGAGTGCTACTTGTTGTAAACTGCTGCTACTTGTTAATTTCATGCCATGTTTGAGATATGATAACTTGGTGCATGTTTATCGAAATGATGCATATGATATGTCAAAATGTTAATTGTGAAGTGTACTACATGATGGTTGCTGTAGCATGCTTGTTTGAGTTCATATTGCCATGTTAATCTCTGTTGCAAAAGTGCATTTGGCTGTGAAGTGTTGAAACTTGTTATGAGATGCTAATTTCACTTCCTAATTGCTATTGATGTGCTTGTCTTCATGCCACATGTCTAGATGTTTTACAAGCACAATAATATGGTCTTTGATGTGGTGCAATCATTTTCCCATGATATGCCTTGTGGTGACTTCAACATGCTTGTAAACATGCCATGCCAACTTAACTGTTTTATACTTAGTGAAATTTCAACTAAGTCTGGAATCTGTCATATCCTGATGCTATGTTTGCTTGATGCCCTAGGCAAATCCATGCTTGTTTTGGAGTGGCCAATGAACATGTCTTGTTGTCCATGTTATTGTCTATCCATTCATGCCCTTACTTTCTCATATGACCTACTGTAGCTTATTTATTTCTTGCTCTCAAGTTGCTATAAATTATACCTGTCAGGATTTTATCAGCATGTTCAATTTGGTGTAGCTTGTTGCTATTGATCCATGCCTCCTATGGAGTTGCTCCAATGGAGTTGTTTGTTGTAGGATATGTCTACTACATGCCCATGCTCTTCATGTTCTTATTAGAGTTGATATGCTTGTTGTTTTGTGCCTCCGAAGGAAGCATCGTGATGATGTTTTTGCCTTCCCAGATTTTGGCCAAGTCTGGATAACTTTTTTGCAACTTGCCATGCTTGGTTAATTGTGTTCCAGCAAGCTTTTGAGTGTGTTTTAAGTTCCTACTTGTTAAGTAACATGTATACTTCATATCCATACTGCTTGTTATCATGTTTGGGTGATTTCTCTTATATTTACCGTGCTCCAAAGTTGCTATGTGGCTGTTAACTTCAGCTTGTTGTTATATCTTGTTTCGTGTGTATCTTTTAGCCCGTTGCTCCGTTTTGGGTGTGCCTTATATGAAACTTATGTGATTTTGCATGTAGAATCATAATATCATGTTGTTTTCATATTTGGAGTGTGTTTGCTTGATGTTTGGGTGCATCTTGCACCGTTGACTTGTTTTGCTCATATCTTCTAGACCGTAGCTCCGAATTAAACAAACTTTATATGAAACTTGATTAGAATTTCATGTAGATCATCATGGTGCATGTTAACCTGCTGTTTAACAACTTTAACTTAAGGTTTGTTCAGATCTGGACTAATTTCAAAATATGCATATGAGGACTTACCGGATTTGTTATGTGTTGATTCCGGCCTCATTTAAACTTGTTGACTTGTGTTGTTCTCGTGTGCTTCCTACCTTGCCATGTATTGCATCATATATAGACTTGTCTTGCATCATACTTGGTTGAGCATATTGTCATGTTCTTGTGTCGTGTGTTTACCGTATTGCTTGCTTCTTCTCGTTAGTGCCTGTTCCGTTGCGATCGTGAGGATTCGTTCGTCTACCCGTGGTTCGTCTTCAAGGATTCTTCTTCGTCTTCTGCATGGATCCGTTCTTCTTCCTTGCGGGATCTTAGGCAAGATGACCATACCCTTGGATACCTTTACTATCATTGCCATGCTTAGTTGTCTTGATGCTATCGTTATATGTCGCGCTACCCATCATTTTTGTCAGCCCCTCTCCTTGTTGCCATGAAACCTCTAACCTTTGACACCTTCCTAGCACAACCATTGTTTGGCTATGTTACCCGCTTGCTCAGCCCCTCTTATAGCGTTGTTAGTTGCAGGTGAAGATGAAGATCGTTCCTTGTTGGAACTTGTTGCTTTGGGAATATCACAATATCTATTATTATTATTAACACACCTATATACTGGGCATGGGTGGAAGGCTTGGCCTTTTGCTCGGTGTTTTGTTCCACTCATGCCACTTTAGGCGCCGATAAACCGGCATTATGTTCCTTGATTTTGCGTTCCTTACACGGTTGGGTATATGGGGACCCCTTGACACTTCGTCTTTGAATAAAACTCCTCCAGCAAGGCCCAACATTGGTTTTTAATTTGCCTCATAATAACAACTTAATTAATTAATTAAATTGCATAGGGGGGACGCTCCCTCGAGGTTCTTTTCTACATAGCAGGGGGGCCAGTGCTGATGGTATTGGTCCCAAACGGGGGTCCTGCGGGGCCACCTCGGGGAAACTCGAGGGCTGGTTTTACCTGTAGCATCACCCAGCCGGACGTGCCCTGAGTCAGGATACGCACAGCTCCTATCAGGGTGTTGGCACGCCGGGAGGTCTTGCTAGACTTGTTTTACCATTGTCGAAATGTCTTGTGCACCGGGATGCCGAGCCTGATCGGATTTCCCTAAGATAAGGGGTAATAATTATTATTACTTTAGCTGATCGTGAGAGCTTGTGATGGGCTAAGTTGGGACACCCCTGCAGGGTTATGATCTTTCGAAAGCCATGCCCGTGGTTATGTGGAATATGGTAATTTGTTAATGTCCGGTTGTAGAAAACTTGACAGAGGATCCGAAGTAAAACACACAACGGTGTGAGTAACCGTGACTGTCTCTTTTCCCTTTGAGAAGAGAACACGGTGGGGTTATGTTTGACTTGTAGGTAGTTGAGGATCTTTAGCGATCATTATTAGTTTGCGACTGCTTGCGTAGATGCTCATCTTATTCTTGTACTCGTAAGTTAGCCACCATACATTTTTCTTAGCCACTACTGCAACCTCACCACTTTACCTCTTCCTACCCATTAAGCTTTGATAGTCTTTTTACCCATGGTTATGGGATTGCTGAGTCCTCGTGCCTCACAGATACTACAACAACAGTTGCAGGTGCAGGTTTCCGACGACTTGACTTGAGAGCGTTGTTCGTTGTGTTGGAGTTCTTTCTTCTTCTGCTTCTTCAGTCTTGGGTTAGGTTCCGGGTCGGCAGCCTGGGATAGCAGATGGATGTCTTTGTGCTTTCATGAATGTATCCATAGTCGGATACCTTGTATTGATGTTGTATTCATGTGACTTGTATGAATTGTTGTATCCCCCATGTATGTATGTAATGGTACGATATAATGCGGTTGTACCCCAATCACGTAAGTGTCACGTGATCGGGATAGAATCACATCTTGGGCCGGACAGATAGACATGATCACCAATATCGAAGGCCAAGTCACGATGCTTGCCGTCATAGTAGCTCTTTTGACGCAACTGAGCGGCCTTGAGATTCTCATGTATGACTTTGCACATTTCTTCGGCTTCTGCGATCAAGTCATTGCCAAGAAGTTGACGTTCACCAGTCTCGGACCAGTTGAGAGGAGTACGACACTTTCTGCCATAGAGGATTTCAAACGGAGCTTTGCCGGCACTTGCTTGGAAACTGTTGTTGTAAGAGAACTCGGCAAACGGAAGGCAATCTTCCCACTTCATGCCAAAAGAGATGACACAAGCTCTGAGCATGTCTTCGAGGATCTAGTTCACTCTTTCGACTTGACCACTAGTCTGAGGGTGAAACGCAGTGCTGAAACGGATCTTAGTGCCCATGGCTGACTGAAAGGAGTCCCAGAACTTGGATGTGAACAAACTTCCACGGTCTGAGGAGATAACTTGAGGAATGCCATGTAACGACACAATTCTGGAAGTGTACAACTCTGCCAGCTGAGCTGCATTGATGGATTCTTTGACTGGAAGGAAGTGAGCTACTTTGGTTAGCTTGTCAATCACAACAAAGATAGAATCATTCCCCTTCTTGGACTTTGGAAACCTAGTGACGAAATCCATTTCAATCTGGTCGAATTTCCACTCGGGAATATGAAGAGGTTGGAGGAGACCGGCTGGACGTTGATGCTCTGCCTTCACTCTTTTGCAGACATCACATTCATTCACGAATTGGGCAATCTCCCTTTTCATGCGAGTCCACCAGTAAGATTGCTTGAGATCTTGGTACATCTTGGAACTTGCGGGATGAATTGAGAGGAGGGAGTCATGTGCTTCGTTCAATATGAGCTTCCTGAGATCACCCTTGGGAACCACAAGTCTGTCCTCAAAGAACAAGGTGTCTTTCTCATCAACGCGATAGCACTTGTATTTGGGAGTACCCTTTGCAATACCATGTTTCAATTTCTGCACCATAGCATCACTGAGTTGGGCCTCACGGATCTGTTCTTCCAAGGTAGGAGAAACTTGAAGATTTGCAAGAAAGCCTTGCGGAACAACTTGGAGGTTGAGCTTCCTGAATGCTTCACAAAGCTCAGGCTGAAACGTCTTGATAAGGAGACTGTTGCAATATGCCTTTCTGCTCAAGGCATCTGCAATGACATTGGCCTTGCTAGGTGTGTATTCGATGCTTGGATCATACTCCTGGATCATCTCAACCCAACGAGTCTCGCGAAGGTTCAGGTTTGGCTGTGTGAAGATGTACTTCAAGCTCTTGTGATCGGTGAAGATGTCCACTTTTCTGCCCAACAGAAGGTGTCTCCACGTGATCAAGGCGTGTAGCACTGCTGCTAGCTCGAGATCATGTGTGGGGTTGTTCTTCTCATTTGGCTTCAATTGACGAGAAGTGTATGCCACAATCTTCTTGTCTTGCATTAGCACACCATCAAGTCTTTGAAGAGAAGCATCACAGAATACTTCGTAGGGCTTGGACTCATCTGGAGGAGTAAGAACCGGAGCAGAGATGAGCTTTTCTTTGAGAGTTTTGAATGCCACATCACAATCCGGAGACCAGTTGTACTTGACATTCTTCTGCAGCAAGTTGGAGAGAGGCTTGGCAATCTTGGAGAAGTTCTCAACGAACCTTCTGCAATAGCTAGCGAGACCAAGGAAGCTTCGGAGTTGCTTGACGTTCTGAGGGGGTTCCTAGTTGACAATCGCTTCAACTTTCTCGGGGTTGACAGCAATACCGTCAACAGAGATGATATGGCCCAGATATAAGACCTTATCGAGCCAGAATTCACATTTAGAGAACTTGTCATAGAACTTATGTTCACGGAGTCTGTCGAGAACCAAACGGAGGTGCTTTTCATGATCCTCTTCATTCTTGGAGAATACCAAGATGTCATCCAGATAGACGAGCACAAATTCGTTGGTGTAGGGGTTGAATATGTAGTGCATCATTCTCGAGAAGGTGGGTGGAGCATTTGCGAGGCCAAAAGACATGACTGTGTATTCATAGGAGCCGTAGCTTGTTCTGAATGCAGTCTTGTGAATATCTTCTTCGCGGATACGGATCTAGTGATAACCCATCCGGAGATCGAGCTTTGAGAACACTTTTGCTCCTTTGAGCTGCTCGAACAATTCATTGATGTTGGGGAGCTGTTACATGTTCTTTATTGTCTTCTTGTTCAATGGCCGGTAATCAACGCAAAAGGCGTTCCGTGCCATCCTTCTTCTTGACAAATAAGACACCACAGCCCCAAGGAGAAGTGCTAGGTCTGATTAGACCCATACGCTCTTGCTCATCGAGTTGTCTCTTCAACTCCTTCAACTCTTCAGGGGAAAGCTTGTACGGACGCCGACATGCTGGCTCGATACCGGGCTCGAGTTCAATGATGAATTCAACTTGACGATGCGGAGGCATGCCTGGAAGCTCTTCAGGGAAAACATCTTCATATTCATTGACCACCGGAATTTGAGAGATGGCATTAATCTCGCCCTTGTCATTGAGAGAGAATAGCCTGATTGTGTTATCTCGAGAGGCGAAGATAATCACATCTTCGTCAGGAAGAGTAAGCTTGACTTCCTTATTTGCACAATCAATGTGAGCATCATGCTGAGAAAGCCAATCCATCCCAAGAATAAGATCAATGTCGGAGTTTCCGAGAACAACCGGAGAAGCCAGAAAGTGGTAATCACCCATACGAATAGATACATCTGAAGCCTTCAAATTGGAAGTCATGTGCTTGCCCGGAGAGATAATTAACAACTTCTTATCTAGAAATACCAAAGTGAAATTATGCTTGGTAAAGAATGGGCTTGAAATGAAACTGAGATATGCACAAGAATCAAAGAATACTTTTGCAGGAATAGAGTTAACTGGAAGATTACCAATTATCACATCAGAAGAATTTTCTGCTTCAGCTGCACTCATCAGGTTCACTCTTGCATGCTTGGGATTGTGCTTGACAATAGCAGTACTGAGAGGTGGAGGAGGCGGAAGGCGCCTCTGGGTGGTGCACTTATTGGAATAATGACCCTTTATACCACATTTGTAGCAAGTGACCTCAGAAACTAGACGAGGAGGAGGAACACTCGGTCTTGGAGCTTGGTACTGCGACTTGGACTGATTGCCTTGGTTGTGTGGGTGGGAGAAAGCACGGCCACCATAATTCTTGTTGTTGTTGTTGGGAGGTCGGATCACTGGAGGAGGTGGAGGCCAAAACTTTTGTTGCTTTGTGACCACTTGGGAAGAAGAGGAGGAGTGAACAGCGTCTTTTATCCTCTTTTTGGAAGCTTTCATCTTGAGCTGGGCTGCCTCTTGCTTAAGCGCCATGTTATAGAATTGATCAAATTCATCAGGCTCGAACAAGGTGAGAGCTAGTTGGAGTTCATCCTTCAGACCACCACGGAACTGATAGATCTTGCTCTTGGCATCTGGGATGTCTTTCTTGGCATAACGTGCAAGGTTCTGGAACTTGACATTATTTTGATAAACAGACATTGAGCCTTGCTTCAGGTTGCGGAATTGCTCACGCATACCCTCGATGACACTTGTTGGAATGTGGTGAGAGCGAAAATCCTTGCAGAAGTCAGCCCACGAGATTTCACGCCCTTCTCTGGAGTCTTTGTACTGCTGCCACCAATCAGCGGCTTGGTCCTTGAGTTGGAAGGCGGCAAACTTCACATAGTCCTCAGGCCTCACGTTACTGCACTCGAAATGCTTCTTGATATCTGTTATCCAGTCTTCAGCATCTAGAGGGTCCACACAGTAACTGAAAGCCTTTGGTTGGTTTGCTAGGAACTGGTTGAGTGTAGCAAAGTGAGGTTGGTTGAACAAATTGCCTTGGCCTTGGTTCCCATGAGCACCTTGATTTGCTTGATTTGCTTGAATGTTCTGCATCATTTGCATAAGAATCTGGGTGTTCTGGTTCATCGCTTGCATAATTGCTCTCTAGGCCTCAGACGGAGGAGGAGGGGGAGGAGGACGATCAGGAACTTCTTCACCCTCTGGGTTAGCGTTGGGAACCCTTTTAGGAGCCATCCTGAATGAGATGACAACTATTAGCCATTGATTGAAAGAATATATAAGCTGAATCAACGGCTAGAAATTGCAACATGAGTCTTCACAAGAATCATTCAAACAAAATGAACGAATGTAATCCACAGTTTAATGGTACAACAATCTTCACGAGAAGCCACTTGGGAGAACAAAAGGTAAATAAAAAACAACAAGGAGCAGATAGAACAAATACAAGATAGAAGCTTCGTTCCACATATTCGTGCTGAAAGCTTATGGAACGTGTTACAAAAGGGTTTTGCAATCCCTGGATCAGCATAGCCAAGGACCCTTTAAGATGCAACTCCCGATCGGAACAACGCCCATAAAACCACTTCACTCAATGTAGAACCCCGAACTCCATATCATGCATTCGTTGGAAGAATGCCTACGAACTACTAGATGAACCCACCTATTAATTTCCGAAAGTTTCCAGTTATGCAATCAGGTGTTGGGGATACAAGGGAAGCATAATGCACTCAACTCTAATCCTACATCCAGCTGTATCCATCCTTCAACACATAACCAGTTATTTCTGGAAACCGTTTACCTCGGACCTTCGAAACGCATCTACTATACAAGCTATGGCAATACTCCCGAACTACCTCCCCAGTACTGGGTGATGTCGGGGTTATCTTGCCACTAACCGCATAGGAGAGTTTTCGATGTCGGCCGTCTTAAGTATTCCAGAACTGCTGCGATATATTTGTGATGACAACACCTCAGAGCTCAACTCCCCGGAACACTGCCACAACCCCTAAATGACAGGAGGCATCGAGAACAATGTTCTCGTCACAAAGACATCGGAACAATCCAAACAATACTCGTGTGAACCTAAATTGTTTTGGTGAATTTTGAGAGTAGAAGAGACAAGAGTAATTGTCAGGAGTCCTCACCAGAGTGAAAAGAGATGAGGAGCAAAAGAAATCCTACTCTCTGATATATATATATATATATATATATATATATATATATATATATATATATATATATATATATATATATATATATATATATATATATAGGACTCAAAACATTTTCAAGTGTGTGCCTAGACTCAGCTGTCAACGATTCGATCAATCAGTGGGGGCTTCTAGGTCGGAGAAGGCTCTGATACCAACTTGTAATGCCCAGTATGGGATTATACCTCCTATGTGTCGAGGCACGACTTAAAGGTATAAGCCCATACTAGAATGATCTCAAGTATGGTATCTTTGCACGACTCATGTAAAAATAGGGATGAAATTGCAAAAGGAGATAGTCGGCTTACACTCGCCACGTCACACAATACATTACATAAGCAAAACATCATCCAAATAACATCACGGTCCGACTACGGATGAAGATCCAAATAAAAGATACCAAATACATAAAGCCACAAGGTCCGAATCGCCCCTAGTAGAAGCCACTACTGCTCATCGGGATAGTGCACATAGTATCGACTACGTTCTTCATCGAACTCCCAGTACAGCTCGGTGCCGTCACCTGTGTAGTCCACCATAGTACCTGCATCTGGTGTGGTGTAGAAACTATGAGCCACGGAGGACTCAGCAATCCCATTCCCGGGTAGCAAAACTATCTAAGCCTTGGGTGTGGAACAAGGCTGAAGAAATAAAGGTTGCAGCTGCACTGGCACTAGCTTACGTGTTGAGAGCGAGAAGAGAAGTGCCACGAGCATCAAAGTGATCACGAAGTGATCCTATCTAAGCACGTCAATCATAACCCCACCGTGTTCACTTCCCGAACCCCTTTCGGAAAATGACCGTCACGGTTACTCACGCTGGTAGTGTGTTCTGAACATGGTGTCAAGTTTTCTACAACCGGATATTAACAAATTCCCATCTGCCACATAACCGCGGGCACGGCTTTCGAACGTTCAAAACCCTGCAGGGGTGTCCCAACTTAGCCCATTACAAGCTCACGATCCGCGGAGTCGCAACTCCAAGGTGGGAAGACCCGAGTATTCTCGGAATCCCATGCTCAAGATATACCGACATAGGTAAAACTAATCCAGCAAGACCTCCCGGCGTGCCGACACCCTGACAATAGCCGCACGTATCTAGTCTCAGACCACGACCGGATAGGTCAGCCTACAGGTATATACCAATCCTCGAATTTCCTCGTGGTGGCCCCGCAGTCTGCCCAGTTTGGACCAACACTCATGTGGAGCACTGGCCCGGGGGTTGTTAATTAAGATCACGGGATAGCTAGTCCCTATGCAAGTTTTAGTTATTAGGCAAATGGAGTACCAATGTTGGGCCTTGCTGGAAAAGGTTTAGCGCTAAGCGGGTTATCGAGGGGGTCCCATAACCCCAACTGTGTTAGGAACGCATAATCAAGGAACATAACACCGGTTTATACGGTTCCTAGGGCGGCATGAGTGGAACAAATCAACAAGCAAGAGGCTTAGCCTTCCACCCATTACCAATATATAGATGGTTTAGTTTAAGAGTTTATATAGTGTGATATCCCAACAATAACTTCAACATGAAGCAAGAATCTTCAAATCATCTCCTACAACTAGCAATGCTATAAGAGGGGCTGGGCGAAGCTTACGTAGCCAAACAAATGTTTGCTAGGTTGGGTGGTTAGACAGATTCATGGTTGCAATAGGAGGCTGACAAACAAACATGGGCATCGAGGCAATAAGCTAAAGAGCGAGACTTCTAGCAATAGGCAAACATAGTAATGATATCTGGGTCAGGTCATCTTGCCAGTCGAGTCGTCGATGGTATCGTAAGACGGCTCCTCGTACTTAACCTCGGTAGTAACCTCGTTCTCGTTCTCGGTCTCGGCTTCCGGCTCTACTCAACACAACACAACGAGGCACGAAATCAAACAAGGTGCAATGCACAATCAACATGATGCATTATGATGCATGTATGATGCAATACATGTCAAGGGATGAAGCACACAAGAACAACACAAGACAACAAGTTTAAATGAGGCCGGAATCCACATATAGCAAAACCGGTAAGTCCTAATATGCATATTTTGAAATTCGTCCAGATCTGAACAAACCTTAAGTTAAAGTTGTTAAACAGCAAGTTACCATGCAACATGATGATCTACACGAAATTCTAGTCAAGTTTCATATAAAGTTTGTTTAATTCGGAGCTACGGTCTAGAAGATATGAGCAAAACAAGACAAGCATGACAACAGTGCAAGATGCACCCAAACATCAAGCAAACACACTCCAATCATGAAAACAACATGATATTAAGATCCTACTTGCAAAATCACACAAGTTTCATATAGGGCACATTCAAAACGGAGCAACGGGCTAAAAGATACACATGAAACAAGATACAACAACAAGCTGAAGTTAACAGCCACATAGCAACTTTGGAGCAAGATATATATACCCTACAACACTCAAACATGGTGACAAGAAGCATGGACATGAATTAGACATATCCTACAGCAAACAAATCCATTGGAGCAACTCCATAGGAGGCATGGATCAATAGCAACAAGCTACAACATTTTGATCATGACGTTAAAAACCTGACAGATATATTTTATAGCGACTTGGGAGCAAGAATTAAATAAGCTACAACAAGCCATATGAGCAAGTGAGGGCATGGGTGGATAGAAAACAACATATACAACAAGGAATGATCATTGTCCACTCCAAAACATGCATGGATTTGACTAGGGCAGCAAGCAAACATAGCATCAGGATATAACAGATTCCAGACTTAGTAGAATTTTCACTAAGTATAAAACAATTATGTTGGCATAGCATGTTTACAAGCATGTTTAAGTCACCTTAAGGCATATCATGAAAAATGGTTTGCACCACAGAAAAGACCATATGATGGAGATACTAAAACATATTGGCATGTGACATGGGGACAAACACATCAATAGCAACGAGCACTTCAAATCAGCATCTCATAACATGTTACAAAACTTAATAGCCACATGCACTTTTGCAACAGAGATTAACATGGCAATATGAACCCTAACATGAATGCTACAGCAACCATCATGTAGATCATTTCATAATGAACATTTTGACATATCATTTGTTTCATTTGGATAAACATGCAGCAAGTTATCACATCTCAAACATGGCATGAAAATAACAAGTAGCAGCAGTTTATAACAAGTAGCACTCTCGCAACAGAGATTAGGACCTCTAGATGAAGTCAAACAAGCATGGCACAATGGAACAAAGTGTAGAGCATATCACCACGATCATTTTGATATATTATTCACTCAATTTGGATAAGCACACAAATAGTTACCAGCAGTCAAAGATGCAACATTATTAATCAAATTTTTTAGGGACTTAGCAGAAATTTTGAACACTAAGGGAAAAAAACAAAAAAAAAAACAACGAGTGCAGTTTAACTATGAGGTGCACTGGGCGGGGCATAGTGGGCTCACCCTAGCGGGCTGAGGCCCAATAGGCGAGGCAGACAGGCGGGGGAGGCCGGCTAGGCCGGGCACTGGGCCTAGCGCGGGCCTCGGCCCAGGAGGCGGTGAAGGCCGGTTGCTGGGTCGTGCTCCTCCCCGATCCCACCGGATCGAGGGAAGCAAAGGCGGCGGCGGGATCGAACAGCGGCGGCGGTCGATGGCGATGGGGCGGCCGTCGGTCGAACAGATCCTGCCGGCCGGGGCCTGGATCCGGTGCGGCAAGCTGGCGCGGCGGTGGAGGCGGGGAGCTGCGAGCTCGGCGGAGCTTCGAGCGGAGCTGCCCTCCGGTGACCGCCGGCGAGGTCGCTGGAGGCGCGGGCGGTGGCGTCGAGCGGAGGAGGCTCGGCCTCCTCGAGCTGGGCGGGGGAGAGACAAAGCTGCGGGCGGCGGAGGCGCACGGGCTCGCGCGGGTCGGCCTCGGGCCCCGTGGGCCGCGGCGGCGGGAGGTGGAACCGGCGGCGGTGAGGTGACGCGTGGCAGAACCTGAGTGGCCGGACGGCGGCGGCGGACATGTCCGCACGCGTCCGGACGTGTCCGACGGCGCGGATGGGCGAGAAATTAGGGTTTCGCGCGAAAATTGAGGGGTGTGGACGTTTTTATAGGCATAGGGAGCTAGGAGACTCCAAATGGGGAGCGGTTTTCGGCCACCCGATCACAATTCGACGACCGAGATGATGGGAAGGGTTGTGCTGGATTTGTGGGCTCTTGTGGAGGGGGTCTTGGGCCTTAAAGAAGATGTTCTTTTAGCCCACTAGGTTAACCGTTGGAGTACCACACGAACTCCAAACGCGATGAAACTTGACAGGCGGCCTACACGTACCAAAACAACATCACATGACAAGTCTCACGTCATTCCGGAAATGTTACACGGCCACACACGAAAGAAGGACTCGGGGATGCCACGGGCACGTGTGTGAGCGTCGGAACTCGAAACGGACAACGGGAAGAGACGAGTGGGACCGGGTGCAAGTGACAACACAAATACAATGCAATGCACATGACAACATGACATGGATGAAATGCACACAAGCGCACGACAAAACGAAGAAACCTGAAAGGAAAGAAGAGCCCATAATGGAATTGATGAAGCCAAAGTTTCATATATTGCCATATTTGGAAAGTGTTACATCTGGGGCATTACAGGGGGCCTTCGGGGGGCCCACGAGACAGGGGGGCGCGCCCAGAGAGTTGGGGCGCCCCCCCACCCTTGTGGACAGCAGGTGGCCCCCCTCGTGTTCTTCTTTCGCCAGATATTTTTTATATTTTCTAAAACGGAGTTCAGTGAAGTTTCAGGGCTTTTGAAGTTGTGCAGAATAGGTTTCCTGAGTTTGCTCCTTTTCCAGCCCAGAATTCCAGCTGCCGGTATTCTCCCTCTTCATGTGAACCTTGTAAAATAAGAGAGAAAAGACATACGTATTGTGACAAAACATGTAATAATAGCCCATGATGCAATAAATATCAACATATAAGCACGATGCAAAATGGACGTATCAACTCCCCCAAGCTTAGACCTCGCTTGTCCTCAAGCGAAAGCCGATATAAAAAAATATGTCCACATGTTTAGAGATAGAGGTGTCGATAAAAAAATACGGACATGAGGGCATCATGATAATTCTCATAACAGCAACATATATATATATTATCATATGATTCTTATGCTAAAGTAACGATTCATTCACCATATCAAGTATGAATCATAAACTTCATTGAAAACTAACAAACTTTGATCTCGGTCATTGAAGCAATTGCAATTTATCATAACATCGGAAAGAGTCAAAATAAGAGCTTTTCAGCAAGCCTACATACTCAACTATCATATAGTCTTTCACAATTGCCCACACTCACACAATATTTATGGTTATGGAGTTTTAATCGGGCACAGAGAAAGATATGGGCTTATGGTGTTGCCTCCCAACCTTTTACCTCAAGGGTAATGTCAACAGTAATAGGCCATGAAAACTTACATCCAATTGGGTATATATATCAGGATCTTTCCAACACAATGTGCTTGCCAAAGGATAAAATGCAAAAAAGGAAAGGTGAATTTCACCTTGACTCTTATAAGGCAAGAATAATAGATAGGCCCTTCGCAGAGGGAAGCAGAGGTTGTCATGTGTTTTTGTGGTTGGATGCACAAAGTCTTAGTACAGAAGAACGTCACTTTATATGGCCACTTGTGATAAGCACCTTTATTATGCAGTCCGTCGCTTTTATTACTTCCATATCACAAGATCGTATAAAGCTGATTTCCTCCACATTAATAAATCATACATATTTTTAGCGAGTTTGCAACATGACAACTTACTTGGAAGGATCTTTCTCAATCCATAGGTAGGTATGGTGGACTCTCATGGCAAAACTGGGTTTAAGGATGTATGGAAGCACAAGTAGTATCTCTACTTGGTGCAAGGAGTTTTGGCTAGCATGAGGGGGATAGGCAAGCTCAACATGTTGGATGATCCATGACAATATACTTTATTTCGGATATAAGAAGACATAACCCATTATGTTATCTTCCTTGTCCAGCATCAACTCTTTAGCATGTCATATTTTAATGAGTGCTCACAATCATAAAAGATGTCCAAGATAGTATATTTGTATGTGAAGCCTCTCTTCTTTTGTTACTTCCTATTAATTTCAACGATGACCAAATGTCACAGCCTGATTTTCATGCCACAACACTTAAGCTAATAGTCATGCTAAAATGTGGTTTGACAAAAACTTTTGAGTGTTTTTGACCTTGCTTGATTGGTTTTCTGTTTGCTGTTTGCAAGTGCTCTAAAAATCAAATAAATCATCCAACTCTTACACTTCATCTCCTTGATCCAAAACCTTTTCCCAATGATCATGCCATGTGTATAGAACAGTATAGTATTTTCTTATAAAAATAATTTAGCCAAATAGTATATTCTAAAATTAGTTCTCCAAAAACCACTGAAGTGAGGTTTGCACTGCAAGTACCTTATTTAGGGTGTGAAAAATCTTTGAAAAAAGTATATTTGAATCCTATTAGGTATAGGACTCCCTTAAACCACAAAAGTATAATTTTAAAAGTTATTTTCCTATTTTATTTAAAAGCTTTTTCTTTAGGCCAGAAAGTGTCTTTAATAGGTTAAAATTATTTAACTATTTCAAAAATATTTTTCAAAATTCAGGGAAACCCATAGGACATATATTGTCCATATATAAGAGTTTCAACACATGGTCATGTTCAAAATATTGGACAAATCCTTCAAAAACCCTTTCTGGATATTTCAAGCTTTTGAAATATTTACAAAGGAAATATTCTCTAAAAATTCCAGGGAAATTCTATCATGTCAAATATGACATATTTGATGATCTTGCAAAGCCTCATGCCTTGAAGATCACGAAAACATCATCAAATCCCCTCAAAACCATTTCTGTCCATTTTGAAGTTTGAGCAAGTTTACATTGCCAAACTTGTACAAATGCTCTCAAACTTGGTGCACATGATAAAATGATGTAAATATGCACCTATGTCAAATGGCACAAGTTTTGGAGAAGGATAACTTGATGTAAGTGCCCCATAACCCTTTCTAACCAGATCCAAATTTGAACAACTCTACATTACCAACTTTTTACTTGTGGCCTGAAATTTTGTGTGCATTCCTACAACCCCAAATGATGACACTACACCAAGTGATGCATCAAGGAGTGATGATTTGCATGGCTTAATCTTGGAAAATCAATTTCTGCTGATTTCTAGGGTTTACAAAAGTTGCATTGGCAACTTTGCCCAAATGAGCTCTAATTTGGTGAAAGGGCCTAAATATATGTGCCATGTGATCCTGTTAAGTACCATGTCAATTGGAGATCATTTGCTTGCCCAAAACACCGTCAAACACCTTCTGGTGATTTTCCAAAACAAATATTTTCACCTCTTTCCTTGTTCTCCTTGAGCTAGGCTTTTTACCGCAACATCTCCTAGACCCCTTCTACCTCCAGCAGCAATGGTTGCACCACAGCTCAATGATTGAGGGGGGTAGAACCTCATTTTACATCCCTGGACAGGCACTTTCACCCTTCTCTCTCAGCACTCTCTCCTTCTAGAAGCCCTCCAGAGCATCCAAGGCCACCACCCCTTTGTTTACTCCTCATCCGACCCCCAAGACAAAGTGGCCGCGCCCTGCAAGCCAAAGACATGCCCTGGCTTGCAATTGGCGTGCTCTAGAGCGTGCTACAGTGCACACCCGCACTATAGCCACCCCCAATCCGCAGCGCCTGGCCACCTCAGGCCTCCCCCTTGCGCCAGTCGAGGTGCCTCGACTTCCGGGACACGACACGCTGTCAGCCCCCTCCTCCTTCTCCCTCCCGCTGCTGCCCTCGCACGCGCGCCGGCAGCCCGCGAGCTCCAATCTTCGGCTTCACACGCGCGAGCTCTCTGGATCCTTCCCCGCTCCTCCTCTCCCCTCCCATGGGCGTAGACATCATCCACAGACAGCCCCGACTCGCTCGCGTGTGCCTGCACGACCTCTGGCCTCGCCCGTGACCTCGCCGGCGCACGATTCCACGATGGACCGGTGCCCGGCTATATAAGCATGCCCCGGGCAACTCCACTGGCATCCATCTCATCCCCACACCCCCAAGAGCACACCAGCACCACCCACTCGCCCTCGAAGAGCCTCTGTACACGGGATCGACCAGAGCTCCGCCGCCTCGGGCGATCGGTGATCACACGGTACAATCTCCCTCCGCCCCAGCTCTTGCTCGATCTGGAACCACCTAGCCTCACTGACCCATTCCCCTCCTTCTCCCGCTCCTGCTGCAGCCCAGAACGAGCAAACTAGGACCCTCCCGATGCTCCACCGCCGTTCCACCTCGCCTCCGACGAACCAGGCTCCTCCGGCGGCCAACTCCCGTACCACCAGAACCGCGACTCCACCCTGAGCACGCCCGTGCCCTTGGATTGCCTCGCCGTGCACCACATCACCGCCGGTGAGCTCACCGCTTCCCTGGCAGCGAGGTTGAAGATGACAGGCGGGCCCCGCCTATCATCCTCACCTCTCTCTCCCTCCCTTCTCTGTCGTAGACCGCCGGGCCCCAGCCGTCAGGTTTGAACGTGCGTGCACGCGCGCACCGGTTCGCCTGGGCTGGCGTGGCTCCGGGCCGGCCCAGCTACAGACTAAAACTGTCCGGCAAAAATCTGGCCAATTCTTTTTCTTTTTCTTTTTCCAGTAAACATCAAAAATCCATAAGTAATACAAATAGACTCCAAATTTGATGATTCAAATTTCCAGTGACTCCATAAATCATGATCTATCACATGGTGCTATTTGCACATTTTCCAGAGATATTTTCTTTACAAATATTTAGCAAATCATATTTTTCCATTTCTGTGATGAACTTTAGAAAATCACAGAGAGCCCACTTTTGATCCAAATGCCATGATTCAAATTCCTAGATACTTGTAATATCAAAACTTAGTTTTGGAACATTTTTCCTAATACTCTATGTACCACATAATATATTGAGACATTTCTTCATATTTTTCAACTTTGCAAATTCATAGGAAATTCATTTGAACTCCAAATCAAGTGAAACCACCTTGGTCATTCCTTGTTAAATGGATGCCTCTGCTCATATTTCAAAATAATTCTTCTGTACACTTCTCACAGATCTAAACCCCTTGATTCCATCATATTGAAATGTTCCAAACTATCCATTGATCCAATGCCTATGAAACCACCTTGGTCATTTCTCACATGACCAGAGGTATCCTAGAAAAGTCCAACTCCTATTTTTAGAGCACTTTTATTTTTGCCTTGTTGTGTTGCTTATTGTGATTTGTTTCCGACGTTAGTTGACGAAGTAGACAGAGTACTTGGAGAAGGACCAGAGGATTTGAAGACCCCAAGGACTTGGTTAAGACAGGCAAGCAGCCCTTTGACCATGTTGAACCCTTTTATGTCATGAAATTTTTTTCATCGTTTCATCGAGTGCATGATATACCTTGAATGGCAACCTTGCTAGGTTTGCCTCCGTTGCATACCCCGTTGATACTTGCATTGTACATAGCTCTATTATGTTTAGAGTTGTGTTGGTTGGTTTAAGATATATGCTATAGTAGTTGGCTACGCAAAAAAGGGTCATGCATGGAAAGAAACAAGTGTGGTTTGACATACTTGCAAATAACCCAGTGGGTGCCACTAATGCCCCTGGGAGATGATGAGGAACTAGGGCACTACTTGGTGGACAAGTAGTGTACCGAGGCTTGATGAAGGTGTTGTTTACAGAGACGGATTAGATTTAAGATTTGTTGACCGTCCAAACCAAACATGCGCAACCACACTACCCTTATTTGGGAAAGGGCATTATTGATTACCTAGGTCGATACTAGCATGGTGCCCGCATTACTAATGACGGGGGTGACATGAGGTCAATCTCGGGACGGGGTCGTGCTTGGATAGGCGGCCATGACTGTCTTTACAGGGCACCGGACACACCGTTGGTACCCCGTGTTTGTGGTATGAGATGAATATGGGAGCGAGGCTCCACAATTTCTGAGATGTGAAATGCTCGGCACGGGGGTTACTACCAATCGAGTGGACTCTATGTTAGTGTCGTCTAGGGAAAGATAGTGATCGGGTGCTTACCCTGGGTACTTGAGGTACCGCGGGTCGTGGATGACACGGAAGTTCCTCGGATCTTGTGGGTAAAGTGTGCAACCTCTGTAAAGTGTCAAATTATTCGAATAGCCGTGTCCACGGTCAAGGACAGTTGGGTGGTGCTGCTTAGACTATGTCCTTAAGTTTCTAGAAAACAACACGGTTTGGGTAAATTTGTTGACGTGATTTGTGAGAAAGTCACGATGAGCGTGAGCAAGAGTTGTTCATGACTCTTTCTCGATGTTGATGTCTGTAACCTCCTGATACTTGTTGCAGACGCATGCATGCCCTTGTTATATGTTGATCATACTTGCATATGAAAAACTAGCTTTCCGCAAAACTGCCAATTCAGTAGTAGAGCCTTGCATAATTATTCTGTCATCACACTTGGGTTTCTTGCGAGTACATTCAAAGTACTCATTGGCTTGCCACTGGTTATTTTATTGGCCAGGCATGAAAGAACATGATATGATGAAGATTTCTTGGTGACGAACATGCGAGCTAGGACGTTTCCTAGTTAGAATGCCTGTAGGGTTAAGGCAGATGGCATGGCTCCAAGTTGTTATTGAAGATTTCCGCTGCAATGATATATTCAAGACTTGACCATAATGGTCACAATTTGTGTAATACGGTATGTATGGATGTAAGACTCTTGTTATTCAGGTTCTGTGTTTTCAATGAGCATTGATCTCTGGGATCACTATACACGTGCATTCGGTGATCACGAGTTATGAGTCGGGGTCCCCACAGGGCTGGTATCAGAGCCATCCTGACTGTAGGAAGCCTAAGTTAGCATGGACGTTAGTTAGGACAAGGACTAGACCCGAGACCTCCAAATCACTTGCAAGACCTATTCCACTTTTCTCCTCTTCTGAGCTGGCCAGCAATAACAACCTTTCACGCTTGTCATGGCCTCTCTTGTCATATTGACCCTCCTCTAACCTCCTTGTAGATGGCCGTCGCCCCCACAAGACTCCTCATGACCGGATTTCCACCACTCCTAAGGGACTGCCTCCAGCAATGCCACTATCCTTCAGAGGCGATGTACACCCTGCACGAACTGGACAATGGCGAATTCAAAACAGAATTCTCTGCCAAAGTGATTGTACCTGCCAAGACCTCACCTCAAGGCTGGTTCTTTATCGGACCACCTATGCCAACTCAGGACCTATCCATTCAGGAAGTGGCCTACGAAGCCCTTCTCCGCCTTCAAGACCTCCTCCCGGAAATGAAGGAAGGTCGAGCTACATGTTACCTGCCCAGCAAAAGTGGAACATGAACCACCTCTCAAGCAATGATTCCCATAGGAGATGAAGACTCAACCCTCAAGCTCCAGATCCGCTTCGCCCACACAGTCAATTATCTTCTGCACAACCTCACCGAAGAATTCCTCAAGTCCCACGAGGATTTTCCTTCAGTTCTACATCTCCACTGCCTCGAGAAGAAGAAGGTGATCGAACGGGAACAACAAATTACTGCCCTACAAGTCTACATCGCTAATCAGAAGCAACAGATCGAAGAGCTTCAAGGAGCTCGCCATCAGACCCCGCAAAGAAGGCATATGACTAGATTTCCATATCCACATCGCGGAGGACCATCGTCAGGCCACCAACAATATGACCCAAGACGGGATAACACCTTATTTGCTTCCATCACATATTACGAGTGTCGTGAACTCAGGCATATCAGAAGGCTGTGTCCCAACAAGCAGCCAACTGTCGCACCACCGGAGGGCCTACAAACTGAAGACTGAAGGCCTTCCTCCTCAAGAAAAGAAGCAAACACGACAGTCAAGTCTGAGAACCCCTAGGGTAGGATGAGTCGTGTACCTCTTATGCGAAGTCGAGTCTATGTAATGGTTCATATGAAACCATGTCATGTGTTGCTTGTCCTTATCTGTTCGTGTTTCGATATAAGTCGCACTTTTGCCTTGGGCAGCATGTACGTGACTATATCACCTATCTTATCTTAACGAATGTGTGTGGCCTTTACGACACTTGATTGTTTGCACTGACACTATAGAACCCCCTTTAGGCATTCCCCTCCTCTATGCTACTTTTTCCCTCTCTTCTATCTCCTCAACTGAAGACCAGCAAGACAAGATACACCAAGGATTCTACCTCGTCAACTAACTGACAATGAAGACTTCTGCTACAACCTCCACGACCAAGTGCAACCCCGTGAAGTTATGATTACCCCTCAAGTTTAGAAACCCATCCCCAGAACCTCCGAAACTTCACAGATACCCCAGAATGAATCCTTAACCATGTGCTTAACCCATAGTATTACAAGAGAACCAGTTAAGCCTCTATAACCTTGCACAACACTGGGTTCATAATGGAACTAGTGAACATAGTGAATGAGCGCATTATCATCCTAATATAGCACAAGAACTGACGATGCCATAGATAGACCAATTTGAGGATATATGACGGATGATTTGGTGACTTTATATCAGTGACTTCGAGGAATTATCTGAGGCCTTGATGGATTGTGAGGTTTTCATGTTGGTGGGATCATGATTAATAGAGTAGTGTAACTTTCATCACCCTGGAGTAACTTGGATTTGCAGGGCAATTGTGATCACAAATTGAAATTCTTGGAGGTATAAGGATTTGACCTAGCCAGGGGATATTGATAGAAGTAGTTGACATTTTGAGAATGACTTGGGGGAAATGTAGAAATTCTTGTCGGACATGAGATTTGGATTTGAGTAGGTGATTCTGGTTTGGTATAGATGCTAAATATGTCTACATGGTCTGGAGTAAATTGGATTTAGACCATTGATCTTGATCACGATATTATGTTTCTCGGTGAATGGATTATTTGTCAGAGTCGATTTAGGGATCTATATAAGCATGACCTTGGAGTTTACTTGACCCTGATGCTGGGAATTTGGTGGAGTTACTATCGTAATGCATAGCCCTTCCAAGTATTTGGGTATTATAGGGACTTGAGATCTTGTGGAACACCGTAGACATCGGATTTGTAGAATTGTTGGATTATGTGGTGATTGATGGAAGTTAACGGGCTGTTGGAGTTGATCTATAGGAAGAAAACAAGATCTTGGAGTGGCATATGATGTGTTTCCTTAGGAAAGAGATGCACTATCTTGGACCTTGGAAGAATAGGCTGAGCACTTGGATTGTCATGTTATATTCCAGCTTGGAAGCTTGTATGCTCTACCCATGGATTTTTAGGGGTAGCCATACATATTAGTTTGGATCGTAGACATATATGATTTTGGTAGACCTCCTCTGAGTCACGATCATATAGATAACATGAGTGATGATTGAAGTTGGTCTATACGAGAGGATGCTTTTAGTGGTATAAGTTATTCGTTTGGAGTACTAGATAGAGCTATTGGCATCTCAGAAACCGTGCTTAAGGATAAGATAATAAACGTTCACTCACACCCTAGAATCCTTGAAACCCTTAAGCCCCACCAAGCCAGAACATGGCCATGTCCTCACCACGGGCATTGACTCTAACTCAAGATGACCATTGCCAATATTCAACGGAGACCACCACCAATACCCCAGCCTACATCGCGTACCTCATAGACTTCATGGAGTACTTGGACAAGTTGGGTAACATCATTATTTGATGACCTACTTTCTGCCCGAAGACAAAAGAAGATACGGTCAGCTGGATAGAAGACATTTGAAGACTGCCATGTCAAGAAGGAAGAACTACACCAACCACCGTCATCAAGAAGTAAACTTCCGCGTCGAAGACCAGACGTATCTGTAAACCACTCCTCTCGAAGGAACCAAGCATTTCCATGTCGAAGGGACGCTCACACCAAGATTTTATCGACCTTCTTCAAGACCACTGCAAGACAAATAGTAGACGGCTACCAGCCAGATTTACCACCTGAGCTACCCACCGTGCACCAAATTTTCCACGAGTCACAACTCTGGAAATACTTTTAACTTCCTAACTAGCCTGGTCCCTGCGAGGACATCGATCACCGAGCCATTAACATCTAGCCCAACCTAACCTATGCAAGAGACTACTCAGCAACCTGCATCAAAAAGGGCAACGTGCGAGAAGCCACACCGCCAAGTACTTCAACGTTCCATGGAGCACCACTCGGAAGCAGAATCAACAAGAAGGAGTGAAGACTACCCCATATCCAAGTCTCCGTATTCCTTTCCACGCCTAGTCTGGGAATCTCGGGGACGAGATTCTTGTAAGGGGGGTAGGTCTGTCACACCCTGATTTTCATGCCACAACACTTAAGCTAATAGTCATGCTAAAATGTGGTTTGGCAAAAACTTTTGAGTGTTTTTGACCTTGATTGATTGGATTTCTGTTTGCTATTTGCAAGTGCTCTAAAAATCAAATAAATCACCCAACTCTTATACTTCATCTCCTTGATCCAAAACCTTTTCCCAATGATCATGCCATGTGTATAGAACAGTATAGTATTTTCTTATAAAAATAATTTAGCCAAATAGTATTTTCTAAAATTAGTTTTCCAAAAACCCCTGAATTGAGGTTTGCACTGCAAGTACCTTATTTAGGGTGTGAAAAATCTTTGAAAAAGTATATTTGAATCCTATTAGGTATAGGACTCCCTTAAATCACAAAAGTATAATTTTAGAAGTTATTTTCTTATTTTATTTAAAAGCTTTTTCTTTAGGCCAGAAATGGTCTTTAATAGGTTAAAATTATTTAACTATTTCAAAAATATTTTTCAAAATTCAGGGAAACTCATAGGACATATATGGTCCATATATAAGAGTTTCAACACATGGTCATGTTCAAAATATTGGACAAATCCTTCAAAAACCCTTTTCTGGATATTTCAAGCTTTTGAAATATTTACAAAGGAAATATTCTCTAACAATTCCAGGGAAATTCTATCATGTCAAATATGACATATTTGATGATCTTACAAAGCCTCATGCCTTGAAGATCAAGAAAACATCATCAAATACCCTCAAAACCATTTCTGTCCATTTTGAAGTTTGAGCAAGTTTACATTGCCAAACTTGTCCAAATGCTCTCAAACTTGGTGCACATGCTAAAATGATGTAAATATGCACCTATGTCAAATGGCACAAGTTTTGGAGAAGGATAACTTGATATAAGTGCCCCAAAACCCTTTCTGACCAGATCCAAATTTGAACAACTCTACATTACCAACTTTTTACTTCTGGCCTCAAATTTTGTGTGCATTCTCACAACCCCAAATGATGACACTACACCAAGTGATGCATCAAGGAGTGATGATTTGCATGGCTTAATCTTGGAAAATCCATTTATGCTGATTTCTAGGGATTACAAAAGTTGCATTGGCAACTTTGCCCAAATGAGCTCTAATTTGGTGAAAGGGCCTAAATATATGTGCCATGTGATCCTGTTAAGTCCCATGTCAATTGGAGATCAGTTGCTTGCCCAAAACACCATCAAACACCTTCTGGTGATTTTCCAAAACAGATATTTTCACCTCTTTCCTTGTTCTCTCTCAGCACTCTCTCCTTCTAGAAGCCCTCCAGAGCATCCAAGGCCACCACCCCTTTGTTTACTCCTCATCTGACCCCCAGACAAAGTGGCCGCGCCCAACAAGCCAAAGACATGCCCTGACATGCAATTGGCGTGCTCCAGAGCAAGCTACAATGCACACCCGCACTGTAGCCACCCCCAATCCGCAGCGCCTGGCCACCTCGGGGCTCCCCCTTGCGCCAGTCGAGGTGCCTCGACGTCCGGGACACGACACGCTGTTGGTTCCCTCCTCCTTCTCCCTCCTACTGCTACCCTCGCACGCGCCGGCCGCCCGCGAGCTCCAATCTTCGGCTTCACACGCATGAGCTCTCTGAATCCTTCCCTGCTCCTCCACTCCCCTCCCATGGGCGTAGACATCATCAACGGACAGCCCCGACTCGCTCGTGTGTGCCTGCACGGCCTCTGGCCATGCCCGTGACCTTGCCGGCGCACGAGTCCACAGTGGACCGGCGCCCGGCTATATAAGCATGCCCTGGGACTCTCCACTGGCATCCATCTCATCCCCACACCCCCAAGAGCACACCAGCGCCACCCACTCGCCCTCGAAGAGCCTCTGTGCACATGATCGATCGGAGCTCCGCCGCCTCGGGCGACCGGTGATCTCATGGTACAGCCTCCCTCCACCCCAACTCTTGCTCGATCTGGAACCACCGGGCCTCACTGACCCATTCCCCTCCTTCTCTCACCCCTGCTGCAGCCCGTAACGAGCAAACCAGGACCCTCCCGACACTCCGCCACCGTTCCACCTCGCCGCCGACGAACCAGGCTCCTCCGGCGGCCAACTCCCGTACCACCAGAACCGCGACTCCACCCTGAGAATGCCCGTGCCCTTGGATCGCCTCGTCGTGCACCACATCGCCTCCGGTGAGCTCGCCGCTTCCCTAGCCGCGAGGTTGAAGATGACAGGCGGGCCCCGCCTGTCATCCTCACCTCTCTCTCCCTCCCCTCTCTGTCGCTGACCGCCGGGCCCCAGCCGTCAGGTTTGAACGTGCGTGCACGCGCACACCGGTTTGCCTGGGCTGGCGTGGCTCCGGGCCGGCCCAGCTACAAAGTAAAACTGGCCGGCAAAAATCTGGCCAATTCTTTTTCTTTTTCTTTTTCCAGTAAACTTCAAAAATCCATAAGTAATTCAAATAGACTCCAAATTTGATGATTCAAATTTCCAGTGACTCCATAAATCATGATCTATGACATGGTGCTATTTGCACATTTTTCCAGAGATATTTTCTTCACAAATATTTAGCAAATCCTATTTTTCCATTTCTGTGATGAACTTTACAAAATCACAGAGAGCCCACTTTTGATCCAAGTGCCATGATTCAAATTCCTAGATACTTGTAATATCAAAACTTAGTTTTGGAACATTTTTCCTAATACACTCTATACCACATAATATATTGAGCCATTTCTTCATATTTGTCAACTTTGCAAATTCATAGGAAATTCATTTGAACTCCAAATCAAGTAAAACAAACTCCTAACTTCTTCTAAAATCATTCCTTATTAAATGGATGCCTCTGCTCATTGTTCAAAATAATTCTTCTGTACACTTCTCACAGATCCATTAAACCCCTTGATTCCATCATATTGAAATGTTCCAAACTATCCATTGAATCAATGCCTATAAAACCACCTTGGTCATTTCTCATATGACCAGAGGTATCCTGGAAAAGTCTAACTCCTATTTTTAGAGCACTTTTATTTTTGCCTTGTTGTGTTGCTTATTGTGATTTGTTTCCCGCTTTAGTTGACGAAGTAGACGGAGTAATTAGAGAAGGACAAGAGGATTTGAAAACCCTAAGGACTTGGTTAAGACAGGCAAGCAACCCTTTGACCATGTTGAACCCTTTTATGTCATGAAAGCATTTTCATCGTTTCATCGAGTGCATGATATACCTTGAATGGCAACCTTGCTAGGTTTGCCTCCGTTGCATACCCCATTGATACTTGCATTGTACATAGCTCTATTATATTTAGAGTTGTGTTGGTTGGTTGAAGATATATGCTATAGTAGTTGGCTACGCAAAAATGGGTCATGCATGGAAAGAAACAAGTGTGGTTTGACATACTTGCCACTAACCTAGTGGGTGCCACTAATGCCCCTAGGAGATGATGAGGAACTAGGGCACTACTTGGTGGAGAAGTAGTGTACCGAGGCTTGATGAAGGTGTTGTTTATAGAGACATATTAGATTTAAGATTTGTCGACCGTCCCAACCAAACATGCGCAACCACTCTACCCTTGGGAAAGGGCATTATTGATTACCTAGGTCGATACTAGCATGGTGCCCACATTACTAGTGACGGGGGTGACATGAGGTCACTCTCGGGATGGGGTCGTGCTTGGATAGGCGGCCATGACTGTCTTTACAGGGCACCGGACACTCCGTTGGTACCCCGTGTTTGTGGTATGAGATGAATATGGGAGCAAGGCTCCACAATTTTTAAGATGTGAAATGTTGGGTACGGGGGTTACTACCAATCGAGTGGACTCTATGTTAGTGTCGTCTAGGGAAAGATAGTGATCGGGTGCTTACCGCGGGTACTTGAGGTACCGCGGGTCGTGGATGACACGGAAGTTCCCCGGATCTTGTGGGTAAAGTGTGCAACCTCTGTAGAGTGTCAAATTATTCGAATAGCCGTGTCCACGGTCAAGGACAGTTGGGTGGTGCTGCTTAGACTTGGGTAAATTTGTTGACGTGATTTGTGAGAAAGTCACGATGAGCGTGAGCAAGAGTTGTTCATGACCCTTTCTCGATGTTGATGTCTGTAACCTCCTGATACTTGTTGCAGACGCATGCATGCCCTTGTTATATGTTGATCATACTTGCATATGAAAAACTAGTTTCCGCAAAACTGCCAATTTAGTAGTAGAGCCTTGCATAATTATTCTGTCATCACACTTGGGTTGCTTGCGAGTACATTCAAAGTACTCATTGGCTTTCCACTGGTTATTTTATTGGCCAGGCATGAAAGAATAGGATATGATGAAGATTTCTTGGTGAACATGCGAGCTAGGACGCTTCCCAGTCAGAATGCGTGTAGGGTTAAGGCATATGGCATGGGTCCACGTTGTTATTCAAGATTTCCGTTGCAATGATATATTCAAGACTTGACCATAATGGTCACAATTTGTGTAATACAGTATGTATGGATGTAAGACTCTTGTTATTCAGCTTCTGTGTGTTAAGTGAGCATTGGTCTCTGGGATCACTGTACATGTGCATTCGGTGATCACAACTTATGAGTCGGGGTCCCCACACCAATACTATGTTTGTCAACTCCCAACAACTTTTATTCATCATACTCTTTATAGGTGAAGTCATTACTTCTCATAAGATCAATATCAGCTCTTGATACTTTTTATGTTTTCTTTCTTTTTATCATGACCCAAGTGAGGAAATCAAGCCCTTGACTCAACACTAATCTTTATTATATAGCTCACGAACTTGATTACAAAGTGTAAAGATCATAAAGCAAAAGCTCATAACTAGATCATGCTAACTGTATTCTACTAGATCAAGATACTACCAAAAGGATCGAACTAAGAAAAAAAGTAAAGATAGGAGTGATGGTGATACGATACTGGGGTCACTCCCCGAAGCTTGGTAGTTACCAAGGGGAGTACCCATACCCATATGATTATGTCTCCTTCTTCTGGGGTGGTGGTGATGGCTTCTTCCTTAGGTTACACTTAAGGACATAATTTTGCTCCTTTAGATCATTGATCTCTTTGTGACGCCCGAGACCGACGTCCCAGAAGATTCCAGAAGATTCCAGATGTTCCGGGTTGCCCGTGTGTTCTTTTGAGCTTGTGTTATTTATTTTTGCATTGCATCATGTCATCATGCCATCATGTCATATTTTATTTTGCATCTCAACCTAAATAATTCGTGTGGACCTTCGGTCCATTTAAATCGAGGGAAGGTGACTTCTCTTTATAACTTATAAAAGTCTCTCAATATTTAGGGAGCTATATTAAAATATTCCATTTGCTTCGGAATAACCCAACACACTTGCATTTATTCTCCAGACACCTTTTGATTCAAGTTTCACCGTAAAAAACCCTCCCTATATTTCTTTTCTCAATTATCGAGGCTCCTCCAATTATCTAGACTCTTTTCAAACTCCTTGAGGCAAGCTATTTATTTTTAGTTTGCACTTCCCTTTTTGTTGGAACTATTTTTGTGGGGTTGGAATTATTCCATAAAGCCTTACAAAAATGTCCATCATTTTATTCTTGTTCTTGACCTTCTTTTCTTATTTTATTTTGCTCCCTCTCTTTTTTTCTGTTTAAGAGATAAAAGAAGGCAGCCAGCCGCAGGCCCATCTGGCCTCCTTTTGGCCCAGCTCCCTCCAGCCTCTTGGGCCTCAAACCTCCCTCCCAGGTCAAGGCCCGACTCCAGGCTAACCCTAGCTGCAGCCGCACCCGAACCCGACCGCATCCCCTCGTCCCTCTCCCGCAGCCTCCGCCGCCAGGCTTCGCTCGCTCACTCGCGTTCCCCCCGATTCCATCTCCCCTTCGATCTATCCCCCGAGCCGATGCTTCGATCCCGACCCCAGGCGCAGCGCCCCGAGCTTCCTTCGTTCTCCCAAGGCCGCGGCTGCCTCCAGTGCGCGCCTCCCTCCTCCGACGCGAACTCCGTCGCCAGGGAGAGGATCCCCTCCGACCATCTCTCTCCCTCGCGACGCCCAGCACGGCTCATCCCTCGCCGTGGCCTCCCTCGCCTCTCCGGCGCCCTGCGGCCTTCATCCCCATCGCTAGGCCCGCACCTCTCCGCGATCTCCCGCGTCGCCCTCAGGTCCTCCAGCGCGCCGCGCCATGGTGCCCGTCCGCCCGCGCACGAGGCCGCGCCCGAGCCCCTCCGCCTTCACCTGCAGCGCCATGGCGCCCCTGCGCCAGGCCCTCGCCTCGCCTCGCCATGGGAGCTGCCTCGCAGCTCCGGCCGCGACCTCGTCCCTCCAGCGCACAGAGCCGGCGGCCCCATCCATCCTCGCCTCCAAGACCGCCGCCCGGCTTCGCCAGGGCCTCCTCCTCGCGGCTCTCTGGCCCAGCGCCTCGTCTCCAGCAGGGCCAGGAGCCGTCGTCTTCGTCCGCGCAGACAGCTCCGCCACTTCCCGACAGCATCGCCGTGCTACTGCCGTGGCCTCGCCGCTGTCCCGTGCTGCTATTTTTGTTTGTTTTTATGTGTTGCCTTGCACTGCTAACTTGTCAGATGACCCGTGTACGAGTAAACCCGGCATTGCACCAAGTACCTCTACATGACGGCTTGAACCCCTACGGCAAGTACCACGACCGCGACAAGTACCTCGACGAACCGAACATCTACGGAAAAACGAGCTCGTGAACGGCTACGGAACAAGTACCACTACATACGTGAACAACTACCGTCTCGGAGACGCACCAAGTACCACTACCGTCGCCCGAACGTCTACCGTCGACATGTACATCTACGAGAACGTCTACTTCCACTACCGCTATGTGAACCACTACTTCCTCTCCGACTCGTGAGAACGACTCCTTCCCCTACGATCTCGAACCGCCCCGAAAAGGTTGTCCCGAAGGTATAACCCCGAGACGACGACCCGTGTGATGCTTGCTTGTGTTGTATGAAATGTTTCCCGTGTGTCCTCCGCGTCCGTTTCATCTTTTGTCGCGTTCCTCGGTTGCCTCGTCACCGACTCGTGGGAACCCGGTAACGGGATCACCCCACCTCTTTCATCTCGTTTGACTCGCTCACGTCATCTATCTTTTGCACCGGACTCTCAACGAGTTACCGGAACCGATATGTTGCCGTGGCATCATTTTCGGAATTGTTGCCATGGCACCTTTTCTTTCCACCACGGTGACAATACTTCATATCTCTTTTAAGTCAACCTTTTAATAAATTTGCATAAACTTGATCATGTCATCCGCATCATGTTAACAACACAAAAATATGTGAATTGTTGTTGCTTTAATAATTATTAAACATGCTCATGGGGATTTTCCGGAATTTGTTGTTGTTATTTTCCGGCCTCATTTAAATGTCTAAATAGTGTAGTTTTATTATGCTACACCTCTTGCCATGTTAAAAACATTTAATCTTGTCTTGTAAATAACGAGAGTCAACTAAATAATTAAATGTGGTGTTTCGTCAATATGCAACTCGTTGCATATTGAGCTCCACTTAACTTGTAGTGTTGTTTGTGCACTTTGCCATGCCATGCATATTTAAACCGGACATGCATCATACTTGGATGTGCATCGTATGCCATGTTTATGCTTGTGTGTTTACCGTGTTGTTTGTTTCTTTCCGGTTTGCTTCTCTTGATAGCTTCGGTTTCGTTCCGGAGTTGTGAGGATTCTCTCGTCTGTGTTGCTTCGTCTTCTTCATGGATCCGTTCTTCTCCCTTGTGGAATCCCAGGCAAGATGACCGAACCCGGATACTATTACTATCTTTGCCTATTGCTAGTAGTTCCGCTCTATAGTTTTTGCCTCGATGCCCATGTTTTCCTGTCAGCCTCCTATTGTAACCTTGAACCTGTCTAACCACCCTACCTATGCAAACCGTTGCTTGGCTAAGTACGCTTCGCTCAGCCCCTCTTATAGCTTTGTTAGTTGCAGGTGAAGATTGAAGATGCTTGCTTCATGTTGAAGTTTGGTTGGGTTATATCACACTATATATATGCTTAAAAATGAAATCATCTATATATTGGCAAGGGTGGAAGGCTAAGCCTTTTGCTTGGTGTTTTGTTCCACTCATGCCGTTAGGAACCGTATAAACCGGTGTTATGTTCCTTGATTATGCGTTCCTAACACGGTTGGGGTGTATGGGACCCCCTTGATAGACCGCTAAGTGCTAAGTCTTTTCCAGCAAGTCCCAACATTTGGTACTATTTGCCTCATAATAACAACTTAATTAATTAATTAAATTTGCATAGGGGGTCGCTCCCTCGGGGATTCCTAATTCTACATAGCAGGGGGGGCCAGTGCTGATGGTGTTGGTCCCAAACGGGGGTCCTGTGGGAACCACCACGGGGAAACTCGAGGATTGGGTCCTGTAGCATCACCCATCCGGTCGTGTCCTGAGACTTAGATACGCGCGGCTACTATCAGGGTGTCGACACGCCGGGAGGATTTGCTGGATTAGCCTTACCTTAGTTCGGTTTAACTTGAGCACGGGATTCCGAGAATACTCGGGTCTTCCCACCTATGGAGTTGCGACTCCGCGGATCGTGGGCTTGTAATGGGTCAAGTTGGAACACCCCTGTAGGGTTATGAACTTTCGAAAGCCGTGCCCGCGGTTATGTGGCAGATGGGAGCTTGTTAATATCCTGTTGTAGAAAACTTGACACAATGATTCAATACACTACCAGCGTGTGTACCGTGACTGTCAATTTCCGAATAGGGATTCGGGAGTTGAACACGGTGGGGTTATGTTTGACCGGCTTTAGTTAGGATCACTTCGTGATCATCTCTTGACCGAGGCTTTCTCTTCTCGCTCTCTATTACGTAAGCTAGTGCTAGTTGCTGCTGCAGACTCTTGTTTTTCCTTCACCTCATATTCTTTCTTCAGCCTTATCCTCACCCAAGGCTTAAATAGTCGTGTTACCCGGGAACGGGATTGATGAGTCCTCTATGGCTCACAGTTGCTTCACCACACCAGATGCAGGTTCAGCTGAGTTTGATGCAGGAGTTGGATCAGTACTTCACCAGGAGCTCGTTGAAGAGTTTGGACGTATGCTTGTGACGTTTCGACGATCAGTAGTGGTTTCTACTAGGATTCGATCCTGACCTGTGGCTTTATGTTGTTTTGGTATCTTTCTTTTGGATCTTCACCCGTAGTCGGGTTGTGATGTTTTGAATGATGTATTGCTTATGTATTGTATTGTGTGAAGTGGCGAGTGTAAGCCAACTATCTTCTTTTGCAATTTTAATCCCTCTTTTACATGAGTCGTGCAAAGATACCAAACTTGAGATCATTCTAGGATGGGATTATACCTTTAAGTCGTGCCTCGACACGTAGGAGGTATAGTCCCATCCTGGGCATTACAATTTGGTATCAGAGCCTTCTCCGACCTAGAAGCCCCCACTGATTGATCGAATCGTTGACGGTTGAGTCTAGGCACACACTGAAAATGTTTTGAGTCCTATATATATATCGGAGAGTAGGATTTCTTTTGCTCCTCATCTCTTTTCATTCTGGTGAGGACTCCTGACGATTACTCTTGCCTCTTCTACTTTCAAAATTGCATCAATTTTTTTTAGGAATCCCGCGAGTATTCTGGGATTGTTTCGATGTTCTTGTGACAAGGATATTGTTCTCGATGCCTCCTGTTCTCGGGGAGTTGAGCTTCGGGGTATTGTTGTCACAAGCATATCGCGGCAGTACTAAATACTTAAGACGGCCGACATCGAAAATCTCCCCTATACGACCAGTGGCAAGATAACCCCGACATCACCCAGTACTGGGGAGGTAGTTCGAGAGTATTGCCATAGCTTGTTATAGTGGATGCTTTTCGAAGGTCCGATGTAAACAGTTTCCGAGAAAGACTGGTTATGTGTTGAAGGATGGATACACCTGGATGTAGGTTTAGAGTTGATTGCGCGGTGCTTCCCGTGTATCCCCAACACCTGATTGCATAACTGGAAACTTTCGGAAATCTATAGGTGGGTTCATCAAGTAGTTCTAGGCATTCTTCCAACGGATGCATGATATGAAGTTCGGGGTTCTACATTGAGTGAAGTGGTTTTATGGACTTGTTCTGATCGGGAGTTGCATCTTAAAGGGTCCTTGGCTATGCTGATCCGGGGATTGCAAAACCCTTTTGTAACACGTTCCATGAGCTTTCAGCACAAAGATGTCGAACGAAGCTTCTATCTTGTATTTGTTCTATCTGTTCCTTGTTCCTTTTTATTTTCATTTTGTTCTCCAAGTGGCTTCTCGACAAGTTGATGTACCTGCGGAATTCATTCGTTCAATTCTCTGTTCGGATGATATTGTGAAGATCATGTTGCATATCTATCTTTTGTTTTTGTTTTGATTCTGGTATTCGAGTTGCTTCGATGTCAAATGTTGATTCCATACCTTTCTTAATCGATGTTCTCATATTTCTATGGGAGTGCTAATTCTTCTTGATCATCAAGATCTTCATGTTAATCCTTTTCAACCGGTGTGCCTTCTCTTCAAGTTATTCCATACGGACGCCGTTCAGAAATCTGACGATTTGTCTGTTTCATTCATTCCAAGTTGTCTTTGTTTCCCCACCCTCCCTCCCTTTTCCTTATGGAGCTGGAATTCTTAATGAAGTATCCATTCTTTTTCCAGGATCTTACCTGACTCTTCTAATCTTCCGGAGTTATTCTAAAATTCTTTTCAAAGTGTGACGTAAGAATGATTCCCATCAGTCACATGCCTTCTCCAAGATCGCTTTCAATTCTTTTCTTCGTTGGTTCAACCTTTTTAATTCTTCATTCCGGAGTGCTCAACAATTCTTATGGCATCTCTCATCTTCATTCTCAACATTTGGAGACCGGAGAAGTGTTTCTCTTAAATCTTGGCCCGTCTTCTTGAAGATTCGTGGTTCTAGCTTCTTGCCATCCTCATTATTGTTCCGATTGTGAGGAATTCTTTTACATCGTCCGGAGCATTTCATGAATTCTTTTCCTTGTGTTCCTCCGAAGGCCATCATTTCAGAATATTTCTTCGTTCTCAGTTTTCAACTTCGTCCTCCAACTATTCTTCATTGATGCCTCTCGTTCGTCTCCCTATTCTTATGGTGGTTCATTCAAGTTTACTCTTCCTTGTTATCGTTTTAATTCATTTGTTCTTTCACAATCCTACCGGTGGTTCGTTGAAGATTTACCCAAGCTTGTGCGAGATCTCTCTTTAATTCTTTGCAACGAGAATAAGTACTATGCCAAATCCTTTGCTTGTCGTCAATTTAAATTGATGAAGGAGATGCATGACATAATTCTTATTCTTATTCCTTCAAGGTAATTTAATTCTTTTGTCTGGAGCTTGTTCATCATATCATATCCTTGGTTCTAAGTTGTTCATCTTGTTTTCCGGAGCTCCAAGTTATTTCTATTATATCATTTCAAAGCTCCATCTAATTCATCGCAGGCCTTGAATCTTATTCTTTTCATCTTCACTTCTCATGCTTTCATTACCGGAGTTCTCATGGTGGTTCTTCATCATTTAATTCACCCTCGAAGTCTTCATCAAGATTCTTGTTGGAGCTCAAGCATTCTTCATCATGCTTTCCAAGTGCAATTCTTTCTACCTTATCTTTTCAGATGGTGTTATGTCATTCTTGTCAATTCCTTCATGTTTCATGATTCACGAGTTATCAAGAATGAGATATTTAAAACCATCATTTTCCTTGTTCAGGAGATCCTTTCAACCCCTCTTTTTTTTATCCCTTGGAGTTATCTTGGGTTGTATTTCACCTAAAAGCTTTCCTTGAGAATTGTTGCTATTATGGTGCTTATAAATGACCCAAATTCTTCATTTATCATTCCGGTGAAATAAGTTTATCGTCTCCTTGTTGATCTCAATCCAAGCTTTTCATTTCCGTTAGTGGCCGGTTGTCACCTCATAATTTTGAGATGTTTTCCATAAGCCCACATCAAGCTTATTCGTTTTCGTTGTTGATTTTTCCAACAACTCCGTTCAACCCTTCTTTGTAAGGAGGATTTCCTAATTCATTTGTGGGACAAGTTGTCTTTTCTCTCCGTTCAATTCTTTCATGGATCTATATGCTATTCTTTCATTCCGGAGGCATTGTGATGTTGTTTTCTTTAACCATCATCTCGTTCTTATCAAGATCATGTTCTTTCCTTGTTTATCATTTAACCGGAGTGTTGTATTCTTGATTCAAGATCCCTCATCTTATCAGTTTTGCCTCTCTTTTCAACCGGAGTGCTGTCTGAATCTTTCTTACCCCTTGTGCCATTCTTTTAATTGTTCCGAAGGCTGTGTGTTGTTGTTTTCATCAACTATCATCCATCTTCTCAAGTTCTTGTTAATTCCTTCCATTTTTCAAATGGAGTGCTGTCCAAATTTTGTCATTCTTATTCCTTGGCTATACCGTTGCGGTTTCTTAATCTTTTGGCTCGTAAGCTCTCCATTCATGTCTTTCAACCTTAAGGGTTCTCGTAATGCTCCTTGTCCCTCTTTTCTAACGGAGTATTTTCATATTCGTTCATCTCCGTTGTATTCTTTCTTTCAAGATTGTTCAACCTCTCAAGGTTCGTGGTTTCACTCGTCTGTCAAAGAAGCAAGTTTGTTTTACCTCTTCCTCTTCGTTTTTACCCGGTGCTATCTCTAGGATCTCGGGTCGAGATCCTCTGTTAGTGTGGGAGAGTTGTGACGCCCGAGACCGACGTCCCAGAAGATTCCAGAAGATTCCAGATGTTCCGGGTTGCCCGTGTGTTCTTTTGAGCTTGTGTTATTTATTTTTGCATTGCATCATGTCATCATGCCATCATGTCATATTTTATTTTGCATCTCAACCTAAATAATTCGTGTGGACCTTCGGTCCATTTAAATCGAGGGAAGGTGACTTCTCTTTATAACTTATAAAAGTCTCTCAATATTTAGGGAGCTATATTAAAATATTCCATTTGCTTCGGAATAACCCAACACACTTGCATTTATTCTCCAGACACCTTTTGATTCAAGTTTCACCGTAAAAAAACCTCCCTATATTTCTTTTCTCAATTATCGAGGCTCCTCCAATTATCTAGACTCTTTTCAAACTCCTTGAGGCAAGCTATTTATTTTTAGTTTGCACTTCCCTTTTTGTTGGAACTATTTTTGTGGGGTTGGAATTATTCCATAAAGCCTTACAAAAATGTCCATCATTTTATTCTTGTTCTTGACCTTCTTTTCTTATTTTATTTTGCTCTCTCTCTCTTTTTTCTGTTTAAGAGATAAAAGAAGGCAGCCAGCCGCAGGCCCATCTGGCCTCCTTTTGGCCCAGCTCCCTCCAGCCTCTTGGGCCTCAAACCTCCCTCCCAGGTCAAGGCCCGATTCCAGGCTAACCCTAGCTGCAGCCGCACCCGAACCCGACCGCATCCCCTCGTCCCTCTCCCGCAGCCTCCGCCGCCAGGCTTCGCTCGCTCACTCGCGTTCCCCCCGATTCCATCTCCCCTTCGATCTATCCCCCGAGCCGAACCTTCGATCCCGACCCCACGCGCAGCGCCCCGAGCTTCCTTCGTTCTCCCAAGGCCGCGGCTGCCTCCAGTGTGCGCCTCCCTCCTCCAACGCGAACTCCGTCGCCAGGGAAAGGATCCCCTCCGACCATCTCTCTCCCTCGCGACGCCCAGCACGGCTCGTCCCTCGCCGTGGCCTCCCTCGCCTCTCCGGCGCCCTGCGGCCTTCATCCCCATCGCCAGGCCCGCACCTCTCCGCGATCTCCCGCGTCGCCCTCAGGTCCTCCAGCGCGCCGCGCCATGGTGCCCGTCCGCCCGCGCACGAGGCCGCGCCCGAGCCCCTCCGCCTTCACCTGCAGCGCCATGGCGCCCCTGCGCCAGGCCCTCGCCTCGCCTCGCCATGGGAGCCGCCTCGCAGCTCCGGCCGCGACCTCGTCCCTCCAGCGCACAGAGCCGGCGGCCCCATCCATCCTCGCCTCCAAGACCGCCGCCCGGCTTCGCCAGGGCCTCCTCCTCGTGGCTCTCTGGCCCAGCGCCTCGTCTCTAACAGGGCCAGGAGCCGTCGTCTTCGTCTGCGCAGCCAGCTCCGCCACTTCCCGACAGCATCGCCGTGCTACTGCCGTGGCCTCGCCGCTGTCCCGTGCTGCTGTTTTTGTTTGTTTTTGTGTGTTGCCTTGCACTGTTAACTTGTCAGATGACCCGTGTACGAGTAAACCCGGCATTGCACCAAGTACCTCTACATGACGGCTTGAACCCCTACGGCAAGTACCACGACCGCGACAAGTACCTCGACGAACCGAACATCTACGGAAAAACTAGCTCGTGAACGGCTACGGAACAAGTACCACTACATACGTGAACAACTACCGTCTCGGAGACGCACCAAGTACCACTACCGTCGCCCGAACGTCTACCGTCGACATGTACATCTACGAGAACGTCTACTTCCACTACCGCTATGTGAACCACTACTTCCTCTACGACTCGTGAGAACGACTCCTTCCCCTACGATCTCGAACCGCCCCGAAAAGGTTGTCCCGAAGGTATAACCCCGAGACGACGACCCGTGTGATGCTTGCTTGTGTTGTATGAAATGTTTCCCGTGTGTGCTCCACGCCCGTTTCATCTTTTGTCGTGTTCCTCGGTTGCCTCGTCACCGACTCGTGGGAACCCGGTAATGGGATCACCCCACCTCTTTCATCTCGTTTGACTCGCTCACGTCATCTATCTTTTGCACCGGACTCTCAACGAGTTACCGGAACCGATATGTTGCCGTGGCATCATTTTCGGAATTGTTGCCATGGCACCTTTTCTTTCCACCACGGTGACAATACTTCATATCTCTTTTAAGTCAACCTTTTAATAAATTTGCATAAACTTGATCATGTCATCCGCATCATGTTAACAACACAAAAATGTGTGAATTGTTGTTGCTTTAATAATTATTAAACATGCTCATGGGGATTTTCCGGAATTTGTTGTTGTTATTTTCCGGCCTCATTTAAATGTCTAAATAGTGTAGTTTTATTATGCTACACCTCTTGCCATGTTAAAAACATTTAATCTTGTCTTGTAAATAACGAGAGTCAACTAAATAATTAAATGTGGTGTTTCGTCAATATGCAACTCGTTGCATATTGAGCTCCACTTAACTAGTAGTGTTGTTTGTGCACTTTGCCATGCCATGCATATTTAAACCGGACATGCATCATACTTGGATGTGCATCGTATGCCATGTTTATGCTTGTGTGTTTACCGTGTTGTTTGTTTCTTTCCGGTTTGCTTCTCTTGATAGCTTCGGTTTCGTTCCGGAGTTGTGAGGATTCTCTCGTCTGTGTTGCTCCGTCTTCTTCATGGATCCGTTCTTCTCCCTTGTGGAATCCCAGGCAAGATGACCGAACCCGGATACCATTACTATCTTTGCCTATTGCTAGTAGTTCCGCTCTATAGTTTTTGCCTCGATGCCCATGTTTTCCTGTCAGCCTCCTATTGTAACCTTGAACCTGTCTAACCACCCTACCTATGCAAACCGTTGCTTGGCTAAGTACGCTTCGCTCAGCCCCTCTTATAGCTTTGTTAGTTGCAGGTGAAGATTGAAGATGCTTGCTTCATGTTGAAGTTTGGTTGGGTTATATCACACTATATATATGCTTAAAAATGAAATCATCTATATATTGGCAAGGGTGGAAGGCTAAGCCTTTTGCTTGGTGTTTTGTTCCACTCATGCTGTTAGGAACCGTATAAACCGGTGTTATGTTCCTTGATTATGCGTTCCTAACACGGTTGGGGTGTATGGGACCCCCTTGATAAACCGCTAAGTGCTAAGTCTTTTCCAGCAAGTCCCAACATTTGGTACTATTTGCCTCATAATAACAACTTAATTAATTAATTAAATTTGCATAGGGGGTCGCTCCCTCGGGGATTCCTAATTCTACATAGCAGGGGGGGCCAGTGCTGATGGTGTTGGTCCCAAACGGGGGTCCTGCGGGAACCACCACGGGGAAACTTGAGGATTGGGTCCTGTAGCATCACCCATCCGGTCGTGTCCTGAGACTTAGATACGCGCGGCTACTATCAGGGTGTCGACACGCCGGGAGGATTTGCTGGATTAGCCTTACCTTAGTTCGGTTTAACTTGAGCACGGGATTCCGAGAATACTCGGGTCTTCCCACCTATGGAGTTGCGACTCCGCGGATCGTGGGCTTGTAATGGGTCAAGTTGGAACACCCCTGCAGGGTTATGAACTTTCGAAAGCCGTGCCCGCGGTTATGTGGCAGATGGGAGCTTGTTAATATCCGGTTGTAGAAAACTTGACACAATGATTCAATACACTACCAGCGTGTGTACCGTGACTGTCAATTTCCGAATAGGGATTCAAGAGTTGAACACGGTGGGGTTATGTTTGACCGGCTTTAGTTAGGATCACTTCGTGATCTTCTCTCGACCGAGGCTTTCTCTTCTCGCTCTCTATTACGTAAGCTAGTGCTAGTTGCTGCTGCAGACTCTTGTTTTTCCTTCACCTCATATTCTTTCTTCAGCCTTATCCTCACCCAAGGCTTAAATAGTCGTGTTACCCGGGAACGGTATTGCTGAGTCCTCTGTGGCTCACAGTTGCTTCACCACACCAGATGCAGGTTCAGCCGAGTTTGATGCAGGAGTTGGATCAGTACTTCACCAGGAGCTCGTTGAAGAGTTTGGACGTATGCTTGTGACGTTTCGACGATAAGTAGTGGTTTCTACTAGGATTCGATCCTGACCTGTGGCTTTATGTTGTTTTGGTATCTTTCTTTTGGATCTTCACCCGTAGTCGGGTTGTGATGTTTTGAATGATGTATTGCTTATGTATTGTATTGTGTGAAGTGGCGAGTGTAAGCCAACTATCTTCTTTTGCAATTTTAATCCCTCTTTTACATGAGTCGTGCAAAGATACCAAACTTGAGATCATTCTAGGATGGGATTATACCTTTAAGTCGTGCCTCGACACGTAGGAGGTATAGTCCCATCCTGGGCATTACACTCTTGCTCAAGATTTAGTATCTTCTTGCATAGTTCCTGCTTGTTTTCCTGCAAGAGGTTAAAAGGGATAAATTCGATCTTAGGTTTCTTTACTCTGTCGGGGAGGCTTGACTTTTTGAACTCCACATGCATGTCCCCCGGTTGAGGTAGTCAAACTTCGACTTCATCTGAGCTGGTCCAATCCTTCCCCTTGGAATCATGATCCTCTTCTTCCTCCGTGGTCCAACCATAATGCGCCAAGTCTCCACAGACCTTAGGGTCCACGAGGAAATCTGCCACATAGCTTTCTCCCTCCGAATCCTGGGACGGCATATTGCTCTTATCTGCGACAGAAACAGCCCGAAACAAAAACAGAGGATTTTTGCGTGATACAGAGGTCAAAACCTTCGGGAGTATATATAATGAATTTTTACTGACCAAAAAGGAGTAACATACAAGAAATCGGAGTCCGAGAGGCACACGAGCTGCCCACGAGGCAGGGGGGCGCGTCCAGGGAAGGGGGCGCGCCCTCCACCCTCGTGGACGGCTCGTGTCTCTTCCAGGCTGCCACTTATTTTTCTATTTTCCTTAATATTCCAAAACAGAGAAAATTACCTTTAGAACTGTTTTGGAGTCGGTTTACTTACCGTACCACATACCTCTTCCTTTTCGGAGTCTGGATCGTTCTGGAAAGTGTCCCTTATCTATTCCTCCGGGGTTACGGTTTCAATAACATTGGTTTCAACATTTATAGGGTTACCGGAGATATAATGTTTGATTCTTTGACCGTTCACCACCTTCGGATTTGTGCCTTCGAAGTTCTTCATTTTTATGGCACCGGAACGATAGACCTCCTCGATAACGTAAGGTCATTCCCACTTAGAGAGAAGTTTTCCTGCAAAAAATCTTAAACGAGAGTTGTATAGCAATACATAATCACCTACGTTAAACTCACGCTTTTGTATCCTTTTGTCATGCCATCTTTTAACTTTTTCTTTAAACATCTTGGCATTCTCATAGGCCTGGGTTCTCCATTCATCAAGGGAGCTAATCTCAAATAACATCTTCTCATCGGCAAGTTTGAAATCATAATTGAGCTCTTTAATAGCCCAATATGCCTTATGTTCTAGCTGAAGAGGTAAGTGACAAGCTTTTCCATAAACCATCTTATATGGAGACATACCCATAGGATTTTTATATGCAGTTCTATAGGCCCATAATGCATCATCCAGTTTCTTGGACCAATTCTTCCTAGACCTATTAACTGTATTTTGCAAAATTAACTTCAACTCTCTATTACTTAGTTCTACTTGACCACTAGCCTGTGGGTGATAAGGGGATGCAATTCTTTGATTCACATCATATTTAGCAAGAATTTTACGGAAAGCACAAAGTGTGAACCGCCATCAGTCATTAGGTATCTAGGGACTCCAAACCTCGGAAAAATAACTTCTTTAAGCATCTTAATAGAGGTGTTATGATCAGCACTACTAGTTGGAATAGCTTCTACCCACTTAGTAACGTAATCAACAGCAACTAGAATATGTGTGTATCCATTAGAGGCAGGAAACGGTCCCATATAATCAAAGCCCCAAACATCAAATGGTTCAATAACAAGTGAATAATTCATAGGCATTTATTGATGTCTACTGATATTACCAATTCTTTGACATTCATCACAAGATAAGACAAACTTACGGGCGTCCTTGAAGAGAGTAGGTCAATAAAAACCGGATTGCAATACCTTATGTGCAGTTCTATCTCCCGCATGGTGTCCCCCATAAGCTTCGGAGTGGCACTTGCGTATGATCTGTTCCTGTTCATGCTCAGGTACACAACGTCTAATAATACCATCTACTCCTTCTTTATAAAGATGTGGGTCATCCCAGAAGTAATGTCTCAAATCATAGAAGAACTTTTTCTTTTGCTGGTATGTGAAGCTAGGAGGTATAAACTTAGCACTAATGTAATTACCATAATCAGCATACCATGGAGCAGTACGAGAAGTATTTATGACAGCTAATTGTTCATCAGGAAAGCTATCATCAATAGGTTGTGGGTCATCAAGTATATTCTCTAGCTTAGACAAGTTATCTGCAACGGGGTTCTCAGCTCCCTTTCTATCAATAATATGCAAGTCAAACTCTTGCAGCAAGAGAACCCATCTAATAAGTCTAGGTTTAGCATCTTTCTTTTCCATAAGGTATTTGATAGCAGCATGATCAGTGTGAATAGTTACTTTAGAATCAACAATATAGGGTCTAAACTTATCACAAGCAAATACAACTGCTAAACATTCTTTCTCAGTAGTGGCATAATTTTTCTGGGCACTATCTAGAGTTTTACTAGCATACTGGATACCATTTAATTTCTTATCAACTCTTTGCCCTAAAACAGCACCTACATCATAATCACTAGCATCGCACATAATCTCAAAGGGTAAATTCCAGTCAGGAGGCTGGACAATAGGTGCAGATATCAATGCTTTCTTAAGTATTTCAAATGCTTCTAGACAATCATCATCAAAGACAAAAGGAATATCTTTTTGTAAGAGATTAGTCAGAGGCCTGGAGATTTTGGAGAAGTCCTTTATGAACCTCCTATAAAACCTGGCATGACCAAGGAAACTTCGTATACCTTTGATGTCCTTGGGGCATGACATCTTTTCAATAGCATCAACTTTAGCCTTTTCAACTTCAACACCTCTTTCAGAAATTTTATGTCCCAAGACTATGCCTTCGTTAACCATAAAGTGACACTTCTCCCAATTCAAGACAAGATTAGTGTCTTCACATCTCTGGAAAACTCGATCAAGGTTGCTTAAGCAATCATCAAAAGAAGTTCCGTAAACAGAAAAATCATCCATGAAAACCTCAACAATCTTTTCACAAAAATCAGAGAATATTGCCATCATGCATCTTTGAAAGGTAGCAGGTGCATTACATAAACCAAAAGGCATACGTCTATAAGCAAAAGTGCCGAAAGGGCAAGTAAAAGTGGTCTTTACTTGAACCCCTTTTGACACATGTATTTGAGAGAAACCAGAATAACCATCTAGAAAGAAAAAATGAGTGTGTTTGGATAACCTTTCTAGCATTTGATCAATAAAAGGCAAGGGGTAATAATCTTTCTTAGTAGCTTTATTTAACTTACGGAAATCAATTACCATCCTATAACCTGTAACTATTCTTTGAGGGATCAATTCATCTTTATCATTAGGAACAACAGTCATACCTCCCTTCTTAGGGACACAATGGACAGGTCTTACCGACTGGCTATCAGCAATTGGATAGATAATACCTGCCTCTAGAAGCTTTAGTATTTCCTTCCTTACCACTTCTTTCATCTTAGGATTTAAACATCGCTGATGATCAATAACCGGTTTATCGTTTTCTTCCAATTTTATCTTGTGTTGGCATAAAGTGGGACTGATGCCCTTAAGATCATCCAGAGTATATCCAATAGCAGCACGGTGCTTTTTTAGAGTTTTCAATATTTTTTCTTCTTCCTGCTCTGAAAGTTTAGCACTAATAATAACAGGATATGTCTTCTTTTCATCAAGATAAACATACTTAAGATTATCAGGCAAAGGTTTAAGTTCAAACACGGGATCACCCTTGGGTGGAGGAGGATCCCCTAGGATTTCAACAGGCAAGTTGTTTTTCAATACGGGTCCCTGATTAAAGAATATTTCATCTATTTCCCTTCTCTCATTCATATGCATATCATTTTCATGGTCTAGTAAGTATTGTTCTAAAGGATCATTAGGAGGCACAACAATACAGGCAAGACCAATAATTTCATCCTTACTAGGTAGTTCTTTATCAAGGGGTTGTCTACGAAATTTAGCAAAGTTAAAATCATGAGACATATCCCCTAAACTAACCGTAACGGTATCTTTCACGCAATCTATCTTAGCATTAACAGTATTCAAGAAGGGTCTGCCAAATATAATGGGACAAAATTCATCTTGTGGGGAACTAAGAATAAGAAAATCAGGAGGGTATTTAACCTTCCCACATAAGACTTCAACATCTCTAACAATCCCAACTGGTGAAATAGTGTCTCTATTAGCAAGCTTAATAGTAACATCAATCCCTTCTAACTCAACATGTGCAATATCATGCATGATTTCTTGATATAAGGTAAGAGGGATACTACTCGCACTAGCACCTACGTCACATAAACCATGATAGCAATGTTCTCCTATATTAACAGAAATAACAGGCAAGCCTACGATAGGTGTATGTTTATTCCTAGCATTGGGTTTGGCTATTCTAGCAGATTCCTCTTGGAGCTAAATAACATGTCCATCTAAATCTTCTACCAAGAGATCTTTAACCATAGAAACACTAGGTTCAACTTTAATTTGCTCATAGGGTGTAGGTGTTCTAGTATTACTCTTACGAACTACAATTGAAGCTTTAGCATGATCCTTTATTCTAACAGGGAAAGGTGGCTTCTCAATATAAGCAGTAGGAACAATAGGATCAACATTATAAGTGATAATCTTTTCTTCAACTTTAATAGGTTCAACTACTTTTACTTAAATAGGGGGATGGTATTTAAACCACTTCTCCTTGGGAAGATCAACATGAGTAGCAAATGATTCACAGAAAGAAGCTACTATCTCAGAGTCAAGTCCATATTTAGTGCTAAACTCACGGAAAACATCGGTATCCATAAAAGCTTTAACACAGTCAAACTTAGGGGTCATACCTGACTCCTTACCTTTGTCCAGATCCCAATCTTCAGAGTTGCGTTTAATTCTTTCCAATAAATCCCTTTTGAATTCAATAGTCTTCATCATAAAAGAGCCAGAACAAGAAGTATCGAGCATGGAGCGATTATTCAGAGAAAGCCGAGCATAATTTTTTGAATAATAATTTCTCTTGAGAGCTCATGATTGGGGCATGAATTTAACATTGACTTAAGCCTCCCCCAAGCTTGAGCGATGCTTTCTCCTTTGCGAGGCCAAAAATTATAAATATAATTACGATCATGATGAACCTGGTGCATAGGGTAGAACTTCTGATGAAATTCCAACTTCAGACGATTATAGTTCCATGATCCAATATCATCACATAGCCTAAACCATGTCAATGCATCTCCCTTCAAATATAAAGGGAATACCTTCTTCTTCATAACATCCTCGGGCATACCTGCAAGCTTAAATAATCCACAAACTTCATCCACATAGATTAGGTGTAAATCGGGATGCAGTGTTCCGTCTCCTGTAAAAGGATTTTCATGCAGTTTCTCTATCATACCCGAAGGAATTTCAAAGCAAACATTTTCAGTAGGTGAAGTAGGTTTGTAGAAACTCTTTGCTCTTCTGGTCGGGGTGAAGATACCCTGAACAAGCCCCTCAAAGGATTATGAGCCATAGTAACAAGTGACAATAAATTTCAGCATACTATATAAATTTTTCCTTACCAAACTCCACTTACCAAAGGCGCTTCACTCCCCGGCAACGGCGCTAGAAAAGAGTCTTGATGACCCACAAGTGTAGGGGATCTATCATAGTCCTTTTGATAAGTAAGAGTGTCGAACCCAACGAGGAGCAGAAGGAAATGATAGGCAGTTTTTAGTAAGGTATTTTCTGCAAGCACTAAATTATAGGTAACAGATAGTTTTGTGATAAGGTAATTGGTAGCAAGTAACAAAAGGTAAAAGTAAATAAGGTGCAGCAAGGTGGCCCAATCCTTTTTGTAGCAAAGGACAAGCCTGGACAAACTCTTATATGAAGGAAAGTGCTCCCAAGGACACATGGGAATTATCGTCAAGCTAGTTTTCATCACGATCATCAGATTCGCGTTCGGTACTTTGATAATTTGGTATGTGGGTGGACCGGTGCTTGGGTGCTGTCCTTACTTGGACAAGCCTCCCACTTATGATTAACCTCTAATGCAAGTATCCGCAACTACAAAAGAAGTATTAAGGTAAACCTAACCATAGCATGAAACAAGTGGATCCAAATCAGCCCCTTACGAAGCAACGCATAAACTAGGGTTTAAGCTTCTGTCACTCTAGCAACCCATCATCTACTTATTACTTCCCAATGCCTTCCTCTAGGCCCAAATAATGGTGAAGTTTCATGTAGTCAATGTTCATATGACACCACTAGAGGAGAGACAACATACATCTCATCAAAATATCGAACGAAGACCAAATTCACATGACTACTTACAGCAAGACTTCTCCCATGTCCCTATGAACAAAAGTAACTACTCACAATACATAATATTGTTCATGATCATAGGGGTATTAATATGCATAATGGATCTGAACATATGATCTTCCACCAAATAAACCAACTAGCATCAACTAGAAGGAATAATCAACACTACTAGCAACCCACAGGTACCAATCTGAGGTTTGGGTACAAAGATTGGATACAAGAGATGAACTAGGGTTTGAGAGGAGATGGTGCTGGTGAAGATGTTGATGAAGATAGCCCTCCCCAAGATGGGAGAGTTGTTGGTGATGACGGCGGTGACGATTTGCCCCTCCCGGAGGGAAGTATCCCCGGCAGAACAGCTCTACCGGAGCCCTAGATTTGTTTCCGCCAAGGTTCCGCCTCGTGACGGCGGCGTCTGGTCCCGAAAGCCTCCTTATGGTTTTTTTTCCAGGTCAAAACACCTCATATAGGAGAAGATGGGCATCGGGGGCCTGCCGGCTGGCCCACGAGGGAGGGGGGCGCGCCCCCACCCTCGTGGACAGCAGGTGGCCCCCTCGTGTTCTTCTTTCACCATATATTTTTATATTTTTTGAAACGGAGTTCTGTGAAGTTTCGGTGTTTTGGAGTTGTGCAGAATAGGTTTCCAGAGTTTGCTCCTTTTCCAGCCCAGAATTCCAGCTGTCAGCATTCTCCCTCTTCATGTGAACCTTGTAAAATAAGAGAGAAAAGGCATAAGTATTGTGACAAAACATGTAATAACAGCCCATAATGCAATAAATATCAACATATAAGCATGATGCAAAATGGACGTATCATGGAGCGTAAGAACACGACTCTTGTTAAGATGGCCCGCACCAGGCTTGATGAATACAAGATGCCTCTTAGGTTTTGGCCTCAGGCTATCAACACTGCGTGCCACATCATCAACAGGGTATATCTTCACAAATTCCTCAAGAAAACCTCATATGAACAACTCACCGACAAGAAACCCAATGTGAGTTATCTCAAAGTCTTTGGTGCTAAATGCTGGGTTAGAGATCCTCATCACAATTCCAAATTTGCACCGAAAGCGCATGAAGGTTTTATGCTTGGTTATGGAAAGGACTCGCACACCTACAAAATCTTCATCAATCATCTTCACAAGATTGTTGAGACTGTAGATGTGCGGTTCGATGAAACTAATGGCTCGCAAAGAGAGCACCTGCCTTCTATGTCAGGTGAAATACCTCCTGAGGAATCCATGAAGTTCAAAGGTATTGAAGATATTATCCCCACTGAAGAATTAGCTGAAGAAGTCATTCCTGACAATGAATAAAATCATTCTGGTGCTCCTGAAGAAACTGCTGCTGAAGAAAATGCTCAGCGAGACCAAAGTCGTCAGCCAGCTCATCCTCGTGTCGCAAAATAAGTGCAAATCGAGAAAATCATCGACGACATCAATGCACCAGGTCCTCCACATGCTCAAGATCTTCACACTTATCTAACTTTTGTAGGCGCTTGGCTTTTGTCTCTATCACAGAGCCCACCAAAGTTGATGAGGAATTTCTGGAACCTGAGTGGATTCAAGCTATGCAAGAGGAATTGTATCAATTAGAGCTCAACCATGTGTGGGAACTCGTCAAGCGACCAGATCCTCGGAAGCACAATATCATCGGCACCAAGTGGATCTATCGAGACAAGCAAGATGAAAATGGCCTTGTGGCGAGGAATAAGGCTCGTCTCGTAGCTCAAGGCTACACCTAGGTTGAAGGAATTTACTTCGATGAAACTTTTACTCCTGTTGCTAGACTTGAAGCTATTCGCATACTACTTGCTTATGCTAACCATCATAATATCATCTTATATCAAATGGATGTGAAAAATGCATTCCTCAATGGTAAGCTTGAGGAAGAAGTATATGTTGCTCAACCCCTAGGTTTTGAAGATCCTAAACATCTTGACAACGTCTTCAAACTCAACAAGGCCCTCTATGGCCTCAAGCAGGCCCCTCGGGCGTGGTATGATACTTTGAAAGAATTCCTCACGAAGAAAGGCTTCAAACCCGGTTCACTTGACCCAACTCTTTTCACTAAGTCATATGATGAAGAATTATTTGTGTGTCAAATCTATGTGGACGATATTATCTTTGGCTGTACTGATGAACGTTACAGTGACGAATTTGGCTACATGATGCATGAAGAATATCAAATGTCCATGATGGGATAGCTGAAATTCTTCCTATGCCTTCAAATTCGTCAACAACGCAATGGCATCTTCATATCTCAAGAGAAATACCGCAAGGATGTTCTGAGGAAATTCGGCATGCAAGATAGCAAAGGCGTCAAAATCCCTATGCCCACAAATGGCCAACTGTGCACCGATGAAAATGGTAAAGACTTCAATCAAAAGGTATACCGCTCCATGATTGGCTCTTTATTGTATCTATGTGCATCTAGGCCAGATATTATGATTAGTGTTTGCATGTGTGCCCGATTTCAAGATACACCGAAGGAATCACACCATAAGGTTGTGAAGAATACTCTTCAATATCTAGCTCACACTCCAACACTCGGATTATGGTATCCCAAGGGCTGTGATTTTGATCTCATTGGATATTCCAACTCTGACTATGCTGGTGATCGAGTGGATCGCAAGTCTACATCCATCACATGCCATTTCCTCGGACGATCCTTAGTATGCTGGTCCTCGAAGAAGAAAAATTGTGTATCACTCTCCACTGCTGAAGCTGAGTACATAGGTGCTAGGTCATGCTATGCTCAATTGTTATGGATGAAGCAAACCCTCAAGGACTATGGCGTCAACATGAAGAATGTGCCACTCTACTGTGACAATGAGAGTGCCATCAAGATTGCTCACAACCCAGTTCAACACTCAAGAACAAAGCACATCCAGATCCGTCATCATTTTCTTCGTGATAATGTATTCAAGGGCGACATTTCCATCTACCACATGAAGACTGAAGACCAGCTGGCAGATATCTTCACTAAGCGCTTGGATGAGAAGAGATTTTGCAAGTTGCGGTGTGAGCTAAATATCTTAGAATCTTCGAATGTTCTTTGAAAAGGACACACATCCTAACACTTATGGAAAATTGATGACGTTGATGCGCAACACGTGAAGTAACGTTTTTCTTCAATCAATGAAGACTAACCCTCTAAGTGTGAAGAAATAAATGAAGAGATTGATTCTCAGAGCCCTGCGACAATTATACGCGGTGTCTGAAATCATCATTCTTATATGATGGGTCACGCCACCAACAAAAGTTGAAAATTTTCAATTTGAGTTTTTCTTCAGTTTTTTGAAATTCCTCAACGGTTCAATTTCTTCAACTTTGAAGAGTCTTCACTCTTTCCGTTGTTATTCTTCATTGACTATATATATATATATATATATATATATATATATATATATATATATATATATATATATATATATATATATATATATATATATATATATATATATATATATATATATATATATGAGTTTATATCCTCTACAACATTCACTTATTGCTATTTCTTCAAAATTGTTTTTCTGCTAAGTGAATGTGATCGGACCGTTCCCCCTCTGTGCTATACTCAACCAATCAATTCACAATTTCTTCATATGCGTTCTATTTGAAACTTGTTCAAAATCTTCACTGTGTTCTTGGCAGTTGAAGAATTTGTGAACGCAACATTAAAATTTTCCTATCTGGATTTTCGGCTTTGCCGCTCAAACCGTTCCACATTCCATTGTACGACTTATCTGTTCACCCACGATCTCACACGATCTCCACCTCTCTGTACGTGGGTGACACATGTCGCACAGATGAGAAGGGTCAGGGGCATGTTCGTCCATTTTCCTCGGGCGAATGATTTTTTCACCTCGGCTATAAATACCCCCTCAACCTCCTCACTTCGTTTTTACCTCGCTCAACCTCCACTCCCTCGCTCGAGCACTCAAAACCTAGTGCCGCCACTACTTCCATCATCGCCGGTGAAGAAGAGCTTCGCTGCCTCGACCTCGTCGCCGTCGTACTCACGTCGGACGGAGATTTCTTCACTCCGCTGCCGCCGTAGTTGTCCTCCTCTGCCAAGTTAGGGCGTGGAAGATCTGAACCGACGAGCTTCAAGTCTTCTATTCATAGTTCGTCGTGTTCTTCATAAAGGGTAACTAAAAGCTACTTTTACTGCCCTTGTCAATTCTAGTGATTCCTACAAATCTTCAAAAAGGTGTTTATTCTTCATTCTTCACACTCTAAACACCTCACACAAACATCTGTTCTTGATCTGTTTCTCTAAGCAACATTTTTCTTCAAAGATTCCTCAATTGTGTGGATTTTTAACCTGCACAACTATGGAGCCTAAGTCAAAGAGCGCTTAGTGAAATTCTTCAAGAGACAACTAGTCAAATTCCTCAAACTTGTTCCTTTTTCAAAAACTGCAGAGAACGCATATGACCTCTTCAAATTCTTCGCACATATACTCTGTTCACAGGTACAAATGTCTGCTGCTGAATCTCTAGGTTCTCATCAACTTACCTCATTTGCAGCGTTCCTCGAAGAAAAATTACACACCTCCTTAGAGAACTCAATTGTTCAAAATCCATAGCTGAAGAAAATGGCTGACGGCAAGAAACCTCATAAAGGAGGGAAGAAATTGGAAGTCAACACTATCCTGATGATATCTATGAAGAATACTGCACTCCTGATGAGGCCAAGTATGGCAAGGAGACCATGAATTAGCGCAAGGTGCGCATACAGAGGATTGAAAGAAGATGGGTCAGAGAATGGAGGGAATATCGCTATGTCGCACCCAAGTACATGAAGAAATTCGCTGTACACCCTCCATGCCCAAGACCTCCATTGGCACCTGGCCAAATTACCAATCCCTCTAGTATTAGAAGAGGTGAAGAATTTCCCAAGGAATGGGCCAAACGTCAAGCCTATTTGGCTGGGATGGCCAAAGAGGCAGTGAGAAAATTTAATGAAGATTCTGCTACTGCTACTGAAGCCTCTGCTAGCAAGCCTACAAAGGCTATGCTCAAGAAACCTGCTCGCAAGCCAAGCTCCTCAGCAATGCCCTCACGACCCAACTCTGCAAATCCCTCACGACCAGTTCCTCAGGCTGCTCCAGCTCCACCAAAGTCCTCAGCACCTGTGCATTTCACCATATGCCAAAGGATAACTGGAATCTCTATTACCTCAGGAGCCTCTGCAAGTTCTTCAGCTCCTCTGAATTCCTCAACTGGACCCACTCTGCTGAAGTCTAAGGCCACTTTAGGACGTGGCGCTAGACCAAGTCCTCACAAGAAGCAAGTCACCTTCCATGTGCCGTCAAGTGATGATGAAGCTGATGATGAGGAACTCACCAAAATCATCAGAGACAGACAGGAAAGGGCCGCTAGATCCAAAGGCAGCAATGTGCCATTGATGCTGGATCCAAAGTTAATCCTTGATTTCATCGACCTGTGGCATAAGGACCCAACACTGCTTTGCCTGAGATGAACCTCACTCCTCGTCAAAGTCATATGCTGGCTGATGTCTACTACGCAACCTTCTTCTTGTAGACGCTGTTGGGCCTCCAAATGCAGGGGTTCGTAGGACAGTAGCAAATTTCCCTCAAGTGGATGACCTAAGGTTTATCAATCCGTGGAAGGCGTAGGATGAAGATGGTCTCTCTCAAGCAAGCCTGCAACCAAATAAATAAGAGTCCCTTGTGTCCCCAACACACACAATACAATAGCAAATTGTATAGGTTCACTAGTTCGGCGAAGATATGGTGATACAAGTGCAATATGGATGGTAGATATTGGTTTTTGTAATCTGAAAATATAAAAACAGCAAGGTAACTAATGATAAAAGTGAGCACAAACGGTATTGCAATGCTTTGAAACAATGCCTAGGGTTCATACTTTCACTAGTGCAAGTTCTCTCAACAATAATAACATAACTGGATCATATAACTATCCCTCAACATGCAACAAAGAGTCTCTCCAAAGTCACTAATGGCGGAGAACAAACAAAGAGATTATTGTAGAGTACGAAAACTACCTCAAAGTTATTCTTTCTGATCGATCTATTCAAGAGTCCGTAGTAAAATAGCACTAAGATATTCTTTTCGTTCGATCTATCTTAGAGTTTGTAATAAAATAACACCTTAAGATACAAATCAGCCAAAACCCTACTGTCACATAGATACTCCATTTTCACCTCAAGTATCTGTGGGCATGATTATACGATATGCAGCACACAATCTTAGATTCATCTATTCAACCAACACAAAGAACTTCAAAGAGTGCCCCGAAGTTTATACCGGAGAGTCAAGACGAAAACGTGTGCCAACCCCTATGCATAGATTCCCAAGGTCACAGAACCCGCAAGTTTATCACCAAAACATACATCAAGTGCATCGATAGAATACCCCATTGTCACCACGGGTATCCCACGCAAGACATACATCAAGTGTTCTCAAATCCTTAAAGACTCAATCCGACAAGATAACTTCAAAGGGAAAACTCAATCCATTACAAGAAAGTAGAGGGGGAGAAACATCATAAGATCCAACTATAATAGCAAAGCTCGCGATACATCAAGATCACGCCATCTCAAGAACACGAGAGAGAGATCAAACACATAGCTACCGATACATACCCTCAGCCCCGAGGGTGAACTACTTCCCCCTCATCATGGAGAGCGTCGGGATCATGAATATAGCCACCGAAGAGGGATTCCCCCCTCCGGCAGGCTACCGGAACGGGTCTAGATTGATTTTCGGTGGCTTCAGAGGCTTGCGGCGGCGGAATTCCCGATCTAGGTTATTTTATGGAGGTTTGGGTATATATAAGAGGTGTTGGAGTCGGGAACAAGTAAGGGGGTCCCGAGGCGGCCATGAGATAGGGGGCGCGCCCAGGGGGGTGGGCACGCCCCCCACCCTTGTGGGCAGCCCGGGACTCCCCTGGTCCATCTCCAGTACTCCTTGGGCTTCTTCTGGTCCAAAAAACATCCTTCGTTGAGTTTCAGGTCAATTGGGCTCCGTTTGGTATTCCTTTCCTGCGATACTCAAAACAAGGAAAAAATAGAAACTAGCATTGGGCTCTGGGTTAATAGGTTAGTCCCAAAAATCATATAAAAGTGTATAGTAAAGCCCATTAAACATCCAAAACAGATAATATAATAGCATGCAACAATCAAAAATTATAGATACATTGGAGACGTATCAAGCATCCCCAAGCTTAATTCCTGCTCGTCCTCGAGTAGGTAAATGATAAAAAAAGAATTTTTGATGTGGAATGCTACCTAACATATTTATCAATGTAATTTTCTTTATTATGGCATGAATGTTCAGATCCTAAAGATTCAAGACAAAAGTCTATATTGATATAAGAATAATAATACTTCAAGCATACTAACAAAGAAATTATGTCTTCTCAAAATAACATGGCCAAAGAAAGTTCATCCCTACAAAGTCATATAGTTTGGCTATGCTCCATCCTCATCACACAAAATACTCAAATCATGCACAACCCCGGTTTCAGCCAAGCAATTGTTTCATACTTCAATTTTTTCAAACCTTTTCAACTTTCACGTAATACATGAGCGTGAGCCATGGATATAGAAATATAGGTTGAATAGAGTGGTTGTTGTGGAGAAGACAAAAAGGAGGAAGATGGTCTCACATCAACTAGGCGTATCAATGGGCTATGGAGATGCCCATCAATAGATATCGATGTGAGTGAGTAGGTATTGCCATGCAATGAATGCACTAGAGCTATAAATGTATGAAAGCTCAACAAAAGAAACTAAGTGGGTGTGCATCCAACTGTTGGGGAACGTAGCAGAAATCAAAATTTTCTACGCTTTCACCAAGATCCAACTAATGAGACATCTAGCAACGAGCAAATTAGAGTGCATCTACATACCGTTATGTAGATCGCGAGCGGAAGCTTTCGAAGAAGCATGGATGAAGTAGTCGTACTCTTCGTGTTCTTCGTCACCGATGATCTAGCGCCGAACGGACGGCACCTCCGCGTTCAACACACGTCCGGTACAGCAACGTCACCTCCTTCTTGATCCAGCAAGGGGGGAGGAGAAGTCGTCGGAGATCCAGCAGCACGACGGCGTGGTGGTGGATGCAGCGGGAAATCCTGCAGGGCTTCGCCGGCGCCCTGCGTAAGGAGATGGAGGTGTGACGGGAGGGGGAGAGGCGCCAGGGGCAAGGGTGCGGCTGCCCTCTAACCCCCACATATATATAGGGGGCCAGGGGGGTGCGCCGGCCCTGCAGATGGGATCTGCAGGGTGGGGCGGCGGCCAGGGGGGATCCTTGCCCCCCAAGGCAAGGTGGCGCCCCCTCCCCCTTAGGGTTTCAACCCTAGGCGCATGGGGAGGAGGGCCCATGTGGTGCGCCAGCCCATTAGGGCTGGCCACTACCCCCTCGCGGCCTAGGGGCCCCACCAGGATGGGTGGCCCCATCCGGTGGACCCTCGGGGCCCCTCCGGTTGTCCCGGGACACTCCCGGTGACCCTCGGAGATCACCCGATGGCCGAAACTGGACTTCCTATATATCATTCTTTACCTCTGGACCATTCCGGAACTCCTCGTGACGTCCAGGATCTCATCCGGGACTCCAAACAACTTTCGGGTTTCCACGTGCATGTATCTCTACGACCCTAGCGTTACCGAACCATAAGTGTGTAGACCCTACGGGTTCGGGAGACACGCAGACATGACCGAGACCACTCTCCGGTCAATAACCAACAGCGGGATCTGGATACCCATGTTGGTTCCCACGTGTTCCTCGATGATCTTCATCGGATGAACCACTGGGTCAAGGATTCACTCAATCTCGTATGTTATTCCCTTTGTCCATCGGTACGGTACTTGCCCGAGATTCGATCGTCGGTATTCCCGATACATTGTTCAATCTCGTCATGGCAAGTCTCTTTACTCGATCCGTAATCCATCATCCCGTGACTAACTACTTAGTCACATTGAGCTCATTATGATGATGTCTTACCGAGTTGGCCCAGAGGTACCTCTCCGTCATACGGAGTGACAACATCCCAGTCTCGGTTCGTACCAACTCAACAGACACTTTCGGAGATACCCGATGCGTACCTTTATAGCCACCCAGTTACGTTGTGACGTTTGGCACACCCAAAGTATTCCGACGGCATCCGGGAGTTGTGCAACCTCATGGTCTGAGGAATAAATACTTGACACCGAAAAGCTTATGCATTACGAACTAAACGATCTCGTCCTATGCTCAGGATTGAGTCTTGTCCATCACATCATTCTCCTAATGATGTGATCCCGTTATCACTGACATCCTATGTCCATGGTCAGGAAACCGTGACCATCTGTTGATCAACGAACTGGTAACTAGAGGCTTACCAGGGACTCATTGTGGTCTATGTATTCACACATGTATCGTTGTTTCCGTACAATACAATTCAAGCATGAATAACAGACGATTATCATGAACAAGGAAATATAATGATAATACTTTTATTATTGCTTCTAGGGCATATTTCCAACAGTCTCCCACTTGCACTAGAGTCAATAATCTAGTTACACTGTGATGAATCGAACACCCATAGAGTTCTGGTGTTGATCATGTTTTGCCCGTGGAAGAGGTTTAGTCAACGGGTCTGCAACATTCAGATCCGTATGCACTTTACAAATATCTATGTCTCCATCCTGAACATAATTCCGGATGGAGTTGAAACGGCGCTTGATGTGCTTGGTCTTCTTGTGAAACCTGGGCTCCTTGGTAATGGCAATAGCACCAGTGTTGTCACAGAAGAGAGTCATCGAGCTTGACGCGCTTGGAATGACTCCTAGGTCGGTGATGAACTCCTTCATCCAGACTCCTTCCTGTGCTGCTTCGCAAGCAGCTATGTACTCCGCTTCACATGTAGAATGCGCCACGACGCTTTGCTTGCAACTGCACCAGCTGACTGCCCCACCATTCAAAATATACACGTATCCGGTTTGTGACTACGAGTCATCCAGATCTGTGTCGAAGCTAGCATCGACGTAACCCTTTACGACGAGCTCTTCGTCACCTCCATAAACGAGAAACATATCCTTAGTCCTTTTCAGGTACTTCAGGATGTTCTTGACCGCTGTCCAGTGTTCCATACCGGGATCACTTTGGTACCTCCCTACCAAACTTATGGCAAGGTTCACATCAGGTCTGGTACACAGCATGGCATACATGATAGAACCTATGGTCGAGGCATAGGGAATGACACTCATTTTTTCTCTATCTTCTGTCGTGGTCGGCGACTGAGCCTTGCTCAATCTCATACCTTGCAAAACAGGCAAGAATCCCTTCTTGGACTGATCCATATTGAACCTTTTCAATATCTTGTCAAGGTATGTACTTTGTGAAAGACCAATGAGGCGTCTTGATCTATCTCTATAGATTTTGATGCCTAATATGTGAGCAGCTTCTCCAAGGTCCTTCATTGAAAAACTTTTATTCAAGTAGGCCTTTACATTTTCCAAGAATTCTATATCATTTCCCATCAGCAATATGTCATCCACATATAATATGAGAAATGCCACAGAGCTCCCACTCACTTTCTTGTAGATACAGGCTTCTCCATAAGTCTGTATAAAGCCAAACGCTTTGATCACATCATTAAAGCGCATGTTCCAACTCCGAGATGCTTGCACCAGCCCGTAAATCGAGCGCTGGAGCTTGCATACCTTGTTAGCGTTCTCTGGATCGACAAAACCTTCCGGCTGCATCATATACAACTCTTCCTTGAGGAAGCCATTAAGGAATGCTGTTTTGACGTCCATTTGCCGTATCTCATAATCATAGAATGCGGCAATAGCTAACATGATTCTGACTGACTTCAGCATCGCTACAGGAGAGAAAGTCTCGTCATAGTCAATCCCTTGAACTTGTCGATAACCCTTAGCGACAAGCCGAGCCTTATAGATGGTCACATTACCATCCGCGTTTGTCTTCTTCTTAAATATCCATTTGTTTTCTATGGCGTGCCTGTCATTAGGCAAGTCCACCAAAGTCCATACTTTGTTTTCATACATGGATTCTATCTCGGATTTCATGGCTCCAAGCCATTTATTGGAATCCGGGCCCGCCATCGCTTCTTCATAGTTCGAAGGTTCACCGTTGTCTAACAACATGATTTCTAGGACAGGGTTGTCGTACCACTCTGGTGCGGAACATGCCCTTGTGGACCTTCGAAGTTCAGTAGTAACTTGATCTGTTTCTTCATGATCATCATCATTAGCTTCCTCCCTTGTCGGTGCAGGCACCTCAGGAACAATTTCCTGCGCTGCGCTACTTTCCGGTTCGGGAGGGGTGACTGTCACCTCATCAAGTTCTACTTTCTTCCCACTCACTTCTTTCGAGAGAAACTCTTTCTCCAGAAAGCATCCATTCTTGGCAACAAATACTTTGCCTTCGGATCTGTGGTAGAAGGTATACCCAATTGTTTCCTTTGGGTATCCTATGAAGACGCATTTTTCCGATTTGGGTTCGAGCTTTTCATGTTGAAGTTTCTTGACATAAGCATCGCAACGCCAAACTTTTAGAAACGACAGCTTCGGTTTCTTGCCAAACCAAAGTTCATACGGAGTCGTCTCAATGGATTTCGACGGAGCCCTATTTAAAGTGAATGCGGCAGTCTCTAAAGCATAACCCCAAAAAGATAGCGGTAAATCGGTGAGGGACATCATAAATCGCACCATGTCCAACAGAGTACGATTTCGACGTTCGGACACACTGTTACGTTGAGGTGTTCCGGGCGGTGTCAATTGTGAAACAATTCCACAGTTCCTAAGGTGCGTGCCAAATTCATGACTTGAATATTCACCCCCACGATCTGATCGTAAGAACTTTATTTTTCTGTCACGTTGATTCTCAACCTCATTCTGAAATTCCTTGAACCTTTCAAAGGTCTCAGACTTGTGTTTCATCAAATAGATATACCCGTATCTACTCAAGTCATCTGTGAGGGTGAGAACATAACGATAGCCTCCGCGAGCCTCAACACTCATTGGACCGCACACATCGGTATGTATGATTTCCAACAAGTTGGTTGCTCGCTCCATTGTTTCGGAGAACGGAGTCTTGGTCATCTTGCCCAATAGGCATGGTTCGCACGTGTCAAATGATTCATAATCAAGAGACTCTAGAAGTCCATCTGAATGCAGCTTCTTCATACGTTTGACACCAATATGACCAAGGCGGCAATGCCACAAGTATGTGGGAATATCATTATCAACTTTACATCTTTTGGCATCTACACTATGAATATGTGTATCATCACGTTCGAGATTCATCAAAAATAAACCATTGACCAGCGGGGCATGATCATAAAACATATCTCTCAAATAAATAGAACAACCATTATTCTCCGATTTGAAAGAGTAGCCATCTCGCATAAGACGAGATCCAGATACAATGTTCATGCTCAAATCTGGTACTAAATAACAATTATTAAGGTTTAAAACTAATCCCGAGGGTAGATGTAGAGGTAGCGTGCCGACGGCGATCACATCGACCTTGGAACCATTCCCGACGCGCATCGTCACCTCATCCTTCGCCAGTCTCCGCTTATTCCGCAGCTCCTGCTTAGAGTTACAAATATGAGCAACTGCACCGGTATCAAATACCCAGGAGCTACTACGAGCGCTGGTAAGGTACACATCAATAACAAGTATATCAAATATACCTTTGAAGTTCCCGGCCTTCTTGTCTGCTAAGTATTTGGGGCAGTTCCGCTTCCAGTGACCCGTTCCCTTGCAATAAAAGCACTCTGTCTCAGGCTTGGGTCCATGCTTTGGCTTCTTCCCGGCAACAGGCTTACCGGGCGCGGCAACTCCCTTGCCGTCCTTCTTGAAGTTCTTCTTACCCTTGCCTTTCTTGAACTTAGTGGTTTTATTGACCATCAACACTTGATGTTCTTTCTTGATGTCCACCTCCGCTGATTTCAGCACCGAATACACCTCGGGAATGGACTTCTCCATCCCCTTCATATTGAAGTTTAACACGAAGCTCTTGAAGCTTGGTGGGAGCGACTGGAGGATTCTGTCAACGACCGCTTCATCTGGGAGATTCATTCCCAGCTGAGACAAGCGGTTGTGCAATCCAGAAATCTTGAGGATGTGCTCACTGACAGAACTATTCTCCTCCATCTTACAGCTGTAGAATGCGTCGGAGACATCATATCTCTCGACTCGGGCATGAGCTTGGAAAACCATTTTCAGCTCTTCGAACATCTCATATGCTCCGTGGTTCTCAAAACGTTTTTGGAGCCCCGACTCTAAGCTGTAAAGCATGCCGCACTGAACCAGGGAGTAATCATCACTACGTGACTGCCAGACGTTCAAAACGTCTTGGGTCGCATCGGGAGCAGGTGCATCACCTAGCGGTGCTTCAAGGACATATGATCTCTTGGTAGCTATGAGGATAATCCTCAGGTTACGGACCCAATCCGTATAGTTGCTACCATCGTCTTTCAGCTTGGTTTTCTCTAGGAACGCGTTGAAGTTGAGGGAAACTTGAGTGTGGGCCATTTGATCTACAAGAGATATTGTAAAGAATTTAGACTAAGTTCATGATAATTAAGTTCATCTTAATCAAATTTTAATGAACTCCCACTCAGAATGACATCTCTCTAGTCATCTAAGTGATACACGATCCGACTCGACTTGCCCGTGTTTGATCATCACGTGAGACGGACTAGTCATCAACGGTGAACATCTTCATGTTGATCGTATCTTCTATACGACTCGTGTTCGACCTTTCGGTCTTCCGTGTTCCGAGGCCATGTCTGTACATGCTAGGCTCGTCAAGTGAACCCTAAGTGTATTGCGTGTGTAAATCTGGCTTACACCCGTTGTATGCGAACGTTAGAACCTATCACACCCGATCATCACGTGGTGCTTCGGAACAACGAACTTTAGAAATGGTGCACAGTTAGGGGGAACACAATTCTTGAAATTTTAGTGAGAGATCATCTTATTTACTACCGTCATTCTAAGTAAACAAGATGCATAAACATGATAAACATCACATGCAATCAATTAAAGTGACATGATATGGCCAATATCATCTTGCTCCTTGGATCTCCATCTTCGGGGCACCATGATCATCTTGTCACCGGCTCGACACCATGATCTTCATCATCATGATCTCCATCATCGTGTCTTGAAGAAGTCGTCACGCCAACTATTACTTCTACTACTATGGCTAACGTTTAGCAATAAAGTAAAGTAATTACATAGCGTTTATTCAGTGACACGCAGGTCATACAATAATTAAGACAACTCCTATGGCTCCTGCCGGTTGTCAAGTTCATCAACATGCAAGTCGTGATTCCCTATTACAAGAACATGATCAATCTCATACATCACATATATCATTCATCACATCTTCTTTTGGCCATACCACGTCACATAGCACATGCTGCAAAAACAAGTTAGACGTCCTCTAATTGTTGTTGCAAGTTTTACGTGGCTTCTATAGGTTATCTAGCAAGAACGTTTCTTACCTACGCCAAAACCACAACGTGATTTGTCAATTTCTATTTACCCTTCATAAGGACCCTGTTCATCGAATCCGATCCGACTAAAGTAGGAGAGACAGACACCCGCCAGCCACCTTATGCATCTAGTGCATGTCTGTCGGTGGAACCAGTCTCACGTAAGCGTACGTGTAAAGTCGGTCCGGGCCGCTTCATCCCACAATACTGCCGAATCAAGATTGACTACTAACGGTAAGAAAGTTGAACAAACTCAAACGCCCACAACTGCTTTGTGTTCTACTCGTGCAAGATGCTACGCATAAGACCTAGCTCAGATGCCACTGTTGGGGAACGTAGCAGAAATCAAAATTTTCTACGCTTTCACCATGATCCAACTAAGGAGACATCTAGCAACGAGCAAATAAGAGTGCATCTACATACCGTTATGTAGACCGCGAGCGGAAGCTTTCGAAGAAGCGTGGATGAAGTAGTCGTACTCTTCGCGTTCTTCGTCACCGATGATCTAGCGCCGGACGGACGGCACCTCCGCGTTCAACACACGTCCGGTACAGCAACGTCACCTCCTTCTTGATCCAGCAAGGGGGGAGGAGAAGTCGTCGGAGATCCAGCAGCACGACGGCGTGGTGGTGGATGCAGCGGGAAATCCTGCAGGGCTTCGCCGGCGCCCTGCGTAAGGAGATGGAGGTGTGACGGGAGGGGGAGAGGCGCCAGGGGCAAGGGTGCGGCTGCCCTCTCCCCCCACATATATATAGGGGGCCAGGGGGGTGCGCCGGTCCTGCAGATGGGATCTGCAGGGTGGGGTGGCGGCCAGGGGGGATCCTTGCCCCCCAAGGCAAGGTGGCGCCCCCTCCCCCTTAGGGTTTCAACCCTAGGCGCATGGGGAGGAGGGCCCATGTGGTGTGCCAGCCCATTAGGGCTGGCCACTTCCCTCTCGCGGCCTAGGGGCCCCACCAGGATGGGTGGCCCCACCCGGTGGACCCCCGGGGCCCCTCCGGTGGTCCCGGGACACTCCCGGTGACCCCCGGAGATCACCCGATGGCCGAAACTGTACTTCCTATATATCATTCTTTACCTCCGGACCATTCCGGAACTCCTCGTGACGTCCAGGATCTCATCCGGGACTCCGAACAACTTTCTGGTTTCCACGTGCATGTATCTCTACGACCCTAGCGTTACCGAACCTTAAGTGTGTAGACCCTACGGGTTCGGGAGACACGCAGACATGACCGAGACCACTCTCCGGTCAATAACCAACAGCGGGATCTGGATACACATGTTGGTTCCCACATGTTCCTCAATGATCTTCATCGGATGAACCACTGTGTCAAGGATTCACTCAATCTCGTATGTTATTCCCTTTGTCCATCGGTACGGTACTTGCCCGAGATTCGATCGTCGGTATTCCCGATACCTTGTTCAATCTTGTCATGGCAAGTCTCTTTACTCGATCCGTAATCCATCATCCCGTGACTAACTACTTAGTCACATTGAGCTCATTATGATGATGTCTTACCGAGTGGGCCCAGAGGTACCTCTCCGTCATACGGAGTGACAACATCCCAGTCTCGGTTCGTACCAACTCAACAGACACTTTCGGAGATACCCGATGCGTACCTTTATAGCCACCCAGTTACGTTGTGACGTTTGGCACACCCAAAGTATTCCTACGGCATCCGGGAGTTGTACAACCTCATGGTCTAAGGAATAAATACTTGACACCGAAAAGCTTATGCATTACGAACTAAACGATCTCGTGCTATGCTCAGGATTGGGTCTTGTCCATCACATCATTCTCCTAATGATGTGATCCCGTTATCACTGACATCCTATGTCCATGGTCAGGAAACCGTGACCATCTGTTGATCAATGAACTGGTAACTAGAGGCTTACCAGGGACTCATTGTGGTCTATGTATTCACACATGTATCGTTGTTTCCGTACAATACAATTCAAGCATGAATAACAGACGATTATCATGAACAAGGAAATATAATAATAATACTTTTATTATTGCCTCTAGGGCATATTTCCAACACCAACTTGCTTGCTCATGAAGACCTAGGGCATTTGAGGAAGCCCATCGTTGGAATATACAAGCCAAGTTCTATAATGAAAATTCCCACTAGTATATGAAAGAGACTAAATAAGAGACTCTCTATCATGAAGATCATGGTGCTACTTTGAAGCACAAGTGTGGAAAAAGATAGTAGCATTGTCCCTTCTTTTCTTTTCTTTTTTCTTTATTTTTTTCTTCCTTTTTTTGGGCCTTCCTTTTTTCTTTGGCCTTTTTATTTTTATTTTTTGGGGAAAATGCTCTAATAATGATGATCATTACACTTTTATTTACTTACAACTCGATATTACAACTCGATACTAGAACAAAGTATGACTCTATATGAATGCCTCCGGTGGTGTATCGGGATGTGCAATGAATCAAGGGTGACATGTATGAAAAATTATGCATGGTGGCCTTCCCACAAATACGATGTCAACTACATGATCATGCATGGCAATATGACAATGATGAAGCGTGTCATAATAAATGGAACGGTGGAAAGTTGCATGGCTATATATCTCGGAATGGCTATGGAAATGCCATGATAGGTAGGTATGGTGCCTGCGTTGAGGAAGGTATATGGTGGGTGTATGGTACCGGCGAAAGTTGCGCGGTACAAGAGAGGCTAGCAATGGCGGAAGGGTGAGAGTGCGTATAATCCATGGACTCAACATTAGTCATAAAGAACTCACATACTTATTGCAAAAATCTACAAGTCATCAAAACAAAGTACTACACGCATGCTCCTAGGGTAAGGGTTGGTAGGAGTTAACGATCGCGCGATCCCGACCTCCCCACAAAGGATGACAATCAAAGAAATACCTCATGCTTCAAATATGTCACACAACGGTTACCATACGTGCATGCTACAGGACTTGCAAACCTCAACACAAGTATTTCTCAAATTCACAATTACTCTACTAGCATGACTCTAATATCACCATGCTCATATCTCAAAACAATCGTAAGGAATCAAACTTCTCATAGTATTCAATACCCTTTATATGAAAGTTTTCATTATATCCCTCTTGGCTGCCCATCATATTAGGACTAAATTCATAACCAAAGTAAATTACCATGATGTTTAAGACTCTCAAAATAATATAAGTGAAGCATGAGAGTTCATCAATTTCTTCAAAATAAAACCACCGTTGTGCTCTAAAAAGATATAAGTTAAGCACTAGAGCAAACGACAAACTACTCCAAAAGATATAAGTGAAGATCAATGAGTAGTTGAATAATTATGTAACTATGTGAAGACTCTGTAACATTTAAGAATTTCAGATCTCGGGATATTATTCAAATAGCAATCAAAACAAAATAAAACAAAATGAGGCTCCAAGAAAAACAGATATCATGTGGTGAATAAAAATATAGCCTCAAGTTAAGTTACCGATGAACGAAGACGAAAGAGGGGATGCCTTCCCGAGGCATCCCCAAGCTTAGGCTTTTGGTTCTCCTTGAATTTTACCTTGGGGTGCCTTGGGCTTACCCAAGCTTAGGCTCTTGCCACTCCTTATTCCATAGTCCATCGAATCTTTCCCCAAAACTTGAAAACTTCACAACACAAAACTCCACAGAATACTCGTAAGCTCCGTTAGTATAAGAAAATAAAACCACCACTTAGGTACTGTTATGAACTCATTCTAAATTCATATTGGTGTAATATATACTGTATTCCAACTTCTCTATGGTTCATACCATCCGATATAGATTCATCAAAATAAGCAAACAACACACAAAAAACAGAATCTGTCAAAAATAGAACAGTGTGTAGCAATATGTAACTTTCGAACACTTCTGTAACTCTAAAAATTCTGAAATAAATTGGTGGACATGAGGAATTTGTCTATTAATATTATGCAAAAAGAATCAACTTAAAAGCACTCTTCTGTAAAAAATGGCAGCTAACCTCGTGAGCGCAAAGTTTCTGTTTTTTACAGCAAGATCGCAAAGACTTTCACCCAAGTCTTCCCAAAGGTTCTACTTGACACTTTATTGAAACAAAAGCTATAAAACATGATTACTACAGTAGCTTAATCATGTGAACACACAAAAACAGTAGGGGTAAATATTGGGTTGTCTCCCAATAAGTGCTTTTCTTTAATGCCTTTTAGCTAGGCATGATGATTTCAATGATGCTCGCATAAAAGATAAGAATTGAAACATAAAGGGTGCATCATGAAGAATATAACTAGCACATTAATTCTAACCCACATCCTATGCATAGGGATTTTGTGAGCAAACAACTTATGGGAACAATAATCAATTAGCATAGGAAATCAAAACAAGCATAGCTTCAAGATTTTCAACACATAGAGAGGAAACTTGATATTATTGCAACTCCTACAAGCATATATTCCTCCCTCATAATAATTTTTAGTAGCATCATGAATGAACTCAACAATATAACCAACACATAAATACTTCTTTTCATGATCTACTTGCATAGAAATTTTAGTACTCTCTACATAAGCAAATTTGTTCTCATCAATAGTAGTGGGAGCAAACTCAACAAAATAACTATCATGTGAAACATAATCCAATTGAAAACTAAAACCACGATGACAAGTTTCATGGTTATCATTATTCTTAATATCATACAAGTCATCACAATAATCATCATAGATAGCAACTTTGTTCTCATAATCAATTGGAACCTCTTCCGAAATAGTGGATTCATCACTAAATAAAGTCATGACCTCTCCAAATCCAATTTCATAAATATAATCATCATAAATACGAGGCATGCTTTCATCATAATAAATTTGCTCATCAAAACTTGGCGGACAAAAAATATCATCTTCATCAAACATAGCATCCCCAAGCTTGTGGCTTTGCATATCATTAGCATCATGGGTATTCAAAGAATTCATACTAACAACATTGCAATCATGCTCATCATTCACATATTTTATGCCAAGCATTCAATGTAATTATCCTTCTAGTAGTTGAGCACAATTTTCCTTCCCATCATTTTCACGAAAGATATTAAAAAGATGAAGCATATGAGGCAACCTCAATTCCATTTTTTGTAGTTTTCTTTTATAGACTAAACTAATGATAAAACAAGAAACTAAGAGATTCGATTGCAAGATCTAAAGATATACCTTCAAGCACTAACCTCCCTGGCAACGACGCCAGAAAAGAGCTTGATGTCTACTACACAACCTTCTTCTTGTAGACGTTGTTGGGCCTCCAAGTGCAGAGGTTCGTAGGATAGTAGCAAATTTCCCTCAAGTGGATGACCTAAGGTTTATCAATCCGTGGGAGGCGTAGGATGAAGATGGTCTCTCTCAAGCAACCCTGCAACCAAATAACTAAGAGTTTCTTGTGTCCCCAACACACCCAATACAATGGCAAATTGTATAGGTGCACTAGTTTGGCGAAGAGATGGTGATACAAGTGCAATATGGATGGTAGGTATAGGTTTTTGCAATCTGAAAATATAAAAACAGCAAGGTAACTAATGATAAAAGTGGGCACAAACGGTATTGCAATGCTTTGAAACAAGGCCTAGGGTTCATACTTTCACTAGTGCAAGTTCTCTCAACAATAATAACATAACTGGATCATATAACTACCCCTCAACATGCAACAAAGAGTCTCTCCGAAGTCACTAATAGTGGAGAACAAACGAAGAGATTATTGTAGGGTATGAAACCACCTCAAAGTTATTCTTTCTGATCGATCTATTCAAGAGAATGTAGTAAAATAGCACGAAGCTATTCTTTCCGTTCGATCTATCTTAGAGTTCGTACTAGAATAACACCTTAAGATACAAATCAACCAAAACCCTAATGTCACCTAGATACTCCATTGTCACCTCAAATATCCGTGGGCATGATTATACGATTTTCATCACACGATCTCAGATTCATCTATTCAACCAACACAAAGAACTTCAAAGAGTGCCCCAAAGTTTCTATCGGAGAGTCAAGACAAAAACGTGTACCATCCCCTATGCATAGATTCCCAAGGTCATGGAATCCGCAAGTTGATCACCAAAACATACATCAAGTGAATCAATAGAATACCCCATTGTCACCATGGTTATCTCACACAAGACATACATCAAGTGTGCTCAAATCCTTAAAGACTCAATCTGACAAGATAACTTCAAAGGGAAAACTCAATCCATTACAAGAAAGTAGAGGGGGAGAAACATCATAAGATCCAACTATAATAGCAAAGCTCACGATACATCAAGATCGTGCCATCTCAAGAACACGAGAGAGAGAGAGATCAAACACAAAGCTACTGATACATACCCTCAGCCCCGAGGGTGAACTACTTCCCCCCTCATCATGGAGAGCGCCGAGATGATGAAGATGGCCACCGGAGAGGGATTCCCCCCTCCGACAGGGTGCCGGAATGGGTCTAGATTGGTTTTTGGTGGCTTCAGAGGCTAGCGGCAGCGGAACTCCCGATATAGGTTATTTTCTAGAGGTTTGGGTATATATAAGAGGTGTTGGAGTCGGGAACAAGTAAGGGGCCCCCTGAGGCGGCCACGAGATAGGGGGGCGCGCCCAGGGGGGTGGGAGCGCCCCCACCCTCGTGGGCAGCCCGGGACTCCCCTGGTCCATCTCCGATACTCCTTGGGCTTCTTCTGGTCCAAAAACATCATCCGTTGAGTTTCAGGTCAATTGGGCTCTGTTTGGTATTCCTTTTCTGCGATACTCAAAAACAAGGAAAAAATAGAAACTGGCACTGGGCTCTGGGTTAATAGGTTAGTCCCAAAAATCATATAAAAGTGTATATTAAAGCCCATTAAACATCCAAAACAGATAATATAATAGCATGGAACAATAAAAAAATTATAGATACGTTGGAGATGTATCACTGGCTGCCTTCATCGGTGAGGAAAATGGAAATTTGAACAGGCCAGAAAGGCAGAGAAGGATCAGCACAAGAATGAAAGATTGCTGAAGAACAATATAGTGAATATGTCTCTTGAGAAACTTGTGAAGCTGCAAGCTGAGATCAAAACCCTCAATGATAAATTTGATAGCTACCGTGCTGACTGGCTGGGAGCCAAAGTTAGATTTGTTAACCTGACCAAGGGATTCACCTCAAACGTTGCAGCACCGACGCAACATGCAACTCCTCAGGCTGAGGCATCTGCTCAGCCCACTGAAGAACATGCCAGCACTGCTGATGAAAATGAGGCTGCTGAAGAAAGTGAAGTTACCAGGGCTGATGACTGTATTACAACCGCTGAAGAAATTGCCAGGGCAACCACTAGTGTTGCGCATGAGGAACAAGCCAGGCCAGCTGTGACTTCAACCGCTGCGCCTGAAGAAACTGACCAAGCAAGGCAAACTGAAGCAGTTGTGCCTGAGGTAATTGAACCAGTTTCCTCCGCTCCTCCTGCACCAACACCAAGTTCAGTTCTTCCTTCTGCATCAGAAGTGAGGACAACAAAGGCCACGGAACGAGAATCAGTGAAGAAAAGGAAAGCATCTGCTTCTTCAGAGTCTGTTGCCCCTAAGAAGATGAAGAAATTGACTAGTTTGGTCAACAATCTCATTGATGCTATTCCTCTCTCAAGCATGCCATCAAAGGAAATCATACCTTTTGGCAAAAAATATGTGATCCCAAGCGGATCTGATGAAGATTCCTTCTGCTGCTTCCTCAAAGCAGTTGGACGAAGAAATTGAAGTGGATAACATCCCTTCAATCCTAGTGATCTCATCACCTATGCCTCAGTTCATAGCTGAAGAGGCAGGCGTTGAAGATTTGAGTGACAATGATGAAGACGTGGACATTGGGAGCACAACTCTTGTGATGAACGATGACTTTTGGGATAGTCAGCACCCCAACTCTCCATTGTTCACGCCTTTGTAGCAAATTCCTCAGTCCCCAGAGCAAATTGAAGTTCAAACGGGCTCTGACGAACCTCGCACCACTTCTTTCGTACATGAAGAAATTCCAGCCACTAGTGCTGATCAAAATGCTGGTGAAGAAATAAAGTCTCAGGCTGTAGCTGAAGCAGAAACTGAAATTCCTCAGCCTATGATTCCTGAGGCTGTGATGAAGTTAATTGATAACCCTCAGCCCAAGCCAAAGGATCCCTTCTCTAAGAAGCAAAACTTCAAGGCTGATGACTTCTTCCACGAGCATGTGTTCTTCACAGATTTCAACCCATATGACTCTGCTCATCTTAGAAGGAAGCGTTTCTGGACTGCCAGCCAAGCAAACTTCTATTCCTCACAGCTTTTTAGTAAGGACAAAGTCTTCGACCATGCGCATATTCCTCATATGGATATGGAATCACTGCCTTGCTTCACGCCGGTCCTCAGCGTTCTCTACGATGCTGGACTGCTCATCCTCTGCACAGACATATGTGATTAGAATGAAGAGCTCTTTCTTCAGTTCTATGCAACACTGCACATCACCGGAACTGCTGAAGATGTGAACTCTTGGGTGTTGGACTGGATGACAGAAAACACTCACTTCAAGGCATCGGCCTCTGAATTGCTTCAGGCCCTGCCTCTCAGTCCTCCCCTTGAAGGTGCACGGTGTGTATATCATGAACCTGAACTTACTGACCATTATATGCAAGTACTGATGAAGCCGCTGAAGCCTGGTCAAGCACCAAGAACCAAATTCATCGTGAAGGAATTGCTATATGTGCCTTAGACTGTCTATCGCATTCTGACGAAAACTTTGAGTCCAATCAAAGGCCACGACTCGAATGATGAAGAAATCGTTGGTATCATGAAGAATCTGTTGTTCTTTATCATGCATGGGATCCCCATCAGCTATCATGATTTCTTCATGAGGACTCTGGCAAATGTTGCACTGTATCCTTTTAACTTGAAGCCTTATGCTCCCTGGATCATGAGATTCATCAGAACAAGGTCTTCAATCGCTGACAAGGCTGAATTTCAGAAGATCATCTCAGCTATCTTCCTCCACTTGAAGTCCTCAAACGGACACATTCCTCAGTTGACGGAAAAGGCAAAGCCGCAAAGCTGCATCCTACTCTACCAATGATGACTCTGCCACTCATGACTCTGCCGCCAATGCCTCAAAGAAAAATCGTCAAGGTACAGCTCCAAGGGTGATGACTGATCGTGAGCTTCTCCTCAGTCTTCATCAGAAGGTCGATCACAACCGTAAATGGGTCAAGAGGCAGTTTGGTTCAATTCTTCACGACATGACTGCTACATACAATGGAGTGAAAAAAAACCAATGCTACCTCCATGAAGTTTTCAATCGCACCTGGGTTGTTATGTCTCATCTCTATAGCGAAGAAGATCTGAAGCAAATGGGCTTCAAGGAGGACTTTGACTGGTTTCATCCTCCAGCGAAGAAATTCAAGAAAGTCAAAGTTCCTTCTTTGGTGGCTAGATCATATTCTTCATCACGCGAAACCGATGAGTATGAAGATTTGGACGACACTGCGACAGGCCCTCCTCCAACAACCGACCCCAACAACACTGGCGATCCTCCATCATCTTCGTGATATTCTTCAGGGGCCTTAGTCCTCATTTTTTGTCCTTTTGGTCATTCGATGACAAAGGGGGAGAAATTTGAGTTAATCTTCAAGTGGATCTTTATATATGGGCATTTTTTTGCTAAGTTACAACTCTCGTTCTTTTCAAGACTTTGTTGGATCGAGTTGTAAACTTAAACCCGGTGGTGGTCTGATACTTTCACTGTGATCTTCTGCATGCTATTTCCTCATATATGTTAATGCACGCATGTTGAATTACATCAGTCACCATATTTCATCATGCATTTCAAATTCTTCATATCATATGTTAAATGTGTGTATGAATTACAAGATATAGGGGGAGATCTCCATGACGTTATGTGCATTGCTTCAAAAGCAAATTCCTCACTATGCACATCTTTAGGGGGAGTTCTTCTATATATTGCAATCAAATTCCTCAATATCAGTATTTACACTTCATATGTTTATCCCCGTTGAAAACTTAACCTATATTGTCATCAATCACCAAAAAGGGGGAGATTGTAAGTGCATCTAGTGCCCCTTAGTGATTTTGGTGTATTGAAGACTTATAGGTTAAGGGACTAATGCGTTTGTGAGTGTACACAGGTCTATAAGTCTATGAGGAGTTTGATATTTACAGAGAAAATCGACCCCTAAAAATGAATGTCTTCAACTTAAGACTTTGGATTTCTGAAGACTTTCTGAAGATTTTGAAAGTGAATAAATTGGTGTGACCTTGAAGACTTGGATAATCATGCGAGGATTATGAAGCGTGAAGACTTTTGTTTTCGTAGTTTCATTTTCTCTTTCTTGGGTCATAGGAAACACCGTACTGTTAAAGGGGTCGAGGAAAAACTAAGGAAACATATTTCTAAGTGATGCTCAATTCAAATCCTACATCTACCAATCCTTTCGAGTGAAGCTGTTGGAAATCTCATGCAGTTCAGTCAATTTCTTCAGTGACAGAGACGAAGTTGTTATGGTCTCTGAGGAATTTTTTCTGACTGAGGAGTTAGGAATTCGCCAGTGCGGATTGCCTACCAAGTGAGGAACATGATAGCCCTGAGGAATTTGGTACTCAAAATTCCGACCGTTGTTGTGCTATGCGCCAGCTGTCCCAAAATATCTACCTACCTAACGGTCATATCACTAAAGGGCATTTATGCCTTATCATGTCAGGCTGCTCCCTAGGCTATAAATAGTCGCCCCCTACAACCACTAGCTGGTTGGCTGCTCCGAGAGAAACTGACACTTGTCATTAGAGGAACCCATCCTCCGAGGACTTTGAGTGAATATCATAAAGTGAGGAAAAACCTAAAACCCAAACACCTAAAACCCGAAAGTGATTGAGCATCATTGAAGAGATTGTTCCTGTGTGTAACCGATGCTTGTTACCTTTGAAGACTGTGATCTTCCAGACAGTTAGGCGTCAATGGTCTAGAGCATCCAAGAGGAATTGTGGATCGCCGGGTGACAGAGTTTGTGAAGGTTTGGAAGTCACCTGTGAAGACTTACCACGAGTGATTGGGCGAGGTCTGTGTGACCTTAGCTCAAGGAGAATATGGTGAGGAGTTGGTGTCTTGGACTGTGTGTCCAGGACTGGGTGTCTGAGACTGTGTGTCCTCAGGTTTAAATACCTAACCGCTCCAACCAGACGTACAACTGTCATAGCAGTTGGAACTGGTTTAACAAATCGTTGTCTTCATCAAGCCTACTGGTTCTATTACTTCAACTCTTCCATTTACTCATCCATGTGTTGTTGAACTTAATCTGTACTGTTTGAAGACTTTGACTGAAGACTTTCTCAATTTCCTCAACCCTATTTTCAGTCCTAAGTCGTCAGCCTGCTTATCCTGTTTACACGCTACTTGTACTCTGTGCTTGCCTTCATTTCATCATGATGACCATGCTACTGTCTTCTTATGCTTGCACCCGAGTATCTATTCCGCTGCTAAGTAGTTCGTTTCTTAGGAAATTCCTCAGTTAGAATTTCCTCAGTGACGAATTTATAAAAATCGCCTATACACCCCCCTCTAGTCGATATAACGCACTTTCACGGCGCCATCTTTGGACTAGTGTGCGAGTCAGCGTCAGATTTGGTGGAGAGCCAGGGCCTGCGATGATCGCAAGTTGAAGCTTCCTCTGATGTGATCTCAAAATCCAACACAATTCTCTGTGCAGCCAACAACAGATCACTAGTACGCGTCGGTGCTATACAGACGGTTTTAAACCCCTTTCCGCGATGGCATTTGGAAACGTCGCTTAATGAGTGTGGGCGATAGGGGGGTCCTTCCCACATGACCCATAAATTGTCGGGGATAGGCCCTTCTGGGACACCGAATGAGCTCGTGTGCGATCGGGTGAGGCATCGAAACCCAATCATTTCCGTAGGTATGTACATCCCACACGGTGAATCCTAGAAAAAGTTTCCGTAGGTATGTATATCACACACAGTCAATCCAAGGAATACATTTATGTTCTTATGTACATCCCATACAGTCAATCCAGGGAAAACGTTTACGTTCATATGTATATCGCACACAGTCAATTCAAGGAGTACGTTTCTGTTCTTATGTACAACCCACACAGTCAATCCAGGGAAAGCGCTTCCATTCGTACGTACATCCCACACAGTTTTATGTGTAGGCTCGTGTGTGAAAGTTGTAACTATCACACACGCTCTGCCTTGGTGAACTGTTTGCTTTTATCAACTACATCACACACGATTTGATGAAGAAAACGATGTGGCATTGGGCTATCCATCACAAGCACTTTTACTGCTAGAACCATTTGCAAAGATCCATGACACATTTAGCAGGTTTATTACTTTACAATTAATAATTCTAGTATTACGCAAATTCACATTTCATATCAAACAGTTGTTTACCAATTTCATATTAGGCACATAAATATATTATAATAACACAATACGATAGCTACATGAAAACAACACAGTACAACATATAGCTAGTTCAACTTCATAAGAACAATATTAGAACAATATATTCATTTCCCTAATCGAGATCATCCAGGCTCGTCTTATCCACTTATGCTTTCAGTTCAGTAAGAACCTATTTTGCACGGGCCAACTGGGAAAGTGCCTCCTCCTTCACCAACACCATCGTAGCAAAATCTGATTTAAAAAAATCTGAGCTCATTCTCCACCTTCCACATTTTATCCCGCATCTTCAAATATTCTTTAGTGTTGACAACAATTTCTCTAAGCCTATGTCTGTTCTCTTCCTCATACAGGCTCCAGAGCTTTGCTAGGCACATCTTCAACGACTCTGGCCGCTCTTGATCAACCCACTCCAATTAAGAACACTTCTGTTTATCCTATAATATTTAAAACTAGATCGGTAACAAATGTAGGGGAAATGGGTTTATAGCAACATAGAAAATCACCAATGCGTATTTTCAAAAACTGAAGAAACATGTTAATTATGACATATCTTCTCAAAAAGATCAATGTGCAAATGAATTAATTGCTACTGAGACAACAACCAAATTCTGGAACAGCAGAAGCTATAATTAACTAGAACAACGCCAAGTTCTTACTCATGTACACTAAATAACAAATTGAACATTTTATGAGGAAGGTAAATATAACTGCAACAACATAGCGATAGTGTTTGGATGACATCAAATTGATACTAACAGGTGTGTACATGCACAAATTTAGTAACATAGAACTAATAGCACTAAGGCCGTCCACTATGTATGCCAATAGTGTTGTAAAGAAAACTATTGCTACATCTCGCACCGGAGCCCTGCACTGGCGAGCCAATGCAGCGGGAAAAAATCAGGGACCCGGACTCCGGAGCACGTAGTTGCTCCGATGCCCAGTTCCTTCATGCCATAAAGATTTATTATTTTACGCCTTGGCTGCTCGGATGTGTGGACCAAAGTTGGCTGCACAAACTGCTGAAGCGGTGCCAAATAATTTTCTAATGGCACCGCTGATGAGATGGCAACAATTTAAGATACTAGGTACAAACTGTGACACTGTCTTAGGATGCATTTGGTTGAAGGTGTGGTATGAATGGGTTGGGACCGCGACAGTGTCTGAATCACATCTAACCAATGATTTGTAACAACGAAAGAGGGTCTAACATTCTCTGCACATGCCAGAAACTTCCTCCCAGTGTCCACAGATTCAAACGCAACTAGCTTCACACATGGAGATTGATGGTGACAACGAGCAGATAGATCTTCATCCACCCAGCTCCATTAGTTTCCACTGATGGTCCTCGGGAGCTACAAGAGGAAGAAATGACTCAAATCGGCCGCCGGGTAAAAATCCTTCGTTCCAAGTCATAGCCCGAGAGAGAGAAGAGAGGTATACCCGGGTGGTAAAGGAGTCGTCGCCGGAGGAGGAACTATTGTAGAGGTCGTGGAAGAAGACCATGGCGACCCCGGCGGTAGGATGCAAGATGGCGAGAGCGAGGAAGCGGCTATAGCTTACGAAGGAAGGAAGGAAGGAGGAAACGGGGGAAATGTGACTTGTGGTTGGGGAGAAAAGGGGATGGGGAAGCGGGGAGGGGGTGTGGGTAGATATTTTGGCGGTAGGCTAAAATTTTGGAAATGTGGAGGGAACTTTCGCGCGGTGCCGCTGGACCATTCACTTTGAACGGTTGTGTGCATCACAAACGATTCTTCTGCTTTATACGCATGGGATGAGTTTGATAATTAAAATTTTGGTTGAAATTTCCCCGGGTACGTCATTGCATAATTTAACATCGCTTGCTAATTTGGGCACACAAAAGAGTGTACAGCAGACATACCACACTTACTGAATCGAGCAATTTTAGTAATTAAACAGAGCCAGTTGACCTAAACATTGCTCTAACAAAATACCAGCATTAAAAACAAAGACTAAGTATGCATAATTTTAACAAATCCGTCGTCGCGCTAGCCTATGCATCACCGGTGTGAGATGAGACGTCGATGACTTGTCCTGGCGACATGCCACCGTTGGTGGACGCCGCGTCCCCCTGCTGAAGTCGACCGCGTCCTCGTCCTTGTCCTCGGCGCCGCCCTCAAGGTTGTAGTACTCGTAGGAGTGGCTGCGCCTGAGCTCGCATTGGTACTCCATCACCGATTCCTCGACTGATAGACTCTTCTCTACCTCGACCTCGGCCACACACAACTCCTCCACCCGGCGCTCCTCGATCTCCACCACCTCCTGCATCTCCAGCTACCGCTCTGCGACCTCATGAGGAAGCGGGTGCTCCATGGCCATCGCCGCCTTTTCGGAGTGGGTTGCGTGCTGGAGTCCGAGGTGGCCTGGAATATCTTGGCGTGTGCATCCTTGATCTTGGCGTGGATGGCCTCGACCCGAGCCAGGGCGACATCAGCGGCATGGACGGCAGGTCGAGCGCGCTTGGCATTTGCAGCCACCGTCTCAGCAGCTGCTGCAGCCGTCTCGGCTGCTGCAGCTGCCCTGTCGGCTGCCACAGAAGCCCCCTCAGCGGAAGCCACCGCGCTCAATGCGGATGCGGTGACACTCTTGGCGTAGGCGGCCACGCTCTCGGCACAGGCGGTGGCGTTCGGGGGGGGGGGACGCGGCCATTGTACGGGCCTTCATGTAGCGTTTCCACGGCGTCATCTTTGCAAGAAGGGGGGGTGCGGGAATGGTGTTCGTGGTTCGTGGATTCAGCGGTTGCCTGCACTGGAGCAGACGAGTCGGCGAAGCTTAAGGGGGGAGACTTAAATAGACCTAGATATTTTCATCGCAAACGGTTCCTAGAAACCAACTGTGTGTGATGTTGTAGATATTTTTTAATTAAATCTGACCTTTTTTTATGCATCCGTCATCGCAAACGTGTTGCACCTTTTTTTACTGTTCTTTTACACCACCGTTTGCGATTAGGGTTTCGGACAAAAACTCATATGTTACACAGGGATTTCATTTATTTTGAACTTATTTGAACTCCAGACTTTTTGTGTGTTCAAAATGCACCATTCAAAGCCACATCATCAATTTTCAACCCTTTCTCACTGCATTTGGTATTTTTCATGCATTTACTGTTTTTTAAAGCTAAATGACCCTGAAATTGAAAAGCACCACAAATGAACTCTGAAAAGGTTGAAATTTGGCATGGTATCATCATTTCATCCACATAGCATATGCTAAAAAGTTGAGAGGGTTACCGCAAAAACTGGACGCACTTCCTGTACAAAATGGACAATCTCTTTCGAAGTATCAGGGTTTCGGACGAAAACTCATCTGTTTCAAAGGGATCTCATTTATTTGAACTTATTTGAACTTCAGACTTTTTGTGTGTTCAAATTGCACCATTCAGAGCCACATCACCAATTTTCAACCCTTTCTGACTTCATTTGGTATTTTTCATGCATTTGCTGATTTTTTAAGCTAAATGACCCTGAAATTGGAAAGCACTACAAATGAACTCTGAAAAGGTTGGAAGTTGGCATGGTATCATTATTTCACAAACATAGCATATGCTAAAAATTTGAGAGGGTTACGGCAAAAACTGGACGCACTTCGTGTACAAAAATGGACAATCTCTTTCGAAGTATCAAGGTTTCGGACGAAAACTCATCTGTTACAAATGGATTTCATTTATTTGAACTTATTTGAACTCCAGATTTTTATGTGTTCAAAATGCACCATTTAGAGCCAGATCATCAATTTTCAACCCTTTGTGACTTCATTTGGCATTTTTCATGCATTTACTGATTTTTTTAAGCTAAATGACCATGAAATTGGAAATCACTACAAATGAACTCTAAAAAGGTTGAAAGTTGGCATGGTATCATCATTTCACCCACATAGCATATGCTAAAAATTTGAGAGGGTTACGGCAAAAACTAGTCGCACTTCGTGTACAAAATGGACAATTTCTTTCGAAGTATCATGGTTTCGGACGAAAACTCATCTGTTACAAAGGGATTTCATTTATTTGAACTTATTTGAACTCCAGACTTTTTGTGTGCTCAAAATGCAACATTCAGAGCCACATCATAAATTTTCAATCCTTTCCGACTTCATTTGGTATTTTTCATGCATTTACTGATTTTTTAAGCTAAATGACCATGAAATTGGAAAACACTACAAATGAACTCTGAAAAAGGTTGAAAGTTGGCATGGTATCATCATTTCACCCACATAGCATATTCTAAAATTTTGAGAGGGTTATGGCAAAAACTGGATGCACTTCGTATAGAAAATGGACAATCTCTTTCGAAGTATCAGAGTTTCGGACGAAAACTCATCTATTACAAATGAATTTCATTTATTTGAACTTATTTGAACTCGAGAGTTTTTGTGTGTTCAAAATGCACCATTCAAAGCCACATCATCAATTTTCAACCCTTTCCGACTTCATTTGACCTTATAAATATTTAAGTGATTTTCTAACCATTTAATGACCGTAATTCAAATTTGAACTACATCTACATGCAACGCCTAACCATAACGGTTTGAAAAATCATATTTATGTTTACTTGTGTGCGAGTTAAAAAATCGTCAGACCATGTAAATATCTGGTGTTCAAAAAAGAAAATGTAAAGATCTGGCAAGACAACCGGCCCCCGCACGATTGGCACTCTATTTCGTGCCTCGAGGTTTGCAATGTTCACACACAGATTCTAATGCGGCAATCGTGTGTAATTCAAACTACAGTCATCGTAATGTGAATGACGGGGGTTATTAATCAGACACAGTTCTGTATTGGAAACCGTCAGCTATTATGTTCACACACGGATTCTATTGCGGCAATCGTGTGTAATTCAAACTACAGCCATCGTAAATTCTGGCGACAGGCGTGTGTACTGTTCCCGTCGATCTTGATTCCGGCCGCTAATAAATACTACCTTGCTCACGTTGTCCGCCTGCATTATCATCTACATCCTCCCCTCGCTCGCCTCTCTCTCTCTCTCTCTCTCTCTCCCTCTCTCTCTCTCTCTCTGTCTCTCTCTCAAAGCTCTGCCATGGCGCCGCTGATCTGCCCACGCGCCGACGAGGAGTCACTGCCCCCAAGGACGCTCATTCGATGAGTAGCGACGAGGAGGACCCCTACGCGCCACCGGACGAGGTTGCACTAGACCCCCAACTTTGGATTGGTTTTGAGGCCAGTACAATCTTTGTCTGTGGAAGTCACTGTCACCGGCTGAGAAAGCCAGGCAAGTCGCGTTCAAGAAGGAGATGACAGAGAAGAAAGCCAAGTACCAGACGGCATGTGAATCCTGTGATGCCGCCTAGAAAAAGGAGAAGGTGGAGCTTTGGGGGCGGGCGCGTCGTCGTGCGGAGGAGGTGTACAAAGACAGGTACTTCGCGAGGAAGGCCAAAGGCGCTAGGCGCCTCATGCCCTCATTGCACCGTGGAGGTGGGCCGTTAAGCTCTAGCGCGCCACCGACGAGGAGCTCCGGTGGGCGCCCCACGAAATGGCAAGATCGTCCGGGCTCGTCCGCCAGCAAGAGGCAGATCGGTACGTTAAGCACTACAAGGCGGAGGAGGTGGAGTACTGCCTCCGCGCTAGGATGACACGGCACATCAGGAGTGATTATTAGTTTTAGTATTGTTCGTTTTCAATTTTATACATTGTACCTAGTCGTTAAGTATCATCACGTATATGTGATGATATTATATATATTCTGTGATGAACTAATGAACAATTAATATATATATATATATATATATATATATATATATATATATATATATATATATATTATGAATTCTGTTTTCTATCTGTTTTTGTATACTAATTTGAATCTAGCTGTTATCATCCACATATACATAATGGAAAGCGTATACACACACATTGAAACAAAACATATAAGAACGCAAAATAGAGCACATACATTGAAACAGAGCAATTAACAGTGCAATACTATGATTGCTGTTAATACATAGTTATCCATGTCGAAATGACTCAACAAAATAAAACGCGTCCATGAGACCATGACCAGCAGCCCTTGCCTACGGTAGCTCTTGGCTTTTCCTGAACTCGTGCATGCGTTCGTCCAAGCGTCGACACGCTCGCGGTACATCTGGAGCGCGATCTCGAGCTCCAAGTTGGCTATTTCATTGGAGATCACCAGCTTGAGGATGTGACGACCATATTCCTCTACTGCGCCCAAGTGGACACTGATACGTCTCCAACGTATCTATAATTTTTTACTGTTCCATGCTATTATTTATGATGTTTTGGATGTTTAATGGGCTTTGTTATACACTTTTATATTATTTTTGGGACTAACCTATTAACCCAAAGGCCCAGTCCAGATTGCAGTTTTTTTTGCCTATTTCAGGGTTTTACAAAAAAGGAATATCAAACGGAGTCCAAACGGAACGAAACTTCGGGAGAGATATTTTTGGAGCAAAATACGCACGGGAGACTTGAGAACCACAGAATAGGGCTGAGGTGGCGTCCATGAGGGTGGGGGCGCGCCCCCTACCTCGTGGGCCCCACGTCTGGCCGCCGGTGCCCTCCTTCTTCGTATATATATCTACGTACCCCGAAACGATCAGACGAACAGAGAAAACCCTAGTTCCACCGCCGCAACCTTCTATTCCCGTGAGATCCCATCTTGGGGCCTGTTCCGGAGCTCCACCGGAGGGGGATCTTCCACGGAGTGCTTCTACATCATCATCATCGCCTCACCATGAGTTGTGAGTTGTTTACCATAGACCTTCGGGTCCATAGCTAGTATCTAGATGGCTTCTTCTCTCTCTTTGGATCTCAATACCAAGTTCTCCTCGGTCTTCGAGGAGATCTATTTGATGTAATCTCTTTTTGCGGTGTGTTTGTCGAGATCCGATGAATTGTGGGTTTATGATCAAGATTATCTATGAGAAATATTTGGTTCTTTTCTGAACTCTTTATGTATGATTATAATATCCTTGCAAGTCTCTTCGAATTATTGGTTTGGTTTGGCCTACTAGATCTATAGTTCTTGCAATGGGAGAAGTGCTTGGCTTTGGGTTCAATCTTGCGGTGTCCTTTCCCAGTGACAGTAGGGGCAGCAAAGCACGTATTGTATTGTTGCTATCGAGGATAAAAAGATGGGGTTTATATCACTATGTTTGAGTTTATCCCTCTACATCATGTCATCTTGCTTAAGGCGTTACTCTGTTCTTATGAACTTAATAATCTACATGCATGCTGGATAGCGGTCGATGTGTGGAGTAATAGTAGTAGATGCAAAATCATTTTGGTCTACTTGTCTCGGACTTGATGCCTATATATAGTGATCATGCCTAGATAGTCTCATAATTATTCGCTTTTATATCAATTGCTCGACAGTAATTTGTTTACCCGCCGTAGAATATCGCTATCATGAAAGAAGTCACTAGAGAAAACTATGGCCCCCGGGTCTATTCTCAACATATCAATCCACAATCTATTTTACTTTTCTGATTTTACTTATTGTTCTTATATCCAAAAATACCAAAAAAATCAAACTATCATCTCTATCAGATCTCACTTTCGTAAGTGACTGTAAAGGGATTGACAACCCCTTATCGTGTTGGCTGTGAAGTTGAGTAGTGGTTTGTTTTCTTATACTAACGGAGCTCACGAGATTTTTGTCTAAGTTTTGTGTTGTGAAGTTTTCAAGTTTTGAGTATTGCTTTGATGGACTATGGAACAAGAGTGGCAAGAGCCTAAGCTTGGGGATGCCCAAGGCACCCCAAGGTAAAATTCAAGGACAACCAAAAGCCTAAGCTTGGGGATGCCCCGAGAAGGCATCCCCTCTTTCGTCTTCATCTATCGGTGACCATACTCGGAGCTATATTTTTATTCACCACATGATATGTGTTTTACTTGGAGCATCATGTATAATTTGAGTCTTTGCTTGTTATTTTGCCACAATTATCCTTGCTAGACACACCTTTTTGGGAGAGTTAAATATGGCCTGGGAATTGTTAGAACACTCTATGTGCTTCACTTATATCTTTTGAGTTGAATAGTTTTTGCTCTAGTGCTTCACTTGTATCTTTTAGAGCACGGTGGTGATTATATTTTGTAGAAATTGTTGATCTCTCATGCTTCACTTATATCCTTTTGAGAGTATTAAAACAGCATGGTAATGTGCTTTGGCTATAAAACTAGCCTTCACATGATAGACATCCAAGATCAATGTAGTAAAAACTTTCACACTAAGTGCATTGAATACGATGAGAAAATGGATGCTTGATAATTGTTTTGAGATATGAGGATAGTGATATTAGAGTCATGCTAGTGGAGTTATTATGAAATCAAGAAATACTTGTGTTAAAGTTAGTGATTCCCGTAGCATGCATGTATGGTGAACCGCTATGTGACGAAGTTAGAGCATGAGGTATTTGTAGAGTGTCATCCTTTGTGTGGAGGTCGGGGGCGCGCAATGGTTAACTCCTACCAACCTCCCCCCTAGGGGCATGCGTTGATTGCTTTGTTTTGATGACTCGTAAATTTTTGTAATAAGTATATGAGTTCTTATGACTAATGTTGAGTCCATGGTTATTACGTACTCTCACCCTTCCACCATTGCTAGCCTCTCTTGTACTGCTCAACTTTCGCCGGTACCATACACCCACTATATATCCTTCCTCAAAATAGCCACCATAAATCTTCCTCAAAACAGCCACCATACCTACCTATCATGGCATTTCCATAGCCATTTCGAGATATATTGCCATGCAACTTTCCACCGTTTCGTTCATATGACACGCTTTATATTGTCATATTGCCATGCATGATCATGTAGTTGACATCGTATTTTTGGCAAAGCCACCATGCATAATTTTTCATACATGTCACTCTTAATTCATTGCATATCCCGGTACACAGCCGGAGTCATTCATATAGAGTCATACTTTGTTCTTGTATCGAGTTGTAAATCAATAAAAGTGTGATGATCATCATTATTAGAGCAATGTCCCATGTGAGGAAAGGCCAATAAAAAAAGAGATGGCCCAAAAAAATAGAGAGGGGCTAAAAAAAAGAGAGAAAGCCCCTCTAAACAAAAAAAAAAGAGAGAAAAGAGAGAAGGGACAATTGCTACTATCCTTTTCCACACTTGTGCTTCAAAGTAGCACCATGTTCTTCATGATAGAGAGTCTCATGTTTAGTCACTTTCATATACTAGTGGGAATTTTCATTATAGAACTTGGCTTGTATATTCCAACTATGGGCTTCCTCAAATGCCCTAGGTCTTCGTGAGCAAGCAAGTTGGATGCACACCCACTAGTTTCTTTTGTTGAGCATTCATGCATATTTAGCTCTAGTGCATCCGTTGCATGGCAATCCCTACTCACTCACATTGATATCTATTGATGGCCATCTCCATAGCCCGTTGATACGCCTAGTCGATGTGAGACTATCTCCCTCCTTTGTGTCTTCTCCACAACCACCACTCTATTCCACCCATAGTGCTATGTCCATGGCTCACGCTCATGTATTGCGTGAAAGTTGAAAGGTTTGAAAGAATAGAGTATGAAAACAAGTGCTTGGCTGGAACCAGGGTTGTGCATGATATGAATATCTTGTGTGATGAAGAGGGAGCATAGCCAGACTATATGATTTTGTTGGGATAACTTTCTTTAGCCATAGTATTTTGAGAAGACATGATTGCTTTGTTAGTATGCTTGAAGTATTATTATTTCTTATGTCAATATAGACTTTTGTCTTGAATCTTCAGATCTGAACATTCATGCCACAATTAAGAAAATTTCATTGAATATTATGTTGGTTAGCATTCCACATCAAAAATTCTGTTTTTATCATTTACCTACTCGAGGACGAGCGGGAATTAAGCTTGGGGAATTAAGCTTGGATGTTTAATGGGCTTTGTTATACACTTTTATATTATTTTTAGGACTAACCTATTAACCGAAAGGCCCAGTCCAGATTGCTGTTTTTTTGCCTATTTCAGGGTTTTATAGAAAAGGGATATCAATTGGAGTCCAAACGGAACGAAACTTTGGGAGAGATATTTTTGGAACGAAATACGCAGGGAGACTTGATAACCACGGAATAGGGCTGAGGTGGCGTCCACAAGGGTGGGGGGCGCGCCCCCCTACTGGGCGCGCCCCCTGCCTCGTAGGCCCCACGTCTGGCCCCCGATGCCCTCCTTCTTCCTATATATATATATATATATATATATATCTACGTACCCCGAAACCATCAGACGATCAGAGAAAACCCTAGTTCCACCACCGCAACCTTCTGTTCCTGTGAGATCCCATCTTGGGGCCTGTTCCGGAGCTCCGCCGGAGGGGGGATATTCTACGGAGTGCTTCTACATCATCATCATCGCCTCACCATGAGTTGTGAGTAGTTTACCACAGACCTTCAGGTCAAATAGCTAGTATCTAGATGGCTTCTTCTCTCTCTTTGGATCTCAATACCAAGTTCTCCTCGGTCTTCGAGGAGATCTAATCGATGTAACCTCTTTTTGCGGTGAATTTGTCGAGATCCGATGAATTGTGGGTTTATGATCAAGATTATCTATGAGAAATATTTGGTTCTTTTCTGAACTCTTTATGTATGATTATAATATCCTTGCAAGTCTCTTCGAATTATTGGTTTGGTTTGGCCTACTAGATCTATAGTTCTTGCAATGGGAGAAGTGCTTGGCTTTGGGTTCAATCTTGCGGTGTCCTTTCCTAGTGATAGTAGGGGCAGCAAGGCACGTATTGTATTGTTGCCATCGTGAATAAAAATATGGAATTTATATCACTATGTTTGAGTTTATCCCTCTACATCATGTCATCTTGTTTAAGGCATTACTCTGTTCTTATGAACTTAATACTCTAGATGCATGCTGGATAGCGGTCGATGTGTGGAGTAATAGTAGTAGATGCAGAATCATTTCGGTCTACTTGTCTCGGACGTGATGCCTATATATAATGATCATGCCTAGATAGTCTCATAATTATTCGCTTTTCTATCAATTGCTCGACAGTAATTTGTTTACCCACCATAGAATATCGCTATCATGAGAGAAGCCACTAGAGAAAACTATGGCCCCTAGGTCTATTCTCAACATATCAATCTACAATCTACTTTACTTTTCCACTTTTACTTTATGTTCTTATATTCGATAATACCAAAAATATCAAACTATCATCTCTATCAGATCTCACTTTCGTAAGTGACCGTAAAGGGATTGACAACCCCTTATCGCGTTGGCTGTGAAGTTCTTATTTGTTTGTGCAGGTGCGAGGGACTCGTGCGTGGTCTCCTACTGGATTGATACCTTGGTTCTCAAAAACTGAGGGAAATACTTACGCTACTGTGCTGCATCACCCTTTTCTCTTCGAGGGAATATAACGCAAGCTCAAGAAGTAGCAGACACCTAGGCCAAGGAGGCGGTCGAGCCTACGGACCAGCGCGTTGGCATCCAGCGGGCCGCGGATAAGGCGAACGGCGCCACCCATGCGAACGGTGCAGCAGGCGTCCGATGCAAGTATGACGCGGCCAGCCTCTGGTGCAAGTACGACGCTGAGGGCCTCTGCACACTCCTCGCGAGGAATGGGGGTACTGACGGGACGTGTACCCAGCTACGATGCCGTGTCGACAGCAGGCAAGCGCCGATGGATCCGCTCTTGCTGTGCGGCGTGATAACCCACAAGTTTAGGGGATCAGTTGTAGCCTCTTTCAATAAGTAAGAGTGTCGAACCCAACAAGGAGCTAAAGGCAAAACAAATATTCCCTCAAGTACTATCGACCACCGATACAACTCTACGCACGCTTGACGTTTACTTTACCTAGAACAAGTATAAGACTAGAAGTAGTTTGTAGTTTTTGTGGGATAGGTTTGCAAGAATATAAAGAGCATGTAAATATAAACTAGGGGCTGTTAAGATAAAGAAGCAATAAAGTTAATATAGCGAGTGTGGAAAAGTGGTGGTAGGAGTTGCAAAATTGCCCCTAAGCAATTGATTATGTTACTAGACCGATGGCAAGTTTTATGTGGGAGAGGCCACTTCTAGCATGTCATCCCTTACTTGGAATTCTATGCACTTATGATTGGAACTATTATCAAGCATCCGCAACTACTAACGTTCATTAAGGTAAAACCCAACCATAGCATTAAGATATATTGGTCCCCCTTTAATCCCGTACGCATCAATTTCTACGCTAGGTTGAAGCTTCTGTCACTCTTGCCATCCAATACGTAGTCCTATCAACATACAACTAACCCTATGGTGTGATCCATGCGCACGCTAATATGATGGGCACCAAAGAAAAGCAACATAACCACAAGCAAATTAAATCAATCATAGCAATTCACTAATCAGCGACAGGACAACGATAATCTACTCAGACATCATAGGATGGCAACACATCATTGGATAATAATATGAAGCATAAAGTACCATGTTCAAGTAGAGGGTACAGCGTGTTGCGGGAGAGTGGACCACTGTAGATAGATGGGGGAAGGTGATGGAGATGTTGGTGAAGATGACGGAGGTGTTGGTGTAGATCGCCGTCACACGATGATGGCCCCGGTGGCACTCCGGTGCCACCAGAAGCGAGGGGGGGAGAGCCCCCCTACTTCTTCTTCTTCCTTGACCTTCTCCCTAGGTGGGAGAAGGTTTTCCCCTCTGATCCATGGCCTCCATGGTGGTGGAGGGGCGAGAGCCCCTCCGAGATTGGATCTGTCTCTCTATCTCTCTCTGTTTCTGCGTTCACAGATTCTGGCCTTCCACCGTTTCTTAAATTCTCGGAGATCCGTAACTCCGATTGGGCTGATTTTTTGACACGATTTTTATCCGGATATTAGCTTTCTTGCGGCGAAAGAAGGGCATCAACTGCCTTACGGTGTGGCCATGACGGCCCAGGGCGCGCCTGCCCCTGGTGGGCGCGCCCCTGCCTCGTGGCCCACTCGGGCATCGTCTCATGTTGGTTCCGCTTCCCAAAATTCACATATATTCCAAAAAATATCCATCGGTTTTTATTCCGTTTGGACTTCGTTTGATATGGATATTCTGCGAAACAAAAAACATGCAACAAACAGGAGCTGGCACTGGGCACTGGATCAATATGTTAATCCCAGAAAATAGTATAAAAAGTTGCCAAAAGTATATGAAAGTTGTAGAATATTGGCATGGAACAATAAAAAATTATAGATACGACGGAGAAGTATCACGGTGCACCGCGCCTCTCGCTCTGCGGTGCTCCAACGGTCTCGCCGTGCGGCGAGCCGCAGCCTATCGGCGCGGACACGCCTAGCTTGCTCTGCGGCGCACCATCAATCATGTTGTGCGGCGAGCTGCAGCCTGCAGCGCTGACATGCTTATCTTGATCCGCGGTACTCAAGCGCCATGCGCCAAAGGTCTGCTCAACCCTGGCGATGACGCACATCAAGGCGTCGTCCATCGCGTTGTCGGGGAGCGCCTCGGCCTTGACGGGCCATGGCGCCTGCTCGTTTTCCTCGTCGACGAGGTTGATGGCAGAGGCGACGCTTTGGTGGGTTGGTATGCTCGGAAAAGGTGGATGTGCTACAGGCTGCACTAGTCACCTCCGAGCGTCACACGCCGCCTAGGTTTATGTGCAATATCGCTGGACGGCGGGAAATGGGTGAGGAAATGGAGGGAAACGGTGGCGTGTTCATAAAACGCCATCAATTAATGGACAGTTAGCATAGAAGGAACATCGAGCTAGCACAAGAAGTAGATGATGATCGGATGAAGACGGACCACACTAGGGAACCCATCAGTGATGAATTCATCAATCACAAACGATTGAATACTAGCAAGCGTTTGCCCACAACACACACGGTTTATTCCCTCACAAAGAGGTCGGATGGGTCAACTGTATGCCACATATCGCACATTGTCAAAAAGTAATGCAGTAGACCTTCTTTAACATGTGTTAAAAATAATACAAAACAAGGGCCTTGAGGTTAATTCGACCCCACAACACACACGGCTTATTCATCACAAACATGTCAGATGGATCAACTGTATGCCACATATCGCACACTCTCAAAAAGTAATGCGGTAGACTTCTTCCCATCCAGTCTTTAACATGTGGTAAAAAAATCAAAACAATGACTTCGAGGTTAATTCCAATGATGGGATGTATCATAAATGTCCTTAATGGACCTTTAAGATACATCCAATCAATATGATTAACATCAAGACACCTTCCCATCCAGTCACCCATCTCATTGCTGCTCTAGCCCGAGCACAATTAACTTGTGAGTTCTCTTAGATGAGCTATTGGTGGAACAGCTAGTCCTTGCTTATATAGGATGCCTTCTTCGCATCCTTATGGCGTAGCCGGATGACCGCCCGTCACCCAATGGCCAATAGATGTTGTGTAGACAGAGCATATCACATACATCTTATTAGAAGCAATCGTTTGTGTTATTATTGGTGTTCGCACACATTTATGTTTACAGACCTGTTTGCCGCGTATCACACACATATTGTTATATTGAACCGTTTCTGTTCCCTTGTCTCAATGCAAACAGTTCATTCGAGTGAAACGCATGCCGTATATCACAGACACCTTGATCTGGCTGTATGTTTCTATAATGTTGCCTAATCACAAACAATTCCTCCGAGCGAACTGTATGCTGCATATCACACACACCTTCATCTGGCTGCCCATTTCTTTTGTTCCTCCTCATCACAAATAATTAACTTAACTAAACCATATGCCCTGCATCGCACACGCAACTAAACTCTGAACCGTGTTTGATGCATCCATAATCGCAAATGTTTTGCACCTTTTTGACAGTTTTTTACACCGCCGTTTGCGATTATGGCATTGCACATAGTTTCGTCGAAGGGTCTCTGATCGTAGTGTTGCATTAGCAGCATCCTGCAGTAGTGGATTAAGCAGCGATTCCAAGCATGCCGATGGTTTTGTAGTGACAGATGGAGAAGATATCAACTATCTGTCAGGCAACATCTGGAATGCATCTGAGGTCAACAAAGGGATGCATCAGCTCTACGCGTATCATCTTCATCATGACTGTGGTCGAGGGGGACGCCCACAAGCCGGTGTGGATGGGATTGTAGCATACCAGTTAAGCTTGGCTTTGATGAACTTCACAGCTGATCAGCGGGATGCTGATTTGATTTCCCATGTAGCTTCTGAATTTGGAGACCTCGGTTTTGATGTAGGGGAGGGAGAGAATGGTGCTGGTCTACTATTTGATCAGTTTGTTGGTGCTGTTGAGGAGCATAATGATCGGGAAGCTGATAGCTTAACCCTACATCAAGATATCTCTGCTGAGAGGAACCCAACTCTGCTAGTGATGCAGCCCGCTAGATGATTCAAATTTCTCCAGGCGCGTAGCCGTTCCAAAAGTCAAAAGCAGAAAAGGGGTAGGTGGGAGACAAATCACCTGGTCCCGTGCCTCGTGTGCTTGGTGGCTGAGCAGAAGAATTCCACTGTCAGCTGTGCCTGCCTATAAAAGCAGGTGAAGAGGAAAACCCTAGCATAGCAAATAACCCCCCCCCCCTCTCCAACCCTGATGCCGCCAATAGGGGAATATCGATGGCGGATGGAGGTCGGGGTCGGCGATGGAGCAATAAGCAAGGAGGGTGCGGGGACAACTATGGGAAGTGGCCGCATGACCAACACCTAATGCATCCACTACCAGGTCCGCCACCACAATTCTTTGGGTATATATTTCAAGGAGGGCCACCACCGTGGAACTTCCAAGGCCAAATCCCTCATCCGTACCCGCAATAGCAGTGGGGTGGGGGCGCTGCAATAGTGGTTTGGTCCTGCTCCGCTTCAGCAAGGGGTGCTGCCAGATCAGGGGCCCCTGCCCCCTGGTGCTACATTTGTTCACAACAACAACTCGATTGGAGGGCAGAGCTAATGGAAATATGCCCTAGAGGCAATAATAAAGTTATTATTATTTTATATTTCCTTATTCATGATAAAGGATTATTATTCATGCTAGAATTGTCTTGACCGAAAACTTAAATACATGTGTGAATAGATAAACAAATACAATGTCCCTAGTGGGCCTCTACTAGACTAGCTCGTTGATCAAAGATGGTTAAGGTTTCCTAACCATAGACATGGGTTGTCATTTGATAACGGAATCACATCATCAGGGGAATGATGTGATGGACAAGACCCACCCGTTAGCATAGAATATGATTGTTTAGTTTATTGCTACCACTTTCTTAATGTGATATACATGTTTCTTCGACAATGAGATCATGCAGGATACCGTAGGAATACCTTGTGTGCTATCAAACGTCACAAAGTAACTAGGTGATCATAAAGATGCTCTACAGGTATTTCCAAAGGTGTCCGTTGGTTGGCATGGATCAAGACTGGGATTTGTCACTCCGTGTGACGGAGAGGTATCTCTGGGCCCTCTCGATAATACAACATCACAAGAAGCTTGTAATCAAAGTGACTAAGGAGTTAGTTGAGAGATGATGTACTACGAAACAAGTAAAGAGACTTGCTGGTAACGAGATTGAACTAGGTATGGAGATACCGATGATCGAATCTTCAGCAAGTAACATACCGATAGACAAAGGGAACTACGTATGTTGCCATAAAGGTTCGATCGATAAAGATCTTCGTAGAATATGTTGGAAGCAATATGGGCATCCAGGTCCCGCTATTGGTTATTGACCGGAGAGTCCTCTCGGTCATGTCGGAATGCATCATTCTCGAACCCGTAGGGTCCGCACGCTTAACGTTCGTTGGCGATATAGTATTATATGAGTTATGTGATTTGGTGACCGAATGTTGTTCGGAGTCCCGCATGAGATTACGGACATGACAAAGAGATCCATAATGGTTCGGTGGTAAAGATTTATATATAGGACGAGGCTATTTGGACATTGGAAAGGTTTCAGAGTGTATCGGGTTGTCATCGGATCACCGAAAGGGGTTCCAGGAAGCCCCGGGAGGTTAATGGGCCTCATCGGCCAAGAGGGGGGAGACACACCAGCCCACAAGGGGCTGGCGCGCCCCTGCCTTGGCCGCCAGCTCTATCGATGGAAAAGGGGGAGGGCTAGCCCATCTTTCCTTCCCCCCACCTAGGAGGAAGGAAGGGGGGGCGCCACCTCCTCCTACCTTCCCCCCGTAGGCAAAACAAGGAAGGGGGGTGCGCCAAAGGTAAGGCGCCCAAGGGGGGCGGTCGGCCACCTTGGGGCGCACCCAATGTTGCCTTCCCTCAACCACCAATATATATGAGAGGGAGGGGGTGCCCCACAACCCACGACAAGCTCTTAGCTGTGTGCGGCGCCCCCTCCAGTTTTTCTGCAGTGCACGGCGAAGCCCCGCGGGGACGAGTTCACCACCATCGTCACCACGCCGTCGTGCTGCCGGAAATCATCTACTACTTCACCCTTCTTGCTGGATCAAGAACGCAAGGACGTCATCGAGCTACTGAACGTGTGCTGAAGGTGGAGGTTCCGTATGTTCCGTACTTGATCGGTTCGTGTCGGCGTACTGGGAACCAGGGTTCCTAGACTTGCCTGTCTGTGGGCCGCGACGCGCTCTTACCACGGCCTGGTACGGCCCAGTTGATCAAGCAGTTGCCCAAGACCCTCGCGAGGAGGCCAAGCCTCGCGAGGAGAACGACGACAAGACCTCCTCAGGAGCAGCCTCGATAAGGTGCTCCGGAGGGGCAGAGAACCCAAGGCCAAGTCTGCCTCCCGAGGAGGCAGTGATATCAGCGGTGACGCACCACGCCAGCGGGTGCCAGCGTACACCAGCGGCGCGGTTACCATTTCGGTTCAAGGGGGGCAGCGCAGCCGCAAGTTCCCGAGGAGCGGGGAAAAGGTTTCCTCATTGGTGCAACAAGAACGAAGACCGCAAGGATGACAAGAAGGATGTCATCGTCGAGCCCACCACCGCGTCATCACCTGATCCTTTTGCAGGCGAAGACTGCTTTTGTCAGGGTAGGAACGTCCTTGTGTTCCCGCTCAAAAATAGCCGTTGTGGGATCCCTTCCCGCCTAAACAATTCAGGGGAAGAGAACCGTGGCCGCCTATATAAGTAGCTAGAGCTCCCACTGCAAAAGAGAGGAACACTTTGCCACCGCACAAGGAGCAAGAACACCATCCTCCTGACCCTCCTGAGCTTGCCTCCTAAGCCCAGGAACCCTTGTACCATTTCATGTTCTAGCTCGCCCGGAGCCAATCCACCAAAGCGGGAAGTAGGGTCTTACACCACACGGTGGCCCGAACCTGGATAAACTCTTGTGTGCTTGTTTGTTGTTTGCTTGAATCCTTCCACCGAGACGAGAGCGAGGCGCTAGGTAGACGTGAGTGGGAGAGATCTTCGTTCACGCCCCTGTGTTCGAACTTAACGGGTTTTGCGGAGCCCTGAATCCGACTTTTGGCGCGCCAGGTAGGGGGCAGTGTCTCGGGCCTCCTTCAGGGCACGATCGCAAGCCTCCTGAGCCGCGGCGGCCGACGCCTCCGCCTTCCTCAGGGCGGGTTCGTGCTGCATCTGGCTCAGGTTGACGACGGCCCTCAGCTGGCGCCAACCCCTCGCCAGATGCAGACCCTCGGCCTCGACGCGCTCATCAACTTCAGCAACCTCGACCTCGAGATGCTTTAGGGCATCCGATGCCTCCCGCACAAGGCCATGGCGGACCACGCTCCGACGCACCGCAAGTTCCAGAAGACGACCGGGCTCGTCCCTGGCACCCGTGTCGCCCAAAGGGGGCTCCCCCTCTTCCGCGGGCTCAGCGTGTACCCCGGAGCTAGTTCCGGGGGCGCGCGGCACCTCCGGCGCTGGGAGCAGGTATGGCCTTGACGAACGGACAGATGTTCGAGCCGCCTCGAGAGCTGGCTGACCCATGGTGAAGGCAAGACCCGGGGCACGAAGCGGGCTCCCGATGTACCAAGAGCTGCCTAGCCCCAAGGACGCTTGGGGGCTGGGTACACGACCTATGCAATAGGACCCGGGCGCGATTTCGAGGGCCCGCCCGTGGCCTCCTGAGGGCCCGGCTTGGTCCGGAGAAGGAATGCAAGCAGAAGCTCCTGCGGGCCTTGTCGGGTGACTCGCGGACGAAGCAGAAGAGACCCTGCCGATCAAGAGGTCAGCAGAACCGCGTTGAGAGAGATGGGGAGAACCGAAGAACACGCACCTGCTTGGCACAGTCAGCTTCATCCTCTTAAGGGCCCTCGGAGCAGGACCAAAGACGCTCCTCAGCCTCCGCCTCTTGCCTAGCGTCGCGAAGGACGGCGGGAGGTTGCTTGAGGCAGATATGCCTAGTCCCAGAGCAAGGCCGGAGCAGGCTCCGACAGCCGGCGCCTCGCTCCCTCAGGTGGCGCTTCTCGGACTCGCCTCGGCCAGAGGCCGCTGCACCTCCCCCTCGGCTGTTTCAGGAGCCAGCGGCGCCTTAGCGCTCTCTGCCGCCTCCACCAACACCGGCGCCGGGGCTTCGTCCACTCGCTCCAAGGATGGGGTCGACCCCAGGCCAGGGGCTCCGCCAAGTGTGTCTGCCCCAAAAAGGAAGGACGAGCTTGCGGGCCCGGGTACCACCAAGAAATCGTCGCGAGGATTGGGGGTGCCTCCCGGGACCAGCCCCCACGCATCGAAGCGGGGCATCCTGTCAGCAAGGGCCCTTCCGGCTTTTGGAGCCAAGTACAAGGGAACCGCGGAACCAGGGCGAGCCTCAGGCACTCCACCAACAAGTAGCCACATTAGCCCCTGGATCGTGTCAGCAGGGAGCTGCTTCCGCTGAAGATGCGCGCGATCATCAAGAACCCACATCGGGTTGGAATGGCGCTGGACTGGGGCGACACGGAGGACAAGGAAGTCCATCACCACCATCGCTAGGGTCAACCCGCTCTTCTTCAAGTTGGCCAGTCGGCGCATCACAGGCTCTGCCCGAGGATCCGAAAGGGCTTCATGCCCCCAGCCAGAGTTCGGCGCCACCGATGCATCGGGAAGATGAAATTGGGGGTTGTACGCGATGGCGTCGACGGACACCCATTGTCGGCGAAACCCCTCTGTGGTAGGATGAAGCGAGAAGTCAATTCCGGAGGCAGCAGTCGCCTCCACCGCGCGCAATGACACGCACCCCGAGCGCTGCCCCACGTCGACCAAGGAGAGGGCGAAGAAGTAGCGGAGCAAGGCCACGGAAGGGGAAACACCAACGAAGGCCTCACACAGGAACGCGAAGCCGGAAAGAAGGACGATGGACCTAGGGTCCAGGTGTAACGCCCGAATCTGGTAATGCGCGAGCACTGCGTAGAAGAAGGTGGAGAAAGGGTTGACGAGACCTCCGAAGATAGCATGGAGATGAAGCTGGATGTCTTTAGCACCAAGCTCCCTCACCGGTCGGGAAGCGAGCTAGACACGGGTCGGTCCCCACTCGTTTGGTGCGTCGGCCAAGGCGCGATGCACCTTGTCGAGACCCTCCTGGTTCACTATGGCGGAGCGACCAAGCGCCGGTTCGAGCACCGGCGGCAACACGGCAGGCTCGCCGTCCCCTCTCTTCTTCGTCCCGTGCAGCATGGAGGCAAGCAGGAGGGGGCAGAGAAGGCAAGCAGAGAAGAGGGGCGATTGGGAGGAAGGAAGCAGAAGCGGCAGCAAGAAGCCCTACCAGTTGCACGACTAGCAATGCGCACAACTACCAAGACTGCGTGGGAGGCGGGGCCGCCCATGTCCCATCCGACCGTCGCACGCCGGCCTAGACCGCAGCCTGTGGGGCTCGCGGCGCTTCGTCCTCGACTAAGGCTTCTCCCCCGAAGCCAACTCCGCGCGCGCCTTGGGCCCTAGGGCTACTGTCGGCGTACTGGGAACCAGGGTACCCAGACTTGATTGTCTGCCGGCCGTGAGACGCTCTTACATGGCCTGGTACTGCCCAGTTGATCAAGCAGTTGCCCAAGACCCTCGCGAGGAGGCCAAGCCTCGCGAGGAGAACGACGTCAAGACCTCCTCAGGAGCAGCCTCGATAAGGTGCTTCGGAGGAGCGGAGAACCCAAGGCCAAGTCTGCCTCCCGAGGAAGTAGTGATATCAGCGGTGACGCACCACGCCAGCGGGTGCCAGCGTACGCCAGCGGCGCAGTTACCATTTCGGTGCAAGGGGGACAGTGCAGCCGCAAGTCCCCGAGGAGCGGGGCAAAGGTTTCCTCATTGGTGCAACAAGACCGAAGACCGCAAGGACGACAAGAAGGATGTCATCATCGAGCCCACCACCGCGTCATCGCCTGATCCTTTTGCAGGCGAAGACTGCTTTTGTCAGGGTAGGAACGTCCTTGTGTTCCCGCTCAAAAATGGCCGTTGTGGGATCCCTTCCCGCCTAAACATTTCGGGGGAAGAGGACCGTGGCTGCCTATATAAGTAGCTAGAGCTCCCACTTCAAAAAAGAGGAACACTTTGCCACCACACAAGGAGCAAGAACACCATCCTCCTGACCCTCCCGAGCTCGCCTCCTCAGCCCAGGAACCCTTGTACCAGTTCATGTTCTAGCTCGCCCGGAGCCAATCCACCAAAGCAGGAAGTAGGGTCTTACACCACACGGTGGCCCGAACCTGGATAAACTCTTGTGTGCTTGTTTGTTGTTTGCTTGAATCCTTCCACCGAGACAAGAGCGAGGCGCTAGGTAGACATGAGTGGGAGAGATCTTCGTTCATGCCCCTGTGTTCGAACTTAACGGGTTTTGCAGAGCCCTGTATCCGACAGTTCGATCTCGAAGTGTTCGGGAACGTTGCATGGAAAACAAAAAAAAATCTACGCATACGCAGGATCTATCCATGGAGATGCATAGCTACAAGAGGGGGAGAGCATCTTCATACCCTTGAAGATCTCTAAGCGGAAGCATTTATCAACGCGGTTGATGTAGTCGTACACCTTCACGATCCATCCCGATCAAGTACCGAACATACGGCACCTCCATGTTGAGCACACCTTCAGCTCGATGACGTCCTCGCCTTCTTGATCCAGCAAGAGAGGCGAAGTAGTAAATGAGTTCCGGCAGCATGACGACTTGGTGACGGTTTGGTGATGAAGAACAATCTCCGTAGGGCTTCACCAAGCACAACAGAAACTAGACGGAGGATGAACTAGAGGGTCGGGGTTGCCGGCAAACGGCTTAGTGAATCTTGATGTGTCTTGGGTGCTAGCCCTTCCCCTCTATTTATATGTTGAGCCCTGGGGTCAAAACTTCGAGTAAAAGCCTCCTCAAAGTCGGTTTTGCCTGAAAGGCAAGAGTCCCACTCGCACTCCAGACCAGACGCCAAATTTCCCGGCGTCTGGATCCAGACGCCAGGGACCCTGGCGTCTATCCTCTAGCCTCCGCAAAACTTCCTTTTGTGCTTTCCAAAACCCTCGTGGGCTTTACCCCTTGTCCCAAATAAAGTGTTCTCATGCCCAAACACTTCGGGAAACATCCAAAACCATTTCTGGTGAATTTCGAAACATTTTCGGAAATTAAACACTATTATACCATCTATTAAACTTTACCTCCGGACTATTCTGGAGCTCCTCGTCATGTCCATGATCTCATCCGGAACTCCGAACAACATTCGGTCACCAACATACATAACTCATTCAATACTATATCGTCAACGAACGTTAAGCGTGCAGACCCTACGGGTTTGAGAACTATGTAGACATGAACGAGACACCTCTCCGGTCAATAACCAATAGCGGAACCAGGATGCCCATATAGGCTCCTACATATTCTACGGAGATCTTTGTCGATCGAACCGTTATGACAACATACACAATTCCCCTTGTCCGTCTGTATGTTACTTGCCCGAGATTCGATCGTCGGTATCTCTATACCTAGTTCAATCTCATTACCGACAAGTCTCTTTACTCGTTCCGTAATACATCATCCCGTGACTAACTCATTAGTCATTTGCTTGCAAGGCTTATTATGATGTGTATTACCGAGAGGGCCTAGAGATACCTCCCCGATACTCGGAGTGACAAATCCTAATCTCGATTCATGCCAACCCAATAAAACACCTTCGGAGAGAGCATCTTGATAATCACCCAGTTATGTTGTGACGTTTGATAGGACACAAGGCATTCCTCCGGTATCCGGGGGTTGTATGATTTTAGAGTCAAAGGAATATGTATTTGACATACATGAAAGAAGTAGCAATAAACTGTACGATCAATTGCTAAGCTAACGGTTGGGTGTGGTCCATCACATCATTCTCCTAATTGTCCTTATGATGTGATGCCATTATCAAATGACAACTCATGTCCATGGTTAGGAAACCTCAACCATATTTGATCAACGAGCTAGTCTATTAGAGGCTTACTAGGGAGGCGGTATTTGTTTATGCATTCATACATGTATTAGGTTTCCGGCCAATACAATTCTAGCATGAATAATAATCCTTTATCATGAATATGGAAATATAAAATAATAACAACTTTATTATTGCCTCTAGGGCATATTTCCACCAGTCTCCCACTTGCACTAGAGTCAATAATCTAGATTTCATTGTAGTGAATCTAACACCCGCGAAGAGGCTTAGTCAATGGGTCTGCACCATTCAAATCCGTATGTACTTTGCAAATTTATATGTCTCCATCCTTGACCTTTTCAAGAATGGAGTTGAAGCGTCTCTTGATGTGTTTTGTTCTCTTGTGAAACCTGCATTCCTTCGCCATGGCAATTGCTCTAGCATTGTCACAAAATATTGTTATTTGACCTGATGCACTAGGTATTACACCTAGATTGGATATGAACTCCTTCTTCCAGACTCCTTCATGTGTTGCTTCCTAAGCAGCTATGTACTCCACTTCACACATAGGTCCCGCCACGACGATATGCTTGGAACTGCACCAAATGATAGCTCCACCATTCAATATAAAAACATATCCGGTCCGTGACTTAGAGTCATCCGGATCTGTGTCGAAGCTAGCATCGACGTAACCCTTTACGATGAGCTCTTCGTCACCTCCATAAACGAGAAACATATCCTTCATCCTTTTCAGGTACTTCAGGATGTTCTTGACCGCGGTCCAGTGATCCACTTCTGGATTACTTTGGTACCTCCCTGCCAAACTTATGGCAAGGCACACATCAGGTCTGGTACACAACATAGCATACATGATAGAACCTATGGCTAATGCATGGGGAATGACTTTCATTTTCTCTCTATCTTCTACATTGGTCGGGCGTTGAGTCTGACTCAATTTCACACCTTGTAACACATGTGAGAACCCTTTCTTTGACTAATCCATTTGAACTTCTTCAAAACTTTGTGAAGGTATGTGCTTTGTGAAAGTCCTATTAAGCATCTTGATCTATCTCTATAGATCTTGATGCCCGATATATAAGCAGCTTCACCGTGGTCTTTCATTGAAAAATTCTTATTCAAGTATCCTTTTATGCTATCCAGAGATTCTACATCATTTCCAATTGACAATATGTCATCCACATATAATATCATAAATTCTACATCATTTTCAATTGACAATATGTCATCCACTCACTTTCTTGTAAATACAGGCTTCACCGTAAGTCTATATAAAACCATATGCTTTGATCACGTCATCAAAGCGTATATTCCAACTCCAAGATGCTTGCACCAGTCCATGGATGGATCGCTGGAGCTTGCACAATTTGTTAGCACTTTTAGGATGGACAAAACCTTCTAGTTGCATCATATACAACTCTTCTTTCAGATATCCATTAAGGAATGCAACTTTGACATCCATTTGCCAGATTTCATAATCATAAAAGGCGGCAATTGCTAACATGATTCGGACATACTTGAGCATCGCTATGGGTGAGAAAGTCTCATCGTAGTCAACTGCTTGAACTTGTCAAAACCTTTTGTGACAAGTTGAGCTTTGTAGACAGTAACATTTCCATCAGCATCAGTCTTCTTCTTGAAGATCCATTTATTCTCTATGGCTTGCCGATCATCAAGCAAGCCCACCAAAGTCCATACTTTGTTCTCATACATGGATCCTATCTCAGATTTCATGGCCTCAAGCCATTTTTCGGAATCTGGGCTCATCATAGCTTCTTCATAGTTCGAAGGTTCGCAATTGTCTAGCAACATGCCTTCCAGGACAGAGTTACCGTACCACTCTGGCGCGGTACGTGTTCTGGTCGACCTTTGAGGTTCAGTAGTAACTTGATCCGAAGTTTCATGATCATTATCATTAGCTTATTCTCTAGTTTGCATAGGCATCATGGGAACAGTTTTCTCTGATGATATAGTTTCCAATTTGAGCGAAGGTACAATTACCTCATCAAGTTCTACTTTTCTCCCACTCACTTCTTTTGAGATAAACTCCTTCTCTAGAAAGGACCCATTTTTAGCAACAAAAATCTTGCCTTTAGATCTGTGGTAGAATGTGTACCCAACAATTTCTTTTGGGTATCCTATGAAGACGCATTTTTCCGATTTGGGTTCAAGCTTATCAGGCTGAAGCTTTTTGACATAAGCATCACAACCCCAAACTTTAATAAACGACAGCTTTGGTTTCTTGTCAAACCATAGTTCATACAGTGTTGTCTCAACGGATTTAGATGGTGCCCTATTTAACATGAATGCAGCTGTCTCTAATGCATAACCCCAAAACGATAAAAGCAAATCGGTAAGAGACATCACAGAATGCACCATATCCAATAGAGTGCGGTTACGATGTTCGGACACACCATTACGCTGTGGTGTTCCAGGTGGCGTGAGCTGTGAAACTATTCCACATTATTTCAAGTGAAGACCAAACTCGTAACTCAAATATCCGCCTCCGCGATCGGATGGTAGAAACTTTATTTTCTTGTTACGATGATTCTCTACTTCACTCTGAAATTCTTTGAACTTTTCAAATGTGTCAGACTTGTGTGTCATCAAGTAGATATACCCATATCTACGCAAATCATCTGTGAAGATGGGAAAATAATGATACCCGCCGCGTGCTTCAATACTCATCGGACTGCATACATTGGTATGTATTATTTTCAATAAGTCATTAGCTCGCTCCATTGTTCCGGAGAACGGAGTTTTAGTCATCTTGCCCATGAGGCATGGTTCGTAAGTATCGAATGATTCATAATCAAGTGATTCCAAAAGTCCATCAGCATGGAGTTTCTTCATGCGCATTACACCAATATGACCTAAATGGCTGTGCCACAAGTATGTTGCACTATCATTATAACCTTTGCATCTTTTGGCATCAATATTATGAATATGTGTATTACCACGATCAAGATTCAATAAGAATAGACCATTATTCTCTGACTTAAATGAGTAACCGTCTCGCATCAAACAAGATCCAGATATAATGTTCATGCTCAACGCAAGCACCAAATAACAATCTAAAACTAATCACGAAGGTAGATGTAGAGGTAGCGTGCTGCTACCTCTTGAGCTTGTGTTGTATTCCCTCGAAGAGGAAAGGGAGATGTAGCACAGTAGCATAAGTATTTCCCTCAGTTTTTGAGAACCAAGGTATCAATCCAGTAGGAGACCACGTGCCAGTCCCTTGCACCTGCACAAACAAATAAGAACTTCACAGCCAACGCGATAAGGGGTTGTCAATCCCTTTACGGTCGCTTACGATAGTGAGATCTGATAGAGATGATAATTTATATTTTTGGTATTTTTGGTATAGAAACAGAAAGTAAAGAAAGCAAATAAACAACGGTGACAGAAATTGGCTAGTTGACGGCAAAGTAATATGATAGAGATAGACCCAGGGGCCATAGTTTTCTCTAGTGGCTTCTCTCATGATAGCGATATTCTACGGCGGGTAAACAAATTAATGTCGAGCAATTGATAGAAAAGCGAATAATTATGAGACTATCTAGGCATGATCATTGTATATAGGCATCATGTCCGAGACAAGTAGACCGACTCCTGCCTGCATCTACTACTATTACTCTACACATCGACCGCTATCCAGCATGCATCTAGTGTATTGAGTTCATACGAACAGAGTAACGCCTTAAGCACGATGACATGATGTATCGGGATAAACTCAAGCAATATGATGAAAACCCCATCTTTTTATCCTCGATGGCAACAATACAATACGTGCCTTGCTGCCCCTACTATCACTGGGAAAGGACACCGGAAGATTGAACCCAAAGCCAAGCACTTCTCCCATTGCAAGAACTATAGATCTAGTAGGCCAAACCAAACCAATAATTCGAAGAGACTTGCAAGGATATTATGAGCACACATAAAAAGTTCAGAGAAGAACCAAATATCTTTCATAGATAATCTTGATCATAAACTAACAATTCATCGGATCTCGACAAACACACCGCAAAAAGAGATTACATCGAATAGATCTCCTCGAAGACCGAGGAGAACTTTGTATTCAGATCCAGAGAGAGAGAAGAAGCCATCTAGATACTAGCTATGGACCCGAAGGTCTGTGGTAAACTACTCACAACTCATGGTGAGGGCGATGATGATGATGATGAAGGCCTCCATGATGGATCCCCCTCCCGGTACAGGCTCCAAGATGGGATCTCCACGGGAACAGCAGCTATGGCGGTGGAATTAGGGTTTTCTCTCCGCATATGGAGTTTCTGGGGTACGTAGGTATATATAGGAAGAAGAGGGGCACCAGGGGCTGCCCTCGAGATAGGGGGGCGCGCCCCCACCCTCGAGGGTGGCCCTTCTGTCTCCTGGCTTGGCGCCGAAGTCTATCGTGCGTGATTTCCTCCAAAAATATCTCCTGTGAAGGTTTCATTCCATTTGGACTCCGTTTGATATTCCTTTTCTGCAAAACCCTGAAATAGGCAAAAAAACAGCAATCTGGATTGGGCCTTTGGGTTAGTAGGTTAGTCCCAAAAATGATATAAAGGTGAATGATAAAGCCCATTAAACATCCAGAACTTCATAAATTTCAGCATGGAACAATCAAAAATTATAGATACGTTGGAGACGTATCAAGCATCCCCAAGCTTAATTCCTGCTCGTCCTCGAGTAGGTAAATGATAAAGAAAGAATTTTTGATGTGGAATGATAACCAATATAGTTTTTCAATGTAATTCTCTTAATTGTGGCATGAATGTTCAGATCTGAAGGATTCAAAATAAAAGTCTATATTGACATAAGAAACAACAATACTTCAAGCAATACTAACAAAGCAATCACGTCTTCTCAAAATACTATGGCTAAAGAAAGTTATCCCTACAAAATCATATAGTGCTGGCTATGCTCCCTTGCTATCACACAAAATATTCATATCATGCACAACACCGATTTCAGCCAAGCATTTGCTTTCATGCTCTATCTTTTCAAACCTTTCAACTTTCACGCAATACATGAGCGCGAGCCATGGATATAGCACTATGGGTGGAATAGAGGTGATTGTGGAGAAGACAAAAAGAGGGAGATAGTCTCACATCAACTAGGCGTATCAACGGGCTATGGAGATGCCCATCAATAGATATCAATGTGAGTAAGTAGGGATTGCCATGCAACGGATGCACTAGAGCCAAATATGAATGAAAGCTCAACAAAAGAAACTAGTGGGTGTGCATCCAACTTGCTTGCTCATGAAGACCTAGGGCATTTGAGGAAGCCCATCGTTGGAATATACATGCCAAGTTCTATAACGAAAATTCCCACTAGTATATGAAAGTGACTAAGCATGAGACTCTCTACAATAAAGAACATGGTGCTACTTTGAAGTACAAGTGTGGAAAAAGATAGTAGCAATTGTCCCCTTTTTTCTTTTCTTTTTTTTCTATTTTTTTTCTTCTTTTTTGGGCATTTCTTTTTTCTTTGGCCTTTCTTTTTTTCTTTTTTTTGCGGAGGGGCTTTATAGATTCAGCCTTTCCTCCCACGGGACAATGCTCTATAAATGATGATCATCACACTTTCATTACAACACAAGATTACAACTCGATACTACAACAACAAAGTATGACTCTATATGAATGCCTCCGGCGGTGTACCGGTATGTGCAATGAAACAAGAGTGACATGTATAAAAAATTATGCATGGTGGCCTCGCCACAAATACGATGTCAACTACATGATCATGCGATGGCAATATGAGAATATGATGCGTGTCATATAAACGGAACGGTGGAAAGTTGCATGGCAATATATCTCGGAATGGCTATGGAAATGCCATGATAGGTAGGCATGGTGGCTGTTTTGAGGAACCATATGGTGGTTGTTTTGAGGAAGGATATATAGTGGGTTTATGGCACCGGCGAAAGTTGCGCGGTACAAGAGAGGCTAGCAATGGTGGGAGGGTGAGAGTGCGTATAATCCATGGACTCAACATTAGTCATAAGAACCCATATACTTATTGCAAAAATCTACGAGTCATCAAAACAAAGCAATCAACGCATGCCCCTAGGGGGAAGGTTAGTAGGAGTTAACCATCGCGCGCCCCCGACCTCCACACAAAGGTTGACACTCTACAAATACCTCATGCTTTAACTTAGTCACACAACGATTCACCATACGTGCATGCTACGACAATCACCAACCTTAACACAAATATTTCTCAATTTTATAATTACTCCACTAGCATGACTCTAATATCGCTATCCTCATGCCTCAAAACAATTATCAAGCATCCAACATCTCTTTCTATTCAATGCAATTGATGTGAATTTTTTTACTACATTGACATTGGATGTTTATCATGTGAAGACTAGTTTCTTTAGCCTAAACACTTTACCATGCTGTTTTAATAGACTCTCAAATAGATCTAAGTGAAGCATGAGAGTTCAACAATTTCTACAAAATATTATCACCACCGTGCTCTAAAAGATATAAGTGAAGCACTAGGGCAAAAACTATTCAACTCTAAAGATATGAGTGAAGCACATAGAGTGTTCTAATAATTTCTAGGGCATATTTAACTCTCTCAAATAGGTGTGTCCAGCAAAGATGATTGTGGAAAACTAACAAGCAAAGCCTCAAATTATACAAGACTCTCCAAGCAAAACACATAGCATGTTGCGAATAAAAATATAGCTCCAAGTATAGTTACCGATGGATGAAGACGAAAGAGGGGATGCCTTCCCGGGGAATCCCCAAGCTTAGGCTTTTGATTATCTTGAAGTTACTTAGTGTGCCATGGGCATCCCCAAGCTTAGGCCTTTGCTACTCCTTGTTCCATAGTCCATCAAAGCAATACTCAAAACTTGAAAACTTCACAACACAAAACTTAGACAAAAATTCTCGTGAGCTCCGTTAGTAAGAGAAAGCAAACCACCACTCAAAGGTACAGCAAGGAATTCATACTTTGTTTATATTGGTGTTAAAACTACTGTACTCCAAGTTATCTATGGTTCATATCCTCCAATATTACTCATAGATGCATCGGAATAAGCAAACAACACACGAAAAAACAGAATCTGTCAAAAACAGAACAGTCTGTAGTAATCTGCTGGGTTCGCCTACTTCTGGAACTCCAAAAAATTCAAACTAAATTGGTAAATTTGCTAAATTTGTCTATAAATCAGCAGCAAAAATAATCAACTAAAAAGTACGCTCCAGTAAAATCTGAAGACTACTTTAGCGAGTGCTAACGATACAGCAAGATCAAATAAACTTCACACAAGTCTTACCAAAGGTTCTACTTGGCACAAACACTAAACAAAACATGAAAACACATCTAATCAGAGGCTAGATGAAATATTTATTCCCTAACAGCAACAAAAACAAAAAACATAAAATTGGGTTGCCTCCCAACAAGCGCTATCGTGTTAGGCCCCTAGCTAGGCACGATACAAGAAAGAAAGATCTAGGTATTGCCATAGTGGTATGATATGTCGCGAAAGCTCATCTCATATTCCCTACGTTCAGCAGCAAGCTTCCTTTGTGGCAAACAAAAGTAATCAAAAGGGCTAAATTTAATGGGGCAAAAGTCCCCTATATCAATCTCGGGAGGAACAGGTTCCTCCTTTGGCCCTTTGTAGTGGATGACCAATTCATCGTTATAGGCATTCTTTTGGCAGAAGGCCAATAACCTTCGTTCAAGGAAGGGGCCTAACCCATTATTTTGAATAGCGAGGTCATCATTTATCTCAGAAATTCTTTCAATCAAGATAAACATGAACATTTTTTCTAAGGTTTTCATTAAAAGCAACATGATCAGGAGATCGCAAACGCATAAGGTCTTCTTGATTGAACAAGATAGCCTCTATAGGAGGTCGATCGACATCTACTCCGTAATGAGCAAAAATTTCTCTGGCCTCTTTCATGATATATCTAAATTCATGAGCCAAAAAGATAGTAGCAGCACGCTTAACGGAAGAATGCTCGATATTGGAGAACTCCAAAAATACTCTCTGAATACAGGGATGCATATGGATAAATTGCCTTTCAATTTCTACTATGAGCATAGATACAACATCTGCAAGGCTACTAGTTCTATGAAGAATAGAGCCACCCATAGTGGGCAAAGCACCGGCACAAGTAAAGAAGTCTTGAAGACCCCCTTTTCCAATAATATTACCACTACCAACCCAGAACTTCTTAACATGTAAAGTTGTAGATTCATCCCGGGGGTCAACACGAGCGTTGCCATCAGTGTTGCTACCCTTCTCGGTAAAATCGTCCCCCATCTCAGACATGAGGGTAAACAAGCAATCAAGCAACACACGAGTAGACAAGAAGCGAGCGAACGAGAAACACACGGCGGAAGAAGGGCGAATAAAACAGCAAAGGTGAAGTGGGGGAGAGGAAAACGAGAGGCAAATAAATGTAATGCGAAGGATAAGGGTTTGTGATAGGTACTTGGTGTATGACTTTTGCGTAAGCCTCCCCGGAAACGGTACCAGAAATTCTTGTTGCTACCTGTTGAGCTTGCGTTGTATTCCCTCAAAGAGGAAAGGGAGATGCAGCACAGTAGCATAAGTATTTCCCTCAGTTTTTGAGAACCAAGGTATCAATTCAGTAGGAGACCACGCGCCAGTCCCTCGCACCTGCACAAACAAATAAGAACTTCGCACCCAACGCGATAAGGGGTTGTCAATCCCTTTACGGTCACTTACGATAGTGAGATCTGATAGAGACGATAATTTAAATTTTTGGTATTTTTGGTTTAGAAACAGAAAGTAAAGAAAGCAAATAAACAACGACGACAGAAATTGGCTAGTTGACGGGAAAGTAATATGATAGAGATAGACCTGGGGGCCATAGTTTTCTCTAGTGGCTTCTCTCATGATAGCGATATTCTACGGCGGGTAAACAAATTACTGTCGAGCAATTGATAGAAAAGCGAATAATTATGAGACTATCTAGGCATGATCATTGTATATAGGCATCACATCCGAGACAAGTAGACCGACTCCTGCCTACATCTACTACTATTACTCCACACATCGACCGCTATCCAGCATGCATCTAGTGTATTGAGTTCATACGAACAGAGTAACGCCTTAAGCAAGATGCCATGATGTAGAAGGATAAACTCAAGCAATATGATGAAAACCCCATCTTTTTATCCTCGATGGCAACAATACAATACGTGCCTTGCTGCCCCTACTGTCACTGGGAAAGGACACCGCAAGATTGAACCCAAAGCGAAGCACTTCTCCCATTGCAAGAACTATAGATCTAGTAGGCCAAACCAAACCAATAATTCGAGTAGACTTGCAAGGATATTATGAGCACACATAAAAAGTTCAGAGAACAACCAAATATCTTTCATAGATAACCTTGATCATAAACTCACAATTCATCGGATCTCGACAAACACACCGCAAAAAGAGATTACATCGAATAGATCTCCTCGAGGACCGAGGAGAACTTTGTATTGAGATCCAGAGAGAGAGAGAAGAAGCCATCTAGATACTAGCTATGGACCCGAAGGTCTGTGGTAAACTAGTCACAACTCATGGTGAGGGCGATGATGATGATGATGAAGGCCTCCGTGATGGATCCCCCTCCCGGAACAGGCTCCAAGATGGGATCTCCACGGGAACAGCAACTACAGTGGTGGAATTAGGGTTTTCTCTCTGCGTATGGAGTTTCTGGGGTACGTAGGTACATATAGGAAGAAGAGGGGCACCAGGGGCCACAGGGGCTGCCCTCGAGGCAGGGGGCGCGCCGTGGGAAGGGAGGCGCGCCCCCCACCCTCGAGGGTGGCCCTTCTGTCTCCTAGCTCGGCCCCGAAGTCTATCGTGCGTGATTTCCTCCAAAAATATCTCCTGCAAAGGTTTCATTCAGTTTGGACTCTGTTTGATATTCCTTTTCTGCAAAACCCTGAAATAGGCAAAAACAGCAATCTAGACTGGGCCTTTGGGTTAGTAGGTTAGTCCCAAAAATGATATAAAAGTGAATGATAAATCCCATTAAACATCCAAGACTTCATAAATAATAGCATGGAACAATCAATAATTATAGATACGTTGGAGACGTATCACTTACCGACGACGATCACATCGACCTTGGAACCATTCCCGACGCGCATTGTCACCTCATCCTTAGCCAATCTTCGTTTAATCCGCAACTCCTGTTTCGAGTTACAAATATGAGCAACCGAACCAGTATCAAATACCCAGGTGCTGCTACGAGCACTAGTAAGGAACACATCAATAACATGTATATCAAATATACCTTTGTTCACTTTGCCATCCTTCTTGTCCGCCAAATACTTGGGGCAGTTCTACTTCCAATTACCACTCCCTTTGCAGCATAAGCACTCAGTTTCAGGCATAGGACCAGCTTTGGGTTTCTTCGTGGGAGCGGCAACCTGTTTGCCGTTCTTCTTGAAGTTCCCTTTCTTTCCTTTGCCCTTTTTCTTGAAACTATTGGTCTTGTTAACCATCAAGACTTGATGCTTGTCGGTGTCAAAACCGGCAGATCTCGGGTAGGGGGTCCGAAGTTGTGTGTCTATGGATAGATGGTAACAAGGGACAATAGGGACACGATGTTTACCCAAGTTCGGGCCCTATTAAAGCAGGTAAAACCCTACTTCCTGCTTGTACTCGATGAGTATAGGGGTTACAGGAGTTGATCTACCTCGAGATCGTAATGGATAAACCCTAGCTATCTAGCCTATGATTGTTCTTCTGATCCCCTCCACGAACTAAACCCTCAAGTTTATATACACATCGGATGGGCCTAGGGTTGTATAGAGTTGGTTTGCAGAGGGGGGAAGTATTACACTCGAACACCAAACTTGCCATTCTACGCACATAGGAGTCCTACCCGGACACGGGGGATAGTATTTTGCTTTGCCTCCACGGCCCATCAGTCCGGCCCATATCAAATATTCCGGACACTCGAGGACCCCCTAATCCAGGACTCCCTCAGTAGCCCTTGAACTAGTTTTCGATGACGATGTGTTCGGCACGTGAATTGTCTTCGACATTGCAAGGCGGGTTCCTTCTTCCAAATACTTCAAGTTGGCTTCCTGCATAAAGGGATTGTGTCCGACTCTGCATAATTAATACAACCCTTAGCCATGAAGGCAAGGCGTCCAAATAGGAACATTGTCTTTACTGACAACTTTTTTGGCAAAGCGTCACACTTGACTTTTTAACACTTCCACTACTGCAGGATGCTGCTAACGCGACACTATGATCAGAGACCCTTCGATGAAACTCTGTGCTATGCCATAATCGCAAACGGGGGTGTAAAAAACCCGTCAAAAAGGTGCAAAACATTTGCGATGGAGGATGCATAAAACACGGTTCTGATTTTGGTTGCGTGTGCGATGGTGGGCATACGGTTCAGTTCACCTGACTGTTTGCAATGAGGAGGAACAAAAGAAACGGGCTGCCAGATGAAGGCGTGTGCGATGTACAACATACGGTTTAGTCGTATGAACTGTTTGTGATTAGGCTACACAAAAGAAACAGTCAGGCAGATCAAGGTCTGTGCGATATACGACATGCGGTTCACTCAGATGAACTGTTTGTGTTGAGACAAGAGAATAGAAATGGTTCAATATAAGAAGATGTGTGTGATACGTGGCAAACAGGTCTATAACCAAAAATGTGTGCTAAGACCGATAATAACACAGACGGTTGCTGCTGTGATTGCATGCATACAGAACAACATAGTATATATATATGCATACACTTATAAGGACATGGTTGAATAACCAATTTAAACATCCACTTACATAGGTGGCTACTATACAACCATGGCATTTGCACACACCAAAGTAAACTATTACATGCATAATTACATAGGTGGCTAGTACACACATGACATTTCCACACACCAATAAAGTAAACTATATATTACATGCATGATCAACTACCATAAACGATCATCTGATCATCATCTACTTCTTGGGATGCTTACTCTGCTTGTGGCTCGATCCAGACTCGTCGATTTGGGTAACAAGGCACTTCCTCATGTCGACGATCCGCCTGTGCATCTCGTAGCATGTGTACACGCTCTTGGCCACGAACCTGAGGTGAGGTTCATCCAGTTGCCGCATCCAGGCCCTGTGCCAGGATATGGGACTTGTCCTCTTGGCATCATCCTGCTTCATCTTTTCGTAGTAGGGGTCGATGATGGCCGAGGCGAGTTCAACCAAGGAGTCCTTCTTCATGTTTCCCCAGACCCTGTAGTGCTCACGGATTTCACCAAGGTTCTGGCAGGCCAAGCCCGTAACCCTGAGCGCTTTTACATCGTCGGTGATTTCCACCATGGCAAACTTGTAGTCGGTGCCGTTGACAAACCTGTTAAAACGGTCGCAAGGCTCTGTGGCCATGTAGTAGTGGTAGATGAGGACATGATGGCGCACGCACAACTGGGCGACGACAACCTTCTGATCTATGTCGGGATGACTGGCGGTGTATTGGAGGTCGATGCCGACCATCTTGTACTTGTCTCAAGCAAGCGACTGCTCAACGGCGTTGATGTATTTGTCCACCATAGCTGGGTCGATGGTGAACACCATCGAGAGATCCATCTCCCTCGCGTGGGTCTCCACTTTATGCTCGCCGAACTCCATTCGAGCGCCACTAGACATCCCCTCTCTATGTTTCGTCGTGGGTGTGCTTGTTGTGTTGTGGGGCGCGATCGAAAGGTTGAAGAGAATAAGGTTATAATGGTCGTGGGAATTAAAGGGGAAGCTGGACGGCCAGGAATATCAGCAGGCCCTGATGGCAGTTATAATTTGCAGTGCGTAACTCCGTCGGGCCGCACGTAACTTCATCGCGTGGCAACGCGTGCGGCGCAACCGCATGCATATGGGGCCCCCGACGTGATCATGCGCATGCCCAACCGCTGGTAGAGCGCGCACGGAGGGACGCGAGCAGAGTGCTCCGCGGTCGCCTCAACGCGCTCTGCTCCCGTCCTGGTTTATATGCATATAGCACTTGAACACGCATGGAAAATCTTTCCACAAGCCGAGCACGCCGACAGAGTGGAGCAGAGCACGCTGCAACGTCTAACGGCGAGCACAACGCGCTACGTCGCCTAACGGTGAGCAGAGCTTGCCGAGGGACGCGAGCAGAGGCCAGCATAGTGATACTTGGCAAATAAGACGAACTATGCGAGCGATGTGCATTCGTATTTTATTAGCTAAATCCTACTTATAAACCAGGACGGGGGTATAGTAGGTAATTAAATCACAAACGTTTTTTATGTATTAACCGTATGTGTACGTGTCCTTTCGTCCTCCTCTCGCACATCTTGTCACCCCGCTTCCGCAGATGGCTTACAACGCAAGCTTGTGCAACGTGCGGGGGCGTTCTTTTGGCCAAACGGTGGCGCCAATGATTCGTCGGTGAGCCCGTTCCCGCGCTATCGGGGTTTTGATGCGACATATGCCAAAGGATGGCTTATCTTGCATGCGGATAAGAGTACGTCGCCGGGCCCTGGAAGCGGGATAAGGCGATACTTAGGACGCCTACGAATCTTACCCATGTCCGGGGCTCTCCGTGGAGATAACACCCCTAGTCCTGCTCTACGGGGGCTCCGCGTCATGACTAGTGTCAATATGGTAGCTACAAGATCGCTCCTTGAGCTGTGTCGTCTAGAGGAGGAAGAAGGGCAAGGCTAGCTCTCTACCTTCTCTCTAGGGAACGGGAGTGGACACTAGGGTTTCTCCCTATCGATCTCTCTCTCTCTCTCTCTCTCTCTCTCTCTCTCTCTCTCTCTCTCTCTCTTTGTGTTTCTCTCTAGGTCCAACCCCTCCACAAGGAGGACCTTGGGGGGTTTATATAGGCCTACCCCCCAGGGTTACAATGGTAATCTGGGCGAAGCGGCCCCCGGCCGTCAGTGTCTCTGGGTGCCGGCCTCTCTGCCATCTGCGGCAAACCCGCGTGATTGTCTTTTACAGTTGGCGTCCTTCTGCTAACGGGAGCATCGTCAGGAGGGGAGTGGCTATAGTGCCGCCACCTCTTGGTCTTACACTGCCACCACATCCTGTCTTGTCATCTTGATGGGGTTCAGACTCCCAGGGCACGGTTAGCCGCCTGGTACAGGGTGGCCCGTCCCCCGGGCCGCCTGCCAAAGGTCACTTGCTTTTGTGTGGCTCACTGGCGGGTGGGGCATGCCGCCTGCTGGCCACTCCGCCTACGGGTAGTGGGATGATGGCTTCCTCTGACCAGGGCTAGGTCATCGGTAACATGGCTACATCGATACACCGTTTAGGGAGTGTCCGTAGGGTACACTCTCACTGTAGCCACGCTTCTGTCGATTCTTTACGGACATGCTTAACTGTAGCCATGCCCTAGTCTCGTCGCGGACCTCCAGCGCGTGCCCGAGGGGGGAGGCATGGGGTCGTCTTCTAGATGATGGCCGCTAGGCTACCGCCTGTCGGAGCTTTGCCGCCTGCTGGCAGCCGGCTCCTAGGCGTTGCGGCCCTAGGATGCGGTCCGATGCACAGGCGGCCAGAGGTGGCATGCGGCCCTTATTTGTCTTGAAATGCCATGCGTGGTCGATGAAGACACTCATGGTCAATATCGCCGACAGTAGTCCCCGAAGCTGGTGGAGCTCTGTGGACGCGAGCGGGACGGCGGGGTTCCAGCAGCTTCCCTCTTTGTGTAAAAATTGGTTGTGCTTCTGGTCTGTCTTCTGGAAGGACCGGCTTTTAGCAGCCGGGCTTTTGTCTTCGAATCTTCGGGGAGAAGATATCGCGCGGATGGCGGGCTGTGGTGTGGTTTTGCCGCCCGTTGGCGGCGCTCCACGCGTTGTCATCTCGCAGTGCCGTCCTGCCAGCCCACGCGCACGATGGGACGCAGCAGCAAGCCGGGGCCCACCACTAGAGGGCCTCGGCGCGCGCGCGGATCCGTTGTGGCAGAGGCAATCGATTGCCCTCCCCACGCGCATTAAATGTGCACGGATTAGGCGCGGGTCGTGCGGGGCGTGGCGCAGTTAATCCCACGCCCCCGCCCCCTCGGCTTCGTCGTCTCGGGCCTATAAGTAGGCGCGGGAGGAGGCGAGCGCAGCTCACGCGCACACCTCCTCTCCATCTTCTTCGTCCTCTCGCCTTCTTCTGCTCTTCGCTGCCGTCACACGCACAGCCCGGCCGGAATCCGCCCCCTAGTGCCATGGCCGCAAAAGCGCAGGCCCACCTCTCCGGCGAGTGGGAGGGCAGCGACATCATCGAACAACATGTGCATTATCTCCGCTGCTCGTGGCGGTTGCCTCCCGACGAGAAGGTCGTCGTGCGACTTGCACCGTCGGCCGAGATCAGGCCGGCGCCGCGGCTGGGCAAGCGTGTAGTCTTCCACTCGCACCTACCCTACGGCTTCGGGCTCCCTATCTACAGGTTCTTTCGCTCCTTCCTCGATTTCTACAACATGCAGCCTCACTACCTCACGCCGAACACGGTGGTGACGCTGTCTGCCTTCGTCGTCCTCTGCGAGGGGTACCTCGGGATACTCCCCATGATCGAGATGTGGAGCGAGCTCTTCTACTTGAAGCTTGGCACAGCACACCGGGGCGAGGCCGCTCAGTGCGGCGGGTGCGTCACCGTGAAGCGCACCGGGGCCAGGAACTACATCCCGAAGCTGGCTCTCGTGCACTCGGTGAAGCTGTGGCAGAAGACCTACTTTTATGTCTCCAACATCGACCCGGAGCATGACTTCATCAATACGCCGGACTATGCCGCTGGTCCGCCTGCTGAGCCCCGCGCCTCCTGGAAGTTCCGGCCCGTCTCCCTCACGCATGGGGCCTCTATCGCCGTGAACCGCCTTCGAGAGATGAAGGAACATGAGGGCCTTGTGTTCTCAGCCTTCCTGGCCACTTTTGCGGAGCGCCGGTGTTGCCGCTGCAGTCCCGCCCGCACCTACTCTGCGACATGAGCGGGCGCCGGGACCCGAGCCAGACCTGCACCAAGCGTCTGCCGTACGCGGAGGTGGAAAATCTGGAGAACTCCATCTCCAACAGCAAGATGTCCGATTCGGCTAGGCGTTTGGCAAGCTGCCATACAGCCGCAACAACCCGCCGCCTGTGGTGAGCCCCCCTTTTCTCTCTCTTCTTATTTCCTTCTTGTGCCCGCCTCAGCCGTCTGACCCTGGTGCTGCCTTCAGCTTTTTCCTAGCCAGCCGGAGCCGGGCTCTGGGCAGCCGGCCCGCCTGTTGATGCCGGACCGCTCTCAGAGCGACACAAGCGACCCCGACCTATGGGCGGCCGCCATGGAGGAGGAGGAGGTTATGGGCGGTGGGGGACATCCATCAGGCGGCTCGTCATGAGGCGGAGTCGAGGACTGGCCGGACGACGACGAAAAGGAGGAAGTGTCGCCCTGCGTCCGAGGGGCGGACCCGACCGGGGGCAGCATCTCCTCGATGGCGCCGCCAACCGCAGCCGGCGGCTCGAAGCGCCGGGCCACTGCCGGGCTTCCTGGAGCCCGACCCAAGAAGCCTAAGGCCTCGGTCGCCACCACCAAGCGCCAGGAGGCGGTCGCCAAGGCGGCCCTTCGTAGGGTCCCCAAGCCCAGGCCGACCGTATCCGCGTAAGTGTCGCGTCCTACCTTTCTCTTTATGCTTGTTTTAGTCCTTTGCCCTTTCCATGGCTGATTTTACTTGTCCTTTTGGGATCACTTTAACAGTGCCCCGCTTTCCCTCTCGCGAGCTCCTGTGGGCTCAGTGGTCGGGGGCACGGACGCCTCTTCTGCGCCGCGCCGCGTGGACCCTGCCGCCGCCCTCCGAGAGGCGACGGAAAGGAATGCGCGAGAGGTGCGGGAGGAGCGGGAGGCCGCGGCCCGCCAGGAGGCAGAGCTTTCCCAGGCAGCGCAGGCAAAGGCCAACGCGACAGCCAAGGCCGAAGCCGAGGCGGCCACCAAGGCGTAGGCGGATGCCGCCGTCTCGGCCCAGGAGCGGGAAGCGGCCCTCCAACAGTCGGCGGGCCATGCAGATCTCCAGCACACGGCTCCTCCGGAGCCGTCTATTCAAGTGCCGACTGGTGGTGATCAGCCGACCCTTGAAAAGGAGGGGGACGGCAATGCCGTCATGGAGGCGGACGCAGCTCCTCCCGTGCCGCCTACTGGGGCACGGGACAATCAGCCCGGGGAGCCGGACGTGCCGTCGGCGGAAGGCGTGCTGGTGGTGGGCCCGTTGCCCACCACCCAGGTTCCAGCCCGACCGCGTCTGGCGAGGGCGGCCTCAGCTCCGCGGCAGGTAGAGGTCGGCGCCGCCAGCTTGTCTTTGCCGGGCAACGAGGGCACCAACACAGTGCCGCCAGGCTGGACGTCTGGTAGCAGCGGCGTCCTGAATGTTGCTTCTTGGGACGCCCTCGACCGGTTCAACGCCCAGGGCGAGACCCTGCAGAGGGCCTTGCGGGAGTTCTTGGCCACGCGGACTGCCATCCGCGTACGTTGATTTCTTCTTTAATTTTTATTCCTTTAATTTCTCTCGTGGGAGCGCGTTAGCGCACCCACTGGGTGTAGTCCCCGAGTTTCTAGCCGGTTGCTGAGCACGTAGCTTGGAACTCCAAGGTGCTGCTTTGTAACTAACTTGTCTCTTGCCTCCCTTGTTGCAGGATTACCACAATCTTCGGGTGGCGGCCTACAACTCCCAGCATCAGGAGCTGGCTCAACTGAGGACCGCCCTGGCCGACAGCCGAAGTAAGTACCTCTCTTTTTCTCCTTGTGGGGGCGCGTCAGCGCACCCACTGGGTGTAGTCCCCGAGTTCTGGACCAGGTGCTGAGCATGCGGCTTGCAACTCCAAGGTTGTTTTGCCTTCTCTGGTGGTAACGCTTCCTCTTCCCTCCTTGTCAGCAACCGCAACCGACCTCCGCAACCAGCTAGGCGAGGTCCAGGCCGAGCTTGCCGTTAAGGAGCAGGAGCGCAACCTCGCCGTCCAAGAGCGTGACCGCCTGGCCAAGGAGTTGGCAGATCAGGCGGCGACGCACAAGGCGGAGCTTAAGAAGCTGGCAGATGCTGAGGAGCTTCTTCGGGCAGAGTTGGAGACTGAGTGCTCGAACTGGGCCGAGACGGAGACGGGCCTGCAGGACGGCTATGGGGCCATCGAGGACATGGTTGACGGTGAGCTGCTTTTCCTTGCTTTCGCATCTTCACCATCTGCCGAAGCAGCCGGCTCCTTTTTCCTAACTCTTTATCTTGTCCCTGTCGCAGAGTACTTCCCGGGCAATTCTGTTGCCGCCAGCCAGGCCATTGAGGCCCAACGCGACGAGAGGCGCCGGGCGGGTCGGGTGATTGCACCCAACGCGCCCCGGACTCCCATCGAGCAGCTCCTCGCCGTTAGAGCGCGCCTCCAGCCGTCCCATTGTCTGCTCAGTCGCCTTCAACGCAATAGGTCCCAGGTGATGGCCGCCCTCTAGCCAGACGTCTTGGCACCCCGCACTCCTAGCCAGGCCGCTGAATGGCTGGAGGTGGCCGTCGGCCGCTTCAAGGCTTGGAAGGGCATTGCAGCGAGAGCCGGCACGCGGGCTGCCTTGGAATTTGCCAAGGGTTGGTAGCCCGATCTGGATCTCACTTAGCTGGCGACCTTCCGCCTGGAAGCCGAGCCCGAGCTAGCGGCGGTACGAGGAGATCTTATCAAGTGCGCTGCCGCGATTGCTGATTAGGCCGACACTACCGTCTTCATCCCGGAGTTGGATGAAAACGGCCATGTGGTGCCGCCCGACAACTTTGGGCTAGACCTGGCGGCGCCGGAGGATCTGGATGAGGAGATCGCCTCAAGCGACGAGGGTGAGGACGAGGATGACGACGAGGAGGAAGGCGGCTTTCTGGAGGAGGAGCCGCATGCTCATCATCAACCCGACCAGGCCTCGACAAGCGGACCCTGCGGGACTGCGCCGTCTGCCACGGAAGGTGATCAGGCTGGCCCAGCGGAAGGCGATCAAGCCGGGACCCACCAGGCGGCCTCCTCAGCAACCGGCCTAGTGGACCCCGTGGTGCCATCTGCTCCGCCTGCTGCACCTCTGGCCTAGGCGGCCATGCTATCTTTTATTTCCTGTTTCCTTTATGACTTGATAGGGTTAGTCTTGAACAATTCCACCCACTGGGTGTATCGAAAACATTTGCTGCAAGGCGGCCATCGGGGCCTTTTTATGTAAATATTCTCTTAATACTGCATATGTTTATGTTGTTTGCCGGGTTCTAGAGTTAGCATCGTCCTTTGTCCCTCAAGCATTTTTCTTTTGCCATCTCCTTTAACTCCCGCCCTGCCAGCCAGGCAGCCACTCTGTGGTCTGTGGCTGGGTCAAGTACTTAGCTGTTTTCTGGATAGGCAGGTATCCCGCCCTCTAGAACGCGGTTTGGCTAAGCCAGAACCCGGCTGGCCGGCTGCTCGGTAACCGGCCAACTTGTCTCGAGGGCCGCCTTGCCCTATGTTTATTTTTCTTTAGCCATTTTTCATGTGGGCATCACTTCCTGCCTTTGACTCCCGCCAGTCAGACAGCCGCGTTCTGCGAGTCTGTGACCTTTAGGTGAGAGACGGCTTGGATGCTGGCACACTACTTGTCCGACTGTTGGAGAAAAAACTTTAAACATAGGGCCAGGCGGCAAGCCCCCGAGCCGTCTGTTTGGTCCCGGTGTCGGGCGAAGGAATGGAAATAACATATTCACATGCATAAAACTTATCATATAGATAAAGGGAAGGGCAGTCCCCGTGTGCTGCTCGGGGATCCCATCGTTTCTCAAAATACAGTAGATAGTATGATACATACCGCCCTTAGCTGTAAAAGCGGCGAAGGAGGTTTGCGTTCCACGGGCGCTCTGACTCCTTGCCTGAGTCTTCTCTTTTGCGTGCTCTTGGCTTCTCCTAGTACCTTGCTGATGATGAATGGTCCTTCCCAAGGGGCTGAGAGCTTGTGCTGGCCGGTTGTTCGCTGGATCAGCCGGAGCATAAGATCCCCCTCGCGGAAGGATCGTGGCCTGACTCGCCGGCTGTGGTAGCGACAGAGACCCTACTGGTAGATGGAGGATCAACGGAGTGCTACCAGTCGGGCCTCCTCCAACAGGTCAACGCCATCTTCTCGTGCTTCTTTTGCTTCAGCTTCCGTGTACATGGTGACACGAGGCGAGTCAAACTCAACGTCTGTTGGGATGACGGCCTCGGCCCCATAGACGAGGAAAAAGGGAGTGAAGCCAGTTGATTTGTTCGGAGTTGTTCTGAGGCTCTAGAGGACGGACGTCAACTCCTCGATCCAGCAGCCGGCCGATCGTTCCAAGGGCTCGACCAGCCGGGGCTTGATGCCAGACAAGATGAGGCCGTCTGCATGCTCAACTTGGCCGTTTGACTGCAGGTGGGCAACAGATGCTAAGTCCAGTCGGATGCCCTGTGTTGCACAGAAACGGGCCAATGTTCCTTTGGCAAAGTTTGTGCCCTTGTCGGTGATGGTGCCGTGTGGTATGCCATACCGGACTGTAATGTCAGCGATGAAGGTCACGGCGGTCGGGCCGTTGAGTTTCTTGATCGGCTTCGCAACGATCCACTTGGTGAACTTGTCCACAGCCACAAGCAAACGAGTCAAGCCGCCGCGTGCTGTCTTAAAAGGGCCCACCATGTCCAGTCCCCAGACTGGAAACGTCCATGTGATCGGAATGGTCTTGAGTGCAGAAGCCGGCAGATGTTACTTGGAGCTGAAGCACTGACAACCATTGCATTTCTTGACTATGTCTTTGGCGTCGTCCAAAGCAGTCGGCCAGAAGAAACCGTGTCGGAAACCTTTGGCAACGAGGGATCTGGAAGCCGCATGGTGGCCGCATTCGCCTGGATGAATATCTCTCAAAATGGCCAGCCCCTTTTTTGCTTCCACGCAGCGCTGGAAGACGCCGGTTGCACTGCGTCTGACAAGTTCTCTGTTTACTATTGTATATGCTGAAGCTTTGTGCTGAACTTGTCGTGCCAAGGTCTCATCTGCTGGCAACTCTCTTTTGAGCAAAAATTTTAGGATTGGTTGTGCTCATGATGGTGTTGTAACTCCTGTTACTTCAGCCACTGAAACCAGGGTGGTTGGACTGGTGATGGGCCTCGTACCCCTCGTTGGTTACCCCAAGTGGAAGGTGTAAGATGCAGTAAGTAGAAGTGTTTTCCCCTAGCAAAGATGTCAAGGATCGAATCCCCAGAGACTCCTAGGTTCAACAGGTAGGTGTCAATTGCTAACGGCGCAATTAGCAATCAACGTGGACCTGCACACAGATACAAATAACTTTGCTCCCAACGAGTACAGAGAGGTTGTCAATCTCTCCGGCCTTGTAGTTCACAAAGGGTTAAAAGCAATATGATAGTAGTGATAGATAGTGTTTTGCAATAGTAAGTAAATAGCGAAAAGTAAACAGTGGATGTGATCAATGATGGTAATATGGACCGGAGTCTCATGATGTTCACTAGTGATGTCTCTCTCCCAAAAGACGATAAAACAGCTATGTGAGGTAAACAAATTACAGCTGGGCAATTGACAGGACCCACGAGCGCATACAAATGCTCATTACATTGCAAGAAAGGTTGAGGATCAAAGCATGGGTGGTACACCAAAGTAAGTAGACCGAAATCCATCAATATCTACTACTAATCATCCACCTTGAGATATCTATCCAGAACATCTCACTGGTATTAAGTTGCGAGTCCCACCCATAGTGTAAACTCAATGCAACAGACAACTGCATTAAAAGAACTTTGCGTAAAGTAAACAATCCTTGCACCCGCGGGCACAAGCACCGTTGTTTTCCCCCTTGTGGCAACAGCACATCCCCTAGACTCATGTTTCTGTCACTCAAGCTAGTCATCGAGGGGCATGAACCCACAATCGAGAATAACGTTCCCTCTTGGAGTCACTACTTACTACTCGGCCAAAGCAATAAATAACAACGGAGAACATGCAAGAATTACTTATGAACTAAAATATAAAAGAGGTGAATCAAATATATTACTCAAGATCAATCTGAACATAATCTCATAATCCATCGGATCCCAGCAAACTCAACATAGCAACAGCATAAGGATTACATAGGTGCCTCGATCATGTAGGGCAGCTCACGAGGACTAATTAGTGAAGCACAAGAACGGGAGGAGAACATCACATAGCTACTGGTCATGGACTCATGGTCCAAGGGAGACTACTCACGAGTCATCCGGGAGGCGTCCATGGTGGTGGAGAAGCTCCCGGTGGTGATCCTCCCCTCCGGCAGGGTGCCGGGAAGAGTTCTCTTGGTGCTCCCGATCTTGGAAGCGGCGGCGGCGGCGGAACAGAGATGGGATCGCGAAAAGAAGTCCTGTTTCGAGGGTTATGGGGAACCCTTTAAATATATGCCAAAGTAGGGCACCGGGGGGCTCTCGGGGGGCCGAGGCGCCCCCCCCCCCCCGGCGCGGCCCAGGGGGGGCGCCCACAGGGCGCCTGGAGCCCCTGTGGCCCCCCAGGCTGCCCTTCGGACGCAGTGTTGTTTCCGATACGCTGATTTTTTATATATATTTTTTTGGATTTTTCTGGGCAGTTCTCGAAACGTGAAAACCTGAAATACAAAAACAGCCGAAAACAGAAACTGGCACTAGGGTGCACTGAATTAGTAAGTTAGTCCAAATATGATCAAAAGTGTATGGAAGTGTATGAATATCATAGCAATATCACCCAAAAGTGGCATGGAGCAAGCAGAAATTATAGATACGTTTTGGATTTATCAACATCCTCAAGCTTAATTCCTGCTCGTCCTCGAGTAGGTAAATGATAACAAGAATAATTTCCGTGGTGACATGCTATTAACCATATAGGACATTCTCATAGTCATATGACAAAAGCTTACTGAGACAATGATTCTAAAGTAATTAAGTTGTCTCAAGAGAAAATCACAAATGACTGAAAGTTTTACAACATGAAACTGAAACATCAAAAAGATTTGCAATGAACATGATGTGAAAATATGATAAAGTGATATCTAGCTTGCCCCCTTTAGTGATGCAAAACATAAGTGCAGGGGCACCTTCAAGGTTTAAGTGATGACTAGATACAATTATTTCAGAATAAACGATATCACAATCATGCAAAAGACAATGCTACTTTGGGACAATGCACATTACATTCAGAATGACAATCATGCTCTCAGTAGTTGGTGCTTGAAGTGCTAGAGCTTTTTATTTTGAAACATGGAAGCAATTGTGTCAACGGTAGTAGTACTTCATATGTGTCATGTATAAAACATCTTATAAGTTGCAAGCCTCATGCATCGAATACCAATAGTGCTCGCTCCTTGTCCTAATTAGCTCGGATCCCCATGGGTTATCATTGCATTGCATATGTTTTAACCAAGTGTCACAAAGGGGTACCTCTATGCCACATGTACAAAGGTCCAAGGAGATAGATCGCATTTGATTTCTCGTTTTTGATAGATCTCAACTTGAGGACATCCATACCGGGACAACATAGAAAATAGATGATGGACTCCTCTTTAATGCATAAGCATATTCTCATGAGAGATTGAGGATTAAGGTCCAAGCTAAAACTTCCACCATGATGCATGGCTTTGGTTGGCGGCCCAATGTTCTTCTCTAACAATATGCATATTAATTCAAACCATGGTAAATCACCCTTACTTCAGACAAGACGAACATGCATAGCAACTCACATGATATTCAACAAAAGTGTGATAGTTGATGGCGTCCCCAGAAACATGGTTACCGCTCAGCAAGCAACTCATAAGAAATAAGATACATAGGCAACATATTCTTTACCACAATAGTTTTTAGGCTACTTTCCCATGAGCTATGTATTGCATGGTTAATTTGCTTAGTGCAGGTGTCGGTTAGTAAAAGACTGGGAGCAACCAACTAAGAGAGCAATGACGGTCATAATCATGCAGAGCGACAAAGCAATATTGAACCAGGCATGGTAGTTATATCGCTACTTAGAAACAAAAGATCATCAAGGCTTGATAGACTTTCTTTACGGTCTTGAATATGCGTGAGCATACTCCAAGTCAATCAAAATAAATTCTCGAAGGAAGATATTACTAAACCATACCACATCATAGGCAAACAAACCAAGTTGGTACTCCAATGACACATTGGGAATCCCCCAGCTATTTGATATTAACCATAAGAAAACCTGAACTACTAAGCACCATTATGAAAATAGCATCTTTATCATAGACACATTAACCAATGCAACGGAAGCAAACTCTCTTAATAAGGTGAGCATGGTAATTAAAGAGAGTTCAAGCAACCAACTAAATAAAAGCTCTTGAAAAGATAAGCATGAATACTAAGAGCAAAGCACGATAGTAGCTATTAAAAGACAAAGAACACACACAGCATAGATAGACATGAAAATTCTATGTAATGTTCTAGGTAGAGGTGTAGTGTGTTTCTCTCCCACATAAAGGAATGCTGGGTTCCGACTCGTTATGAAAAACTAAAAGGAAAACTAAAAGCAAGACGCTCCAAGCATAGCACATAACACATGAAGTGATAAAAATATAGTGAAACGAAAGACGAATTGATAATGTTGATGGAGAAGGGGATGCACGGGGGGCATCCCCAAGCTTAGACGCTTGAGTCTCCTTGAATATTTCTTGGGGGTGCACGGGGGCATCCCCAAGCTTGAGCGCTTGACACTCCTGAATCTTTTTATCATCTTCCCTCGCACACTTGAAAACTCTCTTCATACACAACTCATCATAATCTGATTAGCGAGGTTAGTACCCTTAATAAAATAATTATACCTTGCTGGAAATAAGGATATTCTTGAAGTTCTACTGTTTCTCAAGATTGCCAAAAGGTTTTTGCAAAGAAAAAACAAGTTTTTAATTTGCAAAGTGAAGGTAAGGCAAAACAGGACAGAATCTGTGAAAAACAGAACAGCAGGCAGTAATTGACCTGTTCGGGATACTTCTGCAACTCAAATCAAAAAACTCAGAACTGACGCACGAAAGACAATTATATAGAGAACTCTTTCGAAAAAATTCAGACCAAAAAGATGATCTGGTGATTTTATACGAATTTTTCTATCCAAGGACAGAATCTGTTTCCTGGACAGCACCTCACAACTTTTGAACTTTCTAGCAATCAGAGGCTATACTTGGCACAAATATGAAAAGCAAAGATACAATGATGATGCTACAGCAGTAAACAACATCAAGACACAACAAAAGCAAAAAAATTATTCATGTGGGCTGCCTCCCAAAAGCGCTTTCTTTTATGCCTTTAAGCTAGGCATAATGCATAGATCAAGTTTTATCAAGAGTAAAAGAATAGCTAGCCCGTACAACGGACTCAAAAGGTAACTTGACCTTCTTACGAGGGAAGTGTTCCATCCCTTTCTTGAGAGGAAACTGAAATTTTATATTACCCTCTTTCATGTCAATGACAGCACCAACGGTGCGCAAAAAGGGACGTCCCAAAATAATTGGACATGAAGGATCACATTCAATATCCATAATAGTGAAATCAACGGGCACATAGTTATCATTGACAACAATAAGAACATCGTCGATCCTCCCCAAAGGTTTCTTTATGGAAGAATCAACGAGAAGAACACCAAAAGAACAAGAATCATAAGGTTTCAATTTAAGCATATCATATATCCTTTTGGGCATAACAGAGGTACTAGCACCAACATCACATAATGCATAACACGAGAAGTCATTCAAATTAATTTTTATCATAGGATCCCAACCATCTTCTAGCTTTCTAGGTATGGAGGCTTCTACTCTAAGTTTCTCCTCCCTAGCTTTGATGAGAGCATTAGTGATATGCTCGGTGAAGGCAAGGTTAAGCGTGCTAGTGCGGGGATCTCTAGACATCTTGTGAAGGAAATCAATAACTTCTGTAAGAGTGCAATTATCAAAATCAAGGTCACGAGCATCAAGTAAAGTGGTAGTGGTGTCCTTAAGGCTCACCTGTTTGGTAGTTTCTATAGCATCACCATTAATAGGTCCATTGGGACCAGGAGTACATTGGGTGCTAAGAGTGTGAACATCCTCAATAACTTGGATAGTAGCAACAGTGTGGTGGGTAGGAAGGCTCTTAATTCTTTCCTCTTCCTCCCTTTCTCTAGCCCATCTCTCTTTAAGCTTAGCCATCATCCTAATATTTTCATTAATTTGTACTTGAGTAGCATTAATAGGGATGACTTCCTTCTCCTTAAGTGAAGAAGTTTCAATTTTTAGCAATTTTAACTCATTGGCTAAATGGTCTACCTTAAAAGAAAGATCATCTAGTTTATGTAGTTTCTCTTCTACATTCTTATTAAAGGCTTTTTGGGTAGTGATGAAATCTCTAAGCATGGTCTCTAGTTCAGTATTGAAGTTCTTGGTACTAGGATAAGCATTGTTGTTCCCATAAGAGTTAGAGGGGAACGGTCTAGAATTGTTACCAAAGTTACTCCTATAAGCATTGTTGTTGAAATTGTTTCTAGAGATAAAGTTCACATCTACTTGTTCTTGAGCAATCAAGGAATTTAAAGGAACATCATGAGGATCAACATTAGATTGCTTCGAAAGTAGAGACATGATCAAGTCAACTTTTTCATTGAGGGAGGAAATCTCCTCGACAGAGTTTACCTTCCTACCTGTTGGAGCGCGTTCGGTGTGCCATTGGGAATAGTTGGTCATCATCTCATCGAGAAGCTTTGCGGCAGCACCAAGTGTAGTTGACATAAAGGTTCCTCCCGCGGCCGAGTCTAACAAGTTCCACGAGGTAAAGTTCAAGCCTGCATAAAAAGTTTGGATAACCATCCAAGTAGTCAAACCGTGAGTAGGGCAGTTTTTGATAAGAGATTTCATATGTTCCCAAGCTTGGGCAACGTGTTCATTATCCAATTGTTTAAAATTCATGATGTTACTTCTAAGTTGGATAATTTTAGCAGGTGGATAGTATTTTCCGATAAAAGCATCTTTGCACTTGTCCCATGTCAGGACCCCGATCCTAAGTCACACCGATCTAGCTGTAACACGTCATATCACTTTGCGGCCTCACGCACGGTAACCCCACGGGTGCCACCTTACCTGGCCCGGGACCGTGTGCGCATTTTGGCACACGTATATGACAGTGTCGCTAGCATCCATATGACAGAGAACCCGGGCCGACATGGCTAGTTATAAACCAAAAGTGGCATTAAATTACAGAGACAGGCATCCATGACCCAGCAACGAACGTGTCGGTCATCAACGTATGAACCCAAGTCGTAGCAAGCTACATGGACTTAAAGGAACAACGCGTGACATTTCCCCTAAGGGACAGACACAGGAACGAAGAAGGACACATGCCGGCCAGCCTACGTGTTCCGAGCAGTAGCAAGCTACCAAGGCTCATTGGAATCACTAGGAGGCATTTCCCTGTAAGGTAGGCTACCAAAGGAAAACAACTAGGTGTCGGATCCCACACATACCAAGCATTTCAATCATACACGCAATATGCTCAATATGTGCAAATACAACATTGCATCACAACATAACTCTATGACTCAAAGTACTTTATTTAAAAGGCTCCAAGAGCCATAGATAACATATCCATACAGGTAGGGGTCACATGACCCAACACTCAAGTCATACAGTCATACAAACACAAGCGGAAGCTACATGTCTGAGTACAGACAACTTAGAAAATAAAACAGGCTTGGTGTAGCCTGGCTATCTACAAGGCCCTTCACAAGCTCCAGATCACCGTCTGGGTGTCAAGCTACTCGTTGACGTCAACGTCTATGTAGAACCCATCAGCAGGGGCAGGGTTCTCCTCTGCAACAGTTATTAAGCAAACATGAGTACAAAGGTACTCAGCAAGTCTTACCACAGAACCTATCATACATGCAACATTATCAAGGGGGTAGTGGAGTTTATAGCAGAATGCCAGCTTTGACCTTTGCTAACCTATACTACAACTCTCAACGGATTGCAAGATGTTATTACGAACACGAGTCCACTACTCACCACATCAATACACTACCGAGGATCCTCTTCCGTCATCCTACGGAAGGGCCATCCACGGCACTCACACTTATCTTGAGGCTTTTAGTAGTAACCATCAACTTGTCTATGAACTGTAAGAGCAACCAAGTAGTTCGTACCGCGAACAACGGCTATTCGAATAGATTGATAACCCTGCAGGGGTGTACCTCTTCACACACGCTTCCACCACTTATCGCCGTTTACTCGGCGTGTACTCGGCAACCTTCAAGCGGAAGCCCAGCGAGGGTGTCGGCCACGACCTGACTAACTACTCAAGTCTCTCGTCCAGGTTTATCGCATATTTGGGTTCCATCCGTGGGGAGATCCGGCCGGGGTGTCGCTCACGGCCCCAAACGATGTGTACAGGGTTCCCGAGTCACCAAATGGGCAACCGGTATACCGTGCCACGTACCTATCGCATCACAACCCACCCCGAGGGTCAGCATTGTGCACGACCTCCAGTAAGCTATAAACACCAGAAACTAGTTGCAACTCCTGGACAGAGATCAAGGGTAATTAATAAGCCGAGAGGGTCAATTAAGGATCCCAATGTGTGGTAGTAGCTGTAACTTGAACCACACATACAGATCTCGGGTCCTATGGACGATTCCAATGAAACAACCCACCATGTACTCCTACATGGCCTTTCATCGATACCTTTACCAAGCGTATTCCACACTTCCTTCTCTTTATCGGTAAGATCATTTCACTCTGATCCATCACCCAGATGAATCAGACCAGACACAACTCTAAGCATAGCAGGCAACATAAACAAATAGCATGGTGGATCACACATCACATGGCTCAATCAACTCCTACACATGCTAGTGGGTTTCAACTATTTACTGTGGCAATGACAGGTCATGCAAGGGAATAAGGTTGAACTACCGCAGCAAGTAGCAGTTCACGCGTTGTTGCCTTAATGCAGTAAAAGAGAGCAGGAGCGAGAAGATTGGGTTTGTATCGGAATGATCAATGATTGCTTGCCTGACAAGGTAGTTGTCGGGTACTGCTCTTCAACTGGATACGCAGCAGTATCCTCGGGAGCAGGACCTAACACAGGGAATACCGACGATACAATCATTAACAAACAAATGCAACAATATGATGCATGCTCATGACATGGCAAGATGCATGTGTGTTGGCTAATGTAACTAAAACCAGAAGGGTTTGAACCTATTTGAATCAAGGATTCAAATTGAAGTTCAAACTATTATTTAAATAAGTGCATTATCATGTTTTTGATGTAGACAGCAAGTTAATTTGTTCAAACATGCATGAAACCAGTGCCATCAGAAAGATTGGATTTTTCTGATCATTTTTCATATATAAATGTTTTCCATCTGAGCTATGGTTGATTATATATGATTTTTAGAAGTTTTGGGTATTTTCTGGAATTTCCTGAATTATTATTAAACCTAAAAATCCCAGAAAAACCTTTACTGCGTCAGCATGACATCATGCTGACGTCAGGCAGTCAACAGGGCCAGTTCAAGAGTTAATTAGAGTTAAACTAAAACTAATTAGCTGTCAGTGGGGCCTGGGCCCACGTGTCAGTGACTAAACTAATTAACTAATTAAATTAAATTAACACCTAAACTAGGTTTGACTTGCGGGCAGGGCCCACATGTCATTGACCCAGGGGGTCAAACCCGTGGTCAAAACAGGTCCAACTCGCCGGCGTTTAGGCGCCGGCGAGGCCAAACGCGGCGGCGTGCTTCGGAAAACGCCTATGGTGCACGGTTCGAGCTGCGGTTGGGTGCGTTGGATAGCCCTTGCTGTTGCGCGTCGGATGGTGGTGGTCGCCGGACCTGGGGTGGCCGGAGACGACGACAACGAGCTCGACGGCGGCGACCGGCGTCGGGCGTGTGTGGAGAAACGGCTGCAGGGGCCTAGGCGATGCGTGCGTAGCACCGTTCGCATCTACGTGCTGCGGTGAGTATGTTGGACGGGTGCCAGTGACCAAATGGTCACCGGAGCATCACCGGCGGCGAGCACGGCGGCGGTGCGTGCGGGCGAGCTTCGTGCAGTGCGTTACAGGGCAAAAGGGAGCCAACGGAGAGGAGGAGGAGGTAGCTAGGCTCACAGGGGTTGCAGCAAGCACCGGAGCGAGCTCGGGGGTGGTCGGAGCTGAGCAGAACGGCGAGGGGGATCTCCGCGGCCGGAGTTGGGGAAGAAGAGGTCGGGGGCGTCTCCAGGGTGGGCGAGCGCTCGGGGCTCGGCCTGTTCGAAGCAGTCGAGGACGGCGGAGACGATGGACACCAAGGCGAAGCTCAGGGACGACGGTAGACGCGGCTTCTACGACGGTGCGATCACGGCGGCGGCGGCCATGGCGCGGGGAGAGCGGAGGAGAGGAGCTGGGGGGAGGTGGAGGTGTCTGCGGGGTCGAGGAGGACGTGGAGGGTCGAACCATCCCTCCAGGACGGCGAGGGGACGAAGCAGGGCGGCGGGCAGCTGCGTGGCGCGCCGTGCGGTCGCCGTCGAGCACCTGCCTGCCTGCCTGGCCGAGCCAAGCAGCTCGCTGGAGCGGCAGCTGGGCTGGGCCGGCAGGTGGGCCGGGTGGGCGCCAGGTAAGCTTTCTCTCCCTTTTTTTCTATTTTCTTTCTGTTTTATTTCTTTTGCAGCTTTGTTCAATTAATAAAAATGCCTAAACATTTTTATAACTCATAACACTTGTCATACCTGCTGTATATATTATGAACAGTAGGAAACATTATAGTTTATGATTATTTGAGCATTTAAAATATTTTATAGCATTTAAATGCCCAAATTCAAATACCATATGATTTAATCCAAAGCCCTAGATTGTCCTAGAAAAATGTGCACCATTTTTGGCAGAGGTTTAAGACCAAGGCAGAAATGATGAACATTTTGAAGGGCATTTTGGGTACATTGGAAAATATTTTAGCAAACCCTAGTTGTTAGGGGAGGGGTGCTGGGGTTTCTGTTAATCCCATTTCAAGTTTCTTTGAAAGTAAACATGATGCACACTCTAGTCAGGTCCTAATGCAAGTGCTAGCTAGGGATGTGACAACTCACCCCCACTTAAAAGAATCGCGTCCCGAGATTCGGGTTCCTCCGGAAGAGGGTGGGGTACTCAAGTCGAAGACGATCCTCCCTTTCCCAAGTAGCTTCACTCTCGGAATGATGTGACCATTGAACCTTGAGAAACTTGATATTGTGGCGTCGAGTGGTGCGCTCGGTTTGATCAAGAATACGAACGGGGTATTCTCGATATGTGAGATTCTCTTGGAGATCAAGCGTTTCGTGGTCCACTCCGCGGATAGGATCCGAGAAGCAACGCCTGAGTTGCGAAACGTGGAAAACATCATGAACTCTGGAGAGGTGCGGAGGTAGTTCCAATTGGTAGGCAACTTCTCCTCGTTTGGCAAGAATGCGAAAAGGACCGATGTAACGAGGGGCCAATTTGCCTTTGATACTGAAGCGATGGGTTCCCTTAAGAGGAGTAACCCGAAGGTAAGCCTTATCGCCGACTTCAAAAGTCACATCCTTATGATGACTATCATATTGGCTCTTTTGGCGAGACTGGGCTATTTTCAATCTCTCACGAACGATGCGAACTTGTTCTTCTGCTTCCTGAATCATATCCGGGCAAAAGAATTGTCTTTCCCCGGTCTCTGACCAGTTAAGAGGTGTTCGACACCTTCGTCCATATAGAACTTCGAAGGGAGCTTTACCCAAGCTGGCTTGATAACTATTGTTATAAGCGAATTCGGCAAATGGAAGACACTATTCCCATTCCATACCGAAAGAAATGACAGAGGCTCGAAGCATGTCTTCCAGAATTTGATTGACTCGTTCCACTTCACCACTTGACTATGGATGGAAGGCAGTACTGAAAGAGAGATGAGTTCCCATAGCATTCTGGAATCTTTCCCAAAATCGTGAAGTGAAAAGACTTCCACAGTCTGAGTTAATCTCCAACGGTACACCATGAAGTGATACTATTCGAGAGATATATAAGTCTGCTAGCTGGCTAGCGGTAATACTCTCCCGAACAGGCAGGAAATGAGCTACTTTAGAGAGGCGGTCGATAACGACGAAGATAGCATTATTTCCTTTCCTGGACCTGGGAAACCCGGTAATGAAGTCCATACCGACTTTATCCCATTTCCATTCAGGAATAGCTAGAGGTTGAAGGGTGCCAGCAGGCCGTTGATGCTCTGCTTTGACTCGACGACAAACGTCGTAGTTAGCAATGAACTGAGCGATTTCTCTCTTCATCCTAGTCCACCAGAATCTTTGACGTAGGTCTTGATACATTTTGGTACTACCGGGATGAATCGTTAGAGGAGATTCATGAGCCTCCTTAAGAATCATTTGTCGTAGGTGTGGTTTCTTGGGCACCACCAAGCGGTTCTCGAAGTACACTACACCTCGATCATCCATAGAGAAGCTTCTAGCAACTCCGCTAGCAATGTTCTCCTTGATCCGAGATATGCCTTTATCATACCGCTGGGCAACTATGATTTGATCCATAAGGGTAGGTTTCGCCACCAAGGTGGAAAGGAATCCTCGAGGAACAATGTGAAGGTTAAGCTTACGAAATTCCTCGTGGAGAAGTGGTTGACTTTGTTGTAACATTAAATTGTTACAATATGACTTACGACTTAGTGCATCAGCCATGACATTGGCCTTTCCAGGAGTGTAAGTGATTCCTAAGTCGTAGTCGGTGAGCAACTCAACCCAACGTCTTTGCCTGAGATTTAGATCCGGTTGAGTGAAAATATACTTCAAACTTTGGTGATCAGTGAAGATTTCACAGCGATTACCAAGGAGGTAATGTCGCCATGTTTTGAGTGCATGGACTACAGCTGCAAGCTCTGGATCATGAGTAGGATAGTTATCCTCATGTGGACGCAACTGTCGGGATGCGTATGCAATCACTTGACGATCTTGCATGAGAATGCAACATAGTCCTTATCGCGAGGCGTCGCAATAGATTATAAAATCCTTGGAAAAATCTAGTGGTACCAGTACAGGTGCAGATGTCAGACGTCTTTTCAGTTCCTGAAAACTGGACTCGCACTATGGGGTCCACTCAAACTTTTTATCTTTCTTGAGGAGTTCGGTTAGAGGTTTAGCAACCTTGGAGAAGTTCTCGACGAAACGTCGGCAATAGCTCGCTAAGCCAAGAAAACTCCTAACTTGCTTGACCGATTCAGGGGGAGTCCAATCAAGTACGGCTTGAACTCGCTCGGGATTGACAACAATACCTTTGCCAGAGATCACATGACCTAGATAGGTTACTTCTGGCACCCAAAATTCACATTTAGAGAATTTGGCATAAAGACGGTGCTCTCGAAGTTTCGTCAATACCAGCCTTAAATGCTCGGCATGATCTTCCTTGTTCTTGGAGAAAATGAGTATATCATCGAGGTATACCACGACGAATTTATCCAAATACTCCATGAATATAGAATTCATTAACCGAGAAAAGGTAGCTGGGGCATTGGTTAATCCGAAGGACATGACGGTGTACTCATATTGGCCATAACGAGTAACGAAAGCCGTTTTAGGAATGTCCCCGTTCTTGATTTTGATTTGATGGTAGCCCAACCTCAAATCCATCTTAGAGAAGACTGAGGATCCAGCGAGCTGATCATACAGGTCATTGATCCTGGGGAGCGGATACTTATTCTTTATGGTGACCAGATTGACAGGTCGGTAATCTACAACCATCCGCTCCGTTCCATCCTTCTTCTTAACGAAGAGGACGGGGCAAGCCCAAGGGGAAGAACTAGGACGGATGAAACCCTTTTGCAAGGACTCATCGAGTTGTTTCTTTAGCTCAGCTAATTCTAGTGGTGCCATCTTATAAGGTCTCCTAGAAATTGGGACAGTTCCAGGGATAAGATCTATCACGAACTCGACATCTCTGTCAGGTGGAACTCCTGGCAGTTCTTCTGGAAAAACATCCGGAAAGTCACGGACTACCGGGATATCTTCGAGTTCTGGTAGGGGGCTGGCATTAAGAGAGTAGAGCTGACGTTCAGCCATTCGAGTCAAGACATTAACTATCTTGCCGGATGGATGTGTAAGTTGAACGGTCCTAGTAAAGCAATCAATTTTGGCGTAATGGGTTGTCATCCAATCCATACCCAAAATGATATTTATGTCCGAGGACTTGAGAGCGATTAAAGATGCAAGGAAAACAAGTCTATCGACAAGGATTTCATTTCCATGGCTTACCCTAGAGGTTTGCCACTTTGAACCAGGAGTTTGAATAACCATGGAAGTAGGCATGTCACAAAAAGTCATGTTATGCAATCAAGCATAGCTCTCAGATATGAACGAATGGGATGCTCCAGTATCGAAAAGAACAGATGCCGGATGGCAGTTTACGAGAAGAGTACCAAGGACGACGTTAGGATCCTCATAAGCTTCTTCGGCAGAAACATAGTTGACATGACCACGTGCAGTGGGGATTGGCTTGACATAGTTCACCTTGCCGGTTGGCTTACCACGGCCAACGGGTTTTCCTGGCTGATTCTGGGGACAATCATGCATGTAGTGTCCCGGTTCTCCACACTTGAAACATGTCACAGTGGTGGTGCGTGGAGCAAAGTTGGAGGGTGGACCTCCATAGGTCTTAGCAGGTGCAAACTGTTGAGTTGGGCGAGGCGCCTCATAGGATGGCCTCGGTGTGTACTTGGGTGGTAGAGCAGTGTTAGGAACCCACACACGGCGCTTGTGAGAGCCAGAGCCAGATGAGGAACCAAAGTCTCGAGTATGCTTGCGGGTGTCCTCGAAGTCGGTCTGGCCTGTCTCAGCACTGATAGCCTTGTTAACCAACTTTTGGAAGGAAGTGCACTCGTGCAGACGTAGATCTCGATGAAGTTTAGGGCTGAGTCCCTTGCGGAACCTCGCCTGTTTCTTGGCATCGGTGGATACTTCCTCAGGTGCATAGCGTGCCAGATTACCAAACTCACGACTATAGCCATCCACAGTTAAACGGCCCTGGGTGAAATTGCAGAATTCCTCCCGCTTGCGATCCATGAGACCTTCCGGAATATGGTGTTCACGGAATGCCTCACTGAACTCAACCCAGGTAGTGACTTGGCCAGCAGGATGCATAGCCTCAAAGTTTTCCCACCAAAGACTGGCAGGGCCCTCAAGATGGTAGGCGACGTAGATAACCTTGTCAGCTTCGGCCACACGGGCAGAGTGTAGCTTGTGGGTGATACTACGTAGCCAGTCATCAGCATCCAGAGGTTCAGTGGAGTGATGGAACTTTGGTGGACACATCTTGATAAAATCGTGGATTGACACCACGTCATTCCTCTGGCGGAACCTAGTGTTCTGCTCTATGCGTTCCAGCAGACGGTTGGTCTCTCTCTTGTTCCGTTCTGCTTCAAGCATAACTTCAACCAAAGAGGGTGGCTGGGGCAGATTTCCATCTCTAGCCCCACTAGGCTCACCCTGCTCCTGAGCAGCAGGAGTGTTGCGAGTGTTGACCATCCTAGGAAAACAAAACAACGGTTTAGACAAGGATGGCAAAATTTTGACATAGAAGTGCAGAATGTAATGGATGACACAGAATGCAGAGATGTTCATCCGTACGACATGGTAATATAGGAACTGCTATATATACACCAGTGGTCATACACACCATACAAAGTTTAGTACAAGCCAAGGCTAAAGTACAACTGCGGTGAAAGACGATACATCCCATCAGAGGCATTCCAAGCTCCTATACATTATTTAACTACACCTCCGGAATTCAGTACACACTAAGTCATATTCCACAAGACGCGCAGGACTGTGGAAATACAACTACTACAATACTACTACTACCACGGACTAGCTCAGACATTCGCGTAGTAATCCTCGTAAAGATTACCACCGTAGCCTGGAAGTGGTACAGACGGATCTTGGAACTCACGAGCACTCGAAGGCTGTGGACCATAGGGGCATGGGTGTGGTCTCGGTCCCGATGCTGGTGGTAACCGACGCCCACGTGGAGGTGTAATACCCCCAACGTCACGCCAATCCATGCGATCAGGCAGACGAGTCCGCACGGGGTACAAATCCCGCATGTCCAGATATCCGGCATGCACAGCAGGTGCAAGCCATGTCAAAGTAGTCCAGTGAGCGGCTCGAGTGTTATACAGCTCCATTCGGAGGGCACGGACCTCACGGTCCCTATCCTCCAACATCTGAACAGTAGTCTGAAGCAGTGGCTCTTCATGAGCAGCATCAGTATACAGACCAGTGTAGTAGCCTTCCTCTCCGGGGAGTGAAGCTGGCATGTAACAGAACTCAGTGTTCAGCAACAGGGCATGCCTAGCACGGAGAATGGTCATCATCCAATAAGCGGCATCCTGCACTGCCATCTCGATGGTAATCCCGAGTCCATAAGACCAATGGATGGGATCATTAGCTCCGGGATATGAGGGGTATATCCGGACTGTGTAGAAATACTGACTTTGATTAAAATCCCGATACTGTTCCTCCACGGTCTATTTAGGATACCAGCGATAACCGGTCTCAGTCATCACACGGACTAGCATGGCCGTGTGACCGGGCACATTAATGCACCGAGTCAAACGAACCACTTGGTGAGGGATGCGGCCAGACATCTGAAACACGAAATAATGCAAAGGCACTAGTGTTTCTGGAAGAAATCGGGCAGCATAACAACTGTAAATGCTCAAACAAAGATTTGAGACATCATACAAATGATAGCATAGCCACTCAAAAATTCCATATCAAGGTTCCGGTTCAACAATCATCATACTAAAAGGATAGAAACTGAACTGAGGCTTGAAACCAACAATCCTAAGAGTCTACGGATTAGTAACACGTGAACCTAGTAAGGATAAGAGGCCTAGTCCTAAATCCCCATAGAAAGAATAGACTGACTCAGATCAGAAGGGCATAAGGTAAAGGAGTAAAAAGAGCCTTACGTTCCCTTCCACAATCAATTCCCCTACATATAACTAAGAATTTTTCTAGACTCAACATCGACCAGTTTGGCTTGAGAAACCTACAGGCAGTCCAGCTCTGATGCCAACGCTGTCAGGACCCCGATCCTAAGTCACACCGATCTAGCTGTAACACGTCATATCACTTTGCGGCCTCACGCACGGTAACCCCACGGGTGCCACCTTACCTGGCCCGGGACCGTCTGCGCATTTTGGCACACGTATATGACAGTGTCGCTAGCATCCATATGACAGAGAACCCGGGCCGACATGGCTAGTTATAAACCAAAAGTGGCACTAAATTACAGAGACAGGCATCCATGACCCAGCAACGAACGTGTCGGTCATCAACGTATGAACCCAAGTCGTAGCAAGCTACATGGACTTAAAGGAACAACGCGTGACATTTCCCCTAAGGGACAGACACAGGAACGAAGAAGGACACATGCCGTCCAGCCTACGTGTTCCGAGCAGTAGCAAGCTACCAAGGCTCATTGGAATCACTAGGAGGCATTTCCCTGTAAGGTAGGCTACCAAAGGAAAACAACTAGGTGTCGGATCCCACACATACCAAGCATTTCAATCATACACGCAATATGCTCAATATGTGCAAATACAACATTGCATCACAACAGAACTCTATGACTCAAAGTACTTTATTTAAAAGGCTCCAAGAGCCATACATAACATATCCATACAGGTAGGGGTCACATGACCCAACACTCAAGTCATACAGTCATACAAACACAAGCGGAAGCTACATGTCTGAGTACAGACAACTTAGAAAATAAAACAGGCTTGGTGTAGCCTGGCTATCTACAAGGCCCTTCACAAGCTCCAGATCACCGTCTGGGTGTCAAGCTACTCGTCGACGTCAACGTCTATGTAGAACCCATCAGCAGGGGCAGGGTTCTCCTCTGCAACAGTTATTAAGCAAACATGAGTACAAAGGTACTCAGCAAGTCTTACCACAGAACCTATCATACAAGCAACATTATCAAGGGGGTAGTGGAGTTTATAGCAGAATGCCAGCTTTGACCTTGGCTAACCTATACTACAACTCTCAACGGATTGCAAGATGTTATTACGAACACGAGTCCACTACTCACCACATCAATACACTACCGAGGATCCTCTTCCGTCATCCTACGGAAGGGCCATCCACGGCACTCACACTTATCTTGAGGCTTTTAGTAGTAACCATCAACTTGTCTATGAACTGTAAGAGCAACCAAGTAGTTCGTACCGCGAACAACGGCTATTCGAATAGATTGATAACCCTGCAGGGGTGTACCTCTTCACACACGCTTCCACCACTTATCGCCGTTTACTCGGCGTGTACTCGGCAACCTTCAAGCGGAAGCCCAGCGAGGGTGTCGGCCACGACCTGACTAACTACTCAAGTCTCTCGTCCAGGTTTATCGCCTATTTGGGTTCCATCCGTGGGGAGATCCGGCCGGGGTGTCGCTCACGGCCCCAAACGATGTGTACAGGGTTCCCGAGTCACCAAACGGGCAACCGGTACATTGTGCCACGTACCTGTCGCATCACAACCCACCCCGAGGGTCAGCGTTGTGCACGACCTCCAGTAAGCTATAAACACCAGAAACTAGTTGCAACTCCTGGACAGAGATCAAGGGTAATTAATAAGCCGAGAGGGTCAATTAAGGATCCCAATGCATGGTAGTAGCTGTAATTTGAACCACACATACAGATCTCGGGTCCTATGGACGATTCCAATGAAACAACCCACCATGTACTCCTACATGGCCTTTCATCGATACCTTTACCAAGCGTATTCCACACTTCCTTCTCTTTATCGGTAAGATCATTTCACTCTGATCCATCACCCAGATGAATCAGACCAGACACAACTCTAAGCATAGCAGGCAACATAAACAAATAGCATGGTGGATCACACATCACATGGCTCAATCAACTCCTACACATGCTAGTGGGTTTCAACTATTTACTGTGGCAATGACAGGTCATGCAAGGGAATAGGGTTCAACTACCGCAGCAAGTAGCAGTTCACGCGCTGTTGCCTTAATGCAGTAAAAGAGAGCAGGAGCGAGAAGATTGGGTTTGTATCGGAATGATCAATGATTGCTTGCCTGACAAGGTAGAATTCGGGTACTGCTCTTCAACTGGATACGCAGCAGTATCCTCGGGAGCAGGACCTAACACAGGGAATACCGACGATACAATCATTAACAAACAAATGCAACAATATGATGCATGCTCATGACATGGCAAGATGCATGTGTGTTGGCTAATGTAACTAAAACCAGAAGGGTTTGAACCTATTTGAATCAAGGATTCAAATTGAAGTTCAAACTATTATTTAAATATGTGCATTATCATGTTTTTGATGTAGACAGCAAGTTAACTTGTTCAAACATGCATGAAACCAGTGCCATCAGAAAGATTGGATTTTTCTGATCATTTTTCATATATAAATCTTTTCCATCTGAGCTATGGTTGATTTTATATGATTTTTAGAAGTTTTGGGTATTTTCTGGAATTTCCTAAATTATTATTAAACCTAAAAATCCCAGAAAAACCTTTACTGCGTCAGCATGACATCATGCTGACGTCAGGCAGTCAACAGGGCCAGTTCAAGTCAAACTTGACCAGTGGGTCCCTCATGTCAGTGTCACAGCTAATTAACTGAGTTAATTAGAGTTAAACTAAAACTAATTAGCTGTCAGTGGGGCCTGGGCCCACGTGTCAGTGACTAAACTAATTAACTAATTAAATTAAATTAACACCTAAACTAGGTTTGACTTGCGGGCAGGGCCCACATGTCATTGACCCAGGGGGTCAAACCCGTGGTCAAAACAGGTCCAACTCGCCGGCGTTTAGGCGCCGGCGAGGCCAAACGCGGCGGCGTGCTTCGGAAAACGCCTATGGTGCACGGTACGAGCTGCGGTTCGGTGCGTTGGATAGCCCTTGCTGTTGCGCGTCGGATGGTGGTGGTCGCCGGACCTGGGGTGGCCGGAGACGACGGCAACGAGCTCGACGGCGGCGACCGGCGTCGGGCGTGTGTGGAGAAACGGCTGCAGGGGCCTAGGCGATGCGTGCGTAGCACCGTTCGCATCTACGTGCTGCGGTGAGTATGTTGGACGGGTGCCAGTGACCAAATGGTCACCGGAGCATCACCGGCGACGAGCACGGCGGCGGTGCGTGCGGGCGAGCTTCGTGCAGTGCGTTACAGGGCAAAAGGGAGCCAACGGAGAGGAGGAGGAGGAGGTAGCTAGGCTCACAGGGGTTGCAGCAAGCACCGGAGCAAGCTCGGGGGTGGTCGGAGCTGAGCAGAACGGCGAGGGGGATCTCCGCGGCCGGAGTTAGGGAAGAAGAGGTCGGGGGCGTCTCCAGGGCGGGCGAGCGCTCGGGGCTCGGCCTGTTCGAAGCAGTCGAGGACGGCGGAGACGATGGACACCAAGGCGGAGCTCAGGGACGACGGTGGACGCGGCTTCTACGACGGTGCGATCACGGCGGCGTCGGCCATGGCGCGGGGAGAGCGGAGGAGAGGAGCTGGGGGGGAGGTGGAGGTGTCTGCGGGGTCGAGGAGGACGTGGAGGGTCGAACCATCCCTCCAGGACGGCGAGGGGACGAAGCAGGGCGGCGGGCAGCTGCGTGGCGTGCCGTGCGGTCGCCGTCGAGCACCTGCCTGCCTGCCTGGCTGAGCCAAGCAGCTCGCTGGAGCGGCAGCTGGGCTGGGCCGGCAGGTGGGCCGGGTGGGCGCCAGGTAAGCTTTCTCTCCCTTTTTTCTATTTTCTTTCTGTTTTATTTCTTTTGCAGCTTTGTTCAATTAATAAAAATGCCTAAACATTTTTATAACTCATAACACTTGTCATACCTGCTGTATATATTATGAACAGTAGGAAACATTATAGTTTATGATTATTTGAGCATTTAAAATATTTTATAGCTTTTAAATGCCCAAATTCAAATACCATATGATTTAATCCAAAGCCCTAGATTGTCCTAGAAAAATGTGCACCATTTTTGGCAGAGGTTTAAGACCAAGGCAGAAATGATGAACATTTTGAAGGGCATTTTGGGTACATTGGAAAATATTTTAGCAAACCCTAGTTGTTAGGGGAGGGGTGCTGGGGTTTCTGTTAATCCCATTTCAAGTTTCTTTGAAAGTAAACATGATGCACACTCTAGTCAGGTCCTAATGCAAGTGCTAGCTAGGGATGTGACATCCCATGAATCTATGCTATTTCTAGGCAAAGACTGAAACCAAATCTTAGCTCCTCCTCTCAAGGAGAAAGGAAAAAGCTTAAGCTTAACAATATTACCATCTATTTCTTGGTACTTTTGCATATCACAAAGTTCTACAAAGTTGTTCAAGTGTAAATCAGCATCATCTCCAGCACCGGAGAATTGTTCTCTCATGACTAAGTTAAGTAAAGCAGGTTTAATTTCATATGAAGGTGCTGAAGTGGCAGGTGTAGTGATAGGTGTGCTGATAAAGTCATCGTTGTTGTGACTAGTGAAGTCACACAACTTGGTGTTCTCGATGGAACCCATAGTAGCAAGCAAGCAAGATAACTATTTTTGTGATTTTCGATAAAAGGAACTAAAGCAATAATAAAAGGTAAACTAACAAGACTAAAAAGCAAAGGTAAAAGATAGCATGCAACTCCCCTATCCTGAAGAGTGGAGTCCCCAGCAACGGCGCCAGAAAATACTCCTTGATGGGCCTCGAACCCCTCGTTGGTTACCCCAAGTGGAAGGTGTAAGATGCAGTAAGTAGAAGTGTTTTCCCCTAGCAAAGATGCCAAGGATCGAATCCCCAGAGACTCCTAGGTTCAACAGGTAGGTGTCAACTACTAACAGTGCAATTAGCAATCAACGTGGACCTGCACACAGATACAAATAACTTTGCTCCCAACGAGTACAGAGAGGTTGTCAATCTCTCCGGCCTTGTAGTTCACAAAGGGTTAAAAGCAATATGATAGTAGTGATAGATAGTGTTTTGCAATAGTAAGTAAATAGCGAAAAGTAAACAGTGGATGTGATCAATGATGGTAATATGGACCGGAGTCTCATGATGTTCACTAGTGATGTCTCTCTCCCAAAAGACGATAAAACAGCTATGTGAGGTAAACAAATTACAGCTGGGCAATTGACAGGACCCACGAGCGCATACAAATGCTGATTACATTGCAAGAAAGGTTGAGGTTCAAAGCATGGGCGGTACACCAAAGTAAGTAGACCGAAATCCATCAATATCTACTACTAATCATCCACCTTGAGATATCTATCCAGAACATCTCGCTGGTATTAAGTTGCGAGTCCCACCCATAGTGTAAACTCAATGCAACAGACAACTGCATTAAAAGAACTTTGCGTAGAGTAAACAATCCTTGCACCCGCGGGCACAAGCACCGTTGTTTTCCCCCTTGTGGCAACAGCACATCCCCTAGACTCATGTTTCTATCACTCAAGCTAGTCATCGAGGGGCATGAACCCACAATCGAGCATAACGTTCCCTCTTGGAGTCACTACTTACTACTCGGCCAAAGCAATAAATAACAACGGAGAACATGCAAGAATTACTTATGAACTAAAATATAAAAGAGGTGAATCAAATATATTACTCAAGATCAATCTGAACATAATCTCATAATCCATCGGATCCCAGCAAACTCAACATAGCAACGGCATAAGGATTACATAGGTGCCTCGATCATGTAGGGCAGCTCACGAGGACTAATTAGTGAAGCACAAGAACGGGAGGAGAACATCACATAGCTACTGGTCATGGACTCATGGTCCAAGGGAGACTACTCACGAGTCATCCGGGAGGCGTCCATGGTGGTGGAGAAGCTCCCGGTGGTGATCCTCCCCTCCGGCAGGGTGCCGGGAAGAGTTCTCCTGGTGCTCCCGATCTTGGAAGCGGCGGCGGCGGCGAAACAGAGATGGGATCGCGAAAAGAAGTCTTGTTTCGAGGGTTATGGGGAACCCTTTAAATATATGCCAAAGTAGGGCACCGGGGGGCTCTCGGGGGGCCGAGGCGCCCCCCCGGCGTGGCCCAGGGGGGGGGGCGCCCACAGGGCGCCTGGAGCCCCTATGGCCCCCCAGGCTGCCCTTCGGACGCAGTGTTGTTTCCGATACGCTGATTGTTTATATATTCTTTCTGGATTTTTCTGGGCAGTTCTCGAAACGTGAAAACCTGGAATACAAAAACAGCCGAAAACAGAAACTAGCACTGGGGTGCACTGGATTAGTAAGTTAGTCCAAATATGATCAAAAGTGTATGGAAGTGTATGAATATCATAGCAATATCACCCAAAAGTGGCATGGAGCAAGCAGAAATTATAGATACGTTTTGGACGTATCAACTGGGACGTGGAGGGCTGGAGTGAGCCACATGCTGTGCTTCTGAAGTCCCCAGGCCGGCTGCAGCAGTCCCCGAGCCAGGTTCTGACCCGGGCCAGGTGCTGGTGCAGCAATCCCTTGGCCGCCCGTTGGCGCTGCAGTTCCTCGGCCGCCTCTTGGAGCTCCTGAGCAGGCCTCAGCAGTCCCCGGGCCGGATTCCGAAGTCCCCAGGCCGGGTGTTGGTGCGGTAGTCACTGGGCCGGGTGCTGGCGCAGCAGTCCCCGGGCCGGCTGCTGGGGTCTTTGGGCCGTCTTCTCCAGGGTCGGCTGGCATGGAGATTGATTCTGACTCTGGTGACGGCTGGATAGATGGTTTCCGCAAGCATTGGAGGGACACGGCGGCTCGTATTGCTTGCTGAGTTGATCCAATTCGTGCCAAAGCATCAGCCTGAATGTTGTCAGCTCGTGGTATGTGGAGGAACTCGCAGCCGTCAAAATTCCCACTGATTTGCTGGACCAGGAAGCGGTAACTTGCCTTGTTCGCATCTTTGGCGTCCCAATCACCAGAGGACTGTTGGAACACCAAGTCCGAGTCACCATAGCACAACACTCGGCGGATGCCAATCTCTTTGGCCATCAGGAGCCCGTGAATGAGTGCCTTGTACTCGACCACGTTGTTGGAGGCGGCAAAGTGGATTTACAAGGTGTACTTGAGCTTGTCGCTCTTGGGGGAGGTAAGGATGATGCCGGCTCCCAAGCCAGTGCGCATCTTTGATCCATCAAAGTGCATCCGCCAATGGGTTGAATCTGGAGCAGGCGGCAGGTACTGGTTCTCTGCCCAGTCGACGAGGAAGTCGGCCAGCGCTTGTGACTTGATGGTGGTGCGGGCCTGGTAGAAGATGGTGAAGGGGGCCAGCTCAATGGCCCACTTTGCCACTCGGCCTGAAGCATCTCTGTTGCCCATGATTTCAGCAAGTGGGGCTATGCATACGACCGTGATCGGATGCCCTTGGAAGTACTGCTTGAGTTTCTTAGCGGCAAAGTACACACCATAGCACATCTTCTAGTAATGGGGATAATTCTGCATGGAAGCTAACAACACCTCGCTCCAGTAATATACAAGCCTTTGGACAGGCAAGGCTCTGCCGTCCTCTGGGCGCTTGACCACAGTCATAGTGCTGACCACCCGGCTGGTGGCGGCTATGTAAAGGAACATGGGTTCCTTGTCTGTTGGCGCCGCCAGGACAGGCGGCATGGACAACACTTTCTTGAGCTGGTGGAAGGCTTCGTCCGCCTTGTCATTCCACTCAAAACAGGTGGTCTTCTTCATCAACTGGTACAAAGGGAGTGCCTTCTCGCCTAGCCGGCTGATGAATTGGCTGAGCGATGCCAAGCACCCAGTAAACTTCTGGACGTCTCGTATGCGGGTTGGCCTCTCCATCCTCTCGATGGCCTTGATCTTTGCTGGGTTGCACTCAATGCCGTGTTCAGACACCAGAAAGCCAAGGAGCTGGCCTGCTGGTACCCCGAAGACGCACTTCTCTGGGTTCAGCTTGATCTGAAAGTGGTGCAGGTTTTCAAAGGTCTCTTGGAGATCCTCTAAGAGAGTTCCCCGCATCTCCGTCTTCACCACGATATCGTCCACGTAAACGTGGGCGTTTCTGGCAAGTTGCTTGAGGAGATACTTCTGCATACAACGCTGAAAGATGGCGCCGACATTTCTCAATCTAAACGTCATAGTCAGGTAGCAGAAGGCACCAAATGGCGTGAGGAAGGCGGTCTTTAGGCGGTCGGCCTGATCCAGTTTGATCTACTGGTATCCGGAATAGGCATCAAGGAATGACAGCAGCTCGCATGCGGCCGTGTAGTCGATCACTTGATCTATTCGCGGCAGAGCAAACGGATCTTTAGGACAAGCTTTGTTGAGGCTGGTGTAGTCAGTGCACATGCGCCATTTGTTTTTCTTCTTTAGTACCAAGACACGGTTGTAGAGCCACTCTGGGTAGAACACTTCCATAATGAAGCCGGATGCTAGCAGGCGGGCGACTTCTTCTCCAACAACCCTCCTTTTCTCTTCTGACAGGCGGCGAAGCGGCTGCCTGACCGGCTTCGCGTCTTATCTTACATGCAACTTGTGCTCGGCGAAATCCGTCGGGACACCCGGCATGTCCTTGGGGGATCATGCAAAGATGTCCCGATTCTCACGGAGGAAATCGACGAGCTCGCTTTTCTATTTGTTGTCTAGGTTTGACCCTATGACAACAAATCGCTTCGGGTGTGACGGGTCCACAGCAATCATCTTGGTTTCCTTGGCCGGCTGGAATAAGACTTGGGGTTCCGCCTCCTGGGATCGGATGGTATGGCCGGCTGCTCGCCAGCCATTGCCACCAACTGATCAAGGCGGCGCTTCTCTTTAGCTATGACAAGGGACTCGGCCAGCCAGCTGCTGGCAGTGGCTGATACGTCGCAAACGTATCTATACGTTTTGATGTTCTATGCTTGTTTTACACCAATTATTATATGTTTTAAGGGACTAACCTATTAATAGTTGCAAAAGTGCACAAGTTCTTGGTTTCAACTTTGTTGTGCAGGAAATAGGCAAATATGGAAGGAAATAGCTCATTATGGTGAAATCTGGAATTTCCCGGAATCTGTCCCTGCGGAACACATTTCAAAGATCGCTTCGAAACTCCATCAAAAGGACGTCCAATGGAAAAGTCGTAAACTACAAAGTTGTAGAGAATTTCAAACCGAACAATTTGGACATCTTATTCGTCCAGAACGGACAACGGATGCATCCGGCACAGCAGAATTACTGCGGAGGTTCGTGCAGTCTCGGGCCTCCTAAAGTTGGTGTCGTGATTTACTCCAACTCTTACCATACTTGAGGGATTCGGCCAAACCACGACTTTGGAGACTCATTAGGGCTGAGAGGAGTCCCAAGGAAGGTTCTAGAGGTGCCCAAGAGCCCTTGGATCAAAGGGACATCCATCGGAGGGCCAAGGATGATCATCCGAGCTTATATAAGGAGAGGAAAACCCTAATTTTGGGGCAGCCACCAAAAGCCACGAATTTTGCCTCCCCCATGGCCTCATCTCCATGGGGGAGGGCTCATCTACAGCACCAAGAAGCCATGGAGGAAGGGGGCTAAGGGGCGGCGCTCCCCCATGATGGCCGGCCGGCGCAGGAGGAGCCCCCTGCGCCGCCGACGGCCGCCGGCGCCGCCCTGCGCTCCTCCCTGCCCTCTCCGCCTTCTTCACCGCCATCTCCATCACCAACTCCTCCTTGTATTCAGTGGTTCATCCTCCCACAAACCTCTGTATCGTCCTATGTAAACATGATGTTTGATGCTATAACATTTATCCAATGATCTATGTCATGTTTGTGTAGTTTATTTGTCTTTTGATTGCTTGGTTGAACGTCTTTGGTTCATTAGAGTTGTATGTTGATATGGTACTGTCCTTTGGTGTCCATTATATTTGTGCGCGCATGGATCAACACCCTAGGGTTAGTAGTATGTGTAAGAGAAAGGGGGAAGTCCTGCCGGAGTGACAGAAACCTGAGGACGCGAACCGGAACGTTGCACGTATGGGAGTAAGAGGACCATTTACTTAAGGCTATGGTTGGGTATTTTTACCTTAATGTATCTTCTAGTATTTACGGATGTTTGCTAGAGTTCCAATCATAAGTACTTGCAATCATTGGATAGTGAGAGCTTGTTAGCTTTGCCTCTCCCACATAGAAAACTGCATCGAAGACAGTGAACCCGATATGTTTGCTAATTAGTCTTGGACAAAGCCACCACTTTTACCACCACTTTTCCACACTCATGGTTCTGTTATTTTGTGTTACATTATGTTACCTTATTGTTGCAGCAACTAACTTTTACTTAAATGTTCTTTATTATCTTGCAAAGGTATCCTTTCATACCCGTATTGTTTCTAGTTTTATTTTCTTGATAGGGCAAACGTTCGGTGTGCGTAGAGTTGTGTCAATGGTTGATAGAACTTGATAGAATACTTATCCCACCTTTAGCTCCTCGTTGGGTTCGACACTCTTACTTATCGAAAAGGCTACAAACGATCCCCTACACTTGTGGGTTATCAAGATATTTTCTGGCGCCGTTGCCGGGGAGCGATAGCGTGTGGTGAATATTCTTGTGTGCACTTGTTTGCTTTATCAATAAGTAGTTTTTACTTTCAGTTTTAAGTAGTTTTACTTTCAGTTTGAGTTGCTTGCTATCTTTAGTTATGGGTAGAAAGCACGAATTACAAAAAAAAATAGTTGTACTTGCTATCTAAAAACATTTTCAAAAAGAAAAGTGATTGGAAAGATGAGTAATGGTTAAGTGGGGGTCGACCTTGAACACTTGTGTTCATGCCTATGAAACCAAAACAAATCTTTCCATGGAAGCTTTTTAGTTAAAAACTTGTATATATTGTACATATTCCTTTGTATCATAAAGTAAAGTGATAATTATAGTTTCTAGTTACTTGGAAGTTGATAGTTTTGCTTTGCTGTCTAGAAACAGATTTTCTGTTCTTCACCATAGAAAATTTTAAAAATCACCAGAATGAGATATTGATCTGAAATTTCTTGAGTGCAAAGTAATGCTTATTATATTTCTTTCATTAGTTTTGACTTTTCTGATTTGAGGTACGTAGATAGGTCTAATAATTCGATCTTTACTGACTGATTCTGCTTAGACAGATTTCTTGTGCGTCACTGTAAAAAATCGTGATAAATCTCAGAATATTATTTTGACCTGAAATTTTTTGTGCATAAACCTGAGATCATTATCTGTCTTTCATTAGTTTTAAGTTTTCTGTTTTGAGTTACAGAAGTAGCTCGTTAAAGATCATCTTTACAGACTGTTCAGTTTTGACAGATTTCAGTGTTTATTTAACATTGTACTGGGAGTTCTGAACTTCATTAGTTTCGACGGACGGTGGACGTCATGAACACCTTATATATTGTTGGATAGATATTATGAAACTTGTCAAGGCTTGAACATGAATGGATTTTATTTAATGAGTACTAACCTACTAATGAGTTTTGTGAAGCTTTATGTGGATGCAGTTTTTAAGTTCCAATCAATATGGTAATACGAGATGAGCAAGAGGATGCAAGAGTTCAAGCTTTGGGATGTGTAGATGGATCCCAAGAGAATATTCAAGAAGATGCAAATATCTAAGCTTGGGGATGCCCAAGGCATCCCCCTATTCATCAACCAACATGAGGTTGTCTCCTTCAAACTCAATATTACCCATCCACATGTAAGCATTGTATATAGTTGCTTTTATTATCTTTGGTTTTATCCTATTTAGTTTTATTAGGTTCTTTATCTGGTTCTTTTTTTTTCTTTGTCAATTTCACTTATAATTGGAAAACAACAACAACAAAAAGGGGGTTTGAGAGCTCCATCAAATAATCATGCCCATCTTAAAAGGCTATAAAGAAAGAGCTTTATGGGAGACAACCCAATATGTTTATATTTCTGTTATTTACTACCTTGTTGAGTCTTGGAAGTCATTACTACTGTAATGACCTCTCGTTATCATGTTTGTTTTGTTTTTATGCCAAGAATTGCCTCTAATGGTAAGAAAGTGGTATTTGGGAGATTTGCAATCTTGTTTACTGTTTCTGGTTCGTCACGAGAAAAATCGCCAAAAATCACCAGAGCGTAAGTTTGAGCTGCCAATTTACGAGCATCTTCCCCAGGTATTTATCTAACTTTCATTAGTTCAGAGTTTTTCGAGTTACGCAGCGTAACTATTTTTCAAAAATCAAATTTTACGAACTGTTCTGTTTTGACAGATTCTTGCACTGTTTTGCATTTGCATCTTTTTGCCCACCTTTTTGAGTTCTCTTGATCAAAGAACCTTATTGAAGTTATGCTACAATAGCTAATGCTTATTAAAATGCTTTTCATATGTCATACTGAACTTTGTAGATTTGATTAATATTATCATTGCACTAACGCTGCTAATGAGATTTGTGATGAGTTTTGTATGAAGGAAGTTTTCAAGTGTAGGAAGGAGGAATGATGAGATGAGATGAAGAATGGACAAAAGCTCAAGCTTGGGGATGCCCATGTCACCCCAAGATATATATTCAAGAAGTACAAGCGACAAAGCTTGGGCATGCCCAAGGCATCCCCTTCTTCATCAAAAAAAATATCAGGTCCTGTTTCTGTTCACTATATTTTTATTGCTTCATATACTATGTGTTATTCTTGGAGCGTCTTTATTTTCTGTTGTGTATTTTATTTTCAATAAAGTGGGCACCATCATACCATGTTTGTTTGGGAGAGAGACACGCTCCGTTTTAATTGTATGAACGCTCTAGTTTTCACTCTTATTGTTCAACAAGCGTTTTATTTTTGCTAGTACTACGTTTAGCTCTGGTTTTTCACTCCTATTTTGTTCAGAGCTTGTTACTATGCTTCAGTTACATATGATTAGCTCTCTGATCTTCAATGAATATTATAAATGAGAGTTGTTTCAAATAAGTTGATTGGTGTTGGATACGAGTAAAAAGGTTTCATATTAATAGTGATGCAAATGGAAGATCTCCTCTGATGTTTCAATTGGGTTGAATTGATCATTTAGTTTAGACTTTTAATATCACCATATGCTTTAATTAATAAGTTTTGTTGCTATGCATGATTATGACCATTATTGCTCTCTTAGTTGGTCGCTATCTTTCTTTTTGCTAGCCTTCATTCTGTACTGAGTATGATCTCTACTCGTGCATCCAACCACCAAAAACCAAAATATGCCAAAAGTGTCCACCATACCTACCTATATGTGGTATTTCACCGCCACTCCAAGTAAATTTACATGTGCTACCTTTAAAACCTTCAAAATAATTCCTTGTTTTTGCAATACATAGCTCATGGGAAAGTAGCTTAAAAACTATTGTGGTAAAGAATATGTCGCTTATGTATCTTATTTCTTATAAGTTGCTTGTTGAGCGGTATCCATGTTTCTGGGGACGCCATCAACTGTTACACTTTTGTAGAATATCATGTGAGTTGATATGCATGTTCGTCTTGTCTGAAGTAAGGGTGATTTGACATGAGTTGAATGGTTTGAGTATGCATATTGTTAGAGAAGAACATTGGGCCGCCAACCAAAGCCATGTATCATGGTGGAAGTTTCAGCTTGGACATTAATCCTCAATCTCTTATGAGAATATTATCTGTTGTTGAATGCTTAAGCATTAAAGAGGAGTCCATTATCTATTTTCTATGTTGTCCCGGTATGGATGTCCTCAAGTTGAGATCTATCAAAAACGAGAAATCAAATGCGATCTATCTCCTTGGTCCTTTGTACAGGTGACATAGAGGTGCCCCTTTGTGACACTTGGTTGAAACATATGTAATGCAATGATAATCCATGGAAATCCAAGCTAATTAGGACAAGGTGCGAGCACTATTGGTATTCGATGCATGAGGCTTGCAACTTATAGGATGTCTTATGCATAACACATATGAAGTATTACTACCGTTGAAAAAATTGTTTCTATATTTTCAAAATAAAAAGCTCTAGCACATGATTAATCCCTGTTTCCCTCTGCGAAGGGCCATTCTTTTACTTTTATGTTGAGTCTTCATCTTCTAGGTTATATGCACCGTCTTATGAGAGCATAGTTGTCATTCTTAGTTCTATGTGCATGGTCCCAAAATTATTATTGATTGAATCATGAATGTGTTATTACTTGTTCTTAAATTATTTGTATCTAGTCATCCTTTGAACTTTGAAGGTGCATGTCACCTCAAAAATTATTCTTTTTATCACTTACCTACTCGAGGACGAGCAGGAGTTAAGCTTGGGGATGTTGATACGTCGCAAACGTATCTATAATTTTTGATGTTACATGCTTGTTTTACACCATTTATTATATGTTTTAAGGGACTAACCTATTAATAGTTGCAAAAGTGCACAAGTTCTTGGTTTCAACTTTGTTGTGCAGGAAATAGGCAAATATGGAAGGAAATAGCTCATTATGGTGAAATCTGGAATTTCCCGGAATCTGTCCCTGTTGAACACTTTTCAAAGATCGCTTCGAAACTCCATCAAAACGACGTCCAATGGAAAAGTCGTAAACTACAAAGTTGTAGAGAATTTCAAACCAAACAATTTGGACATCTTATTCGTCCAGAAAGGACAACAGATGCATCCGGCAGAGCAGAATTACTGCGGAGGTTCGTGCAGTCTCGGGACAACAAAAGTTGGTGACGTGATTGACTCCAACTCTTACCATACTTGAGGGATTCGGCCAAACCACGACTTTGGAGACTCATTAGGACTGAGAGGAGTCCCAAGGAAGGTTCTAGAGGTGCCCAAGAGCCCTTGGATCAAAGGGACATCCATCGGAGCGCCAAGGATGATCATCCCAGCTTATATAAGGAGAGGAAAACCCTAATTTTGGGGCAGCCACCAAAAGCCACGAATTTTGCCTCCCCCATGGCCTCATCTCCATGATGGAGGGCTCATCTACAACACCAAGAAGCCATGGAGGAAGGGGGCTAAGGGGCCGCGCTCCCCCATGATGGCCGGCCGGTGCAGGAGGAGCCCCCTGCGCCGTCGACGGCCGCCGGCGCCGCCCTGCGCTCCTCGCTGCCCTCTCCGCCTTCTTCACCGCCATCTCCATCACCAACTCCTCCTTGTATTCAGTGGTTCATCCTCCCACAAACCTCTGTACCGTCCTATGTAAACATGATGTTTGATGCTATAACATTTATCCAATGATCTATGTCATGTTTGTGTAGTTTATTTGTCTTTTGATTGCTTGGTTGAACGTCTTTGGTTCATTAGAGTTGTATGTTGATATGGTACTGTCCTTTGGTGTCCATTATATTTGTGCGCGCATGGATCAACACCCTAGGGTTAGTAGTATGTGTAAGAGAAAGGGGGAAGTCCTGCCGGAGTGACAGAAACCTGAGGACGCGAACCGGAACGTTGCACGTATGGGAGTAAGAGGACCATTTACTTAAGGCTATGGTTGGGTATTTTTACCTTAATGTATCTTCTAGTATTTACGGATGTTTGCTAGAGTTCCAATCATAAGTACTTGCAATCATTGGATAGTGAGAGCTTGTTAGCTTTGCCTCTCCCACATAGAAAACTGCATCGAAGACAGTGAACCCAATATGTTTGCTAGTTAGTCTTGGACAAAGCCACCACTTTTACCACCACTTTTCCACACTCATGGTTCTGTTATTTTGTGTTACATTATGTTACCTTATTACTGCAGCAACTAACTTTTACTTACATGTTCTTTATTATCTTGCAAAGGTATCCTTTCATACCCGTATTGTTTCTACTTTTATTTCCTTGATAGGGCAAACGTTCGGTGTGCGTAGAGTTGTGTCAATGGTTGATAGAACTTGATAGAATACTTATCCCACCTTTAGCTCCTCGTTGGGTTCGACACTCTTACTTATCGAAAAGGCTACAAACGATCCCCTACACTTGTGGGTTATCAGTTGGACATGCGATGGACTTCTCATAGTCCCCGACTATTGTGATTATTTCTTTGGGGCCCGACATCTTCATCTTGAGGTAGGCGTAATGGAGCACTGCCATGAATTTTGCGAGAGCTGGCTGGCCCAGTATCACATGATAGGGGCTTCCAAGATTTACCACCTCAAACCAGACCGGCTCCCACTGGAAATGCTTCTTGTCACCAAACAGGACATCAATCTTGAGCTTGCCGATTGGTGAGAAAGAGAGGACGGGGATGATGCCGTGAAACACGGTCCTGGTAGGCTGAAGCTGCTTCTCTTTGATGCCCAATTTCTCCATGGTGTCACGGTACATGATGTTGATGCTGCTGCCACCGTCTACCAGTACTCGGGAGAATCGACAGGCCCGCCTGTCGGTGGAGAAAGTTGCATCCAGAACCATGGCATAAGCTCCTGGCGAAGGCATGACGACCGAATGATCTTGACAACTCCAACTGATGTGCCTCTCGGACCAACGCATGAACTCTGTGGCTTCGGAGGCAACAGCATTGACTTCTCTGTGATGTTGACGCCGGCTGTGCCTATCGTCCGCCTGGCTGGTGAAGACGACATAGGCTCCATTCTCCTCTGGGAATTCGTCCTGGACCTGGCCGCCTGGACGAGTAGCCGGCGGTTTTGGAGGCAGAGCCGCCTGCCTAGCAGGCGGCGCTGGCAGAGCCTCGCCTCTGGCGATCCGAGTGAGCCAATGGCACTTTCGTATGACGTGGTTGGATGGCTTTGCACCACTGTGAAACTTGCACGGGGCATCCAGGGCTTGCTCAAAGGAGAAGGTGGGCTGCCAGGCTGGTTTGCCACCCTTCTGGCGCTTGGGACCTTCTTGAGCTTCTGGCTGCTGGCCTTCAACTGCTGCCACCAGCCGGCTGTTGGAAGCCGGCGGGGGGGCTTTGCGCTTGTGGTCTGTCTGCTGCTAGCGCCGACTGGACTCTCCACCTGGCGTCGAGGAGCCGGTGGGGCCATCTTTCCAGAGGCATCCACGTGCAGCTCGGACTTCGTGGAGGAATCTGCTGTGGCGTAGTTGTCTGCTATGCTTAGCAGCTCGTCCAGCATGGTGGGCTCATCGCAGAGGAGCTTGTGCTTGAGCAAGGTGCCTTCTCTGCACCCGGTCGTGAAGTACTTGATGGCTTGCACCTCATGCACCCCTTCACAAGAGTTGTGCAGCTCGGCCCAACGCGTCAGGTAGTCACGAGCAGACTCATTCGGACCTTGGATGCATAGGGAGAGCTGTCGTGGCTTGGGCGGCCGCTTGTAGGTGCTGGTGAAGTTGCGAGTGAAAACGTCGGTGAAGTCAAGCCAGCTGTTGATGCTGTTGGGCTTGAGGCTGTTTAACCACGTCCGGGTCGTGCCCTGGAGCATGAGTGGTACATATTTCACTGCGACGCGCTTGTTGCCCGTGGCTATGTTGACGGCTGTGGAATAATCCACTAGCCAGTCCTCTGGCTTCACGGATCCATTGTACTTGGGGGTGTCTCGGGGGAGTGAGAACCTTTGAGGAAAGGCTCGTCATGGATGCAGGGGCCGAAACAAGCTGGTCCGAGTGCGTCTTCTTCCTCGACCGCCTGGGACCGGGCCAGCCGGTCAAGGCGGTGGCGGACATCATTCTCCCCAACTCCCTCGCGCCAGCCCAAGCGGCCTCCGAGGAACGGATGGTCGAAAGGCGGCGGGGACACACGCCTCTCTCAACTAGGGGGTGGCGAGCGCTCGTTTCGCCGCTCTATAGCCCTTAGGCGGCCGTCTTGGTCGCGCTTGATGGTGACGCGAGTCTGCCGACTGCGACTAGATGCCGGCTCTGAGTCCCGCCGGCTACGAGCGCCGACTGTCAGCGAACGGGACGTAGCCCCTTTTTCCCGCCGAAGAGGACGGTTGTCCGCCTGCGCGTTGGCCTCCAGAGCTCGGCGACGGGTTTCCTGCTGCTCGGCCGCCGTGTCGAGGAGCTGCTGGACGCACTGCGTCATGCAGCGAAGCTCATCTCCCTCTATGTAATGCCCAGGATGCGACTATATCTCCTATGTGTCGAGGCACGACTTAGAGACATAAGCGCATTATGGAATGATCTAAAGCATGGTATCTTTGCACATCTCATGTAAAAGTTAAGGGATGAAAGTGTAAAAGATAGTTGGCTTACACTCGCCACGTCACACAATGAATACAATGACATACATTCATCCAAATAACACAGGGTCCATCTAAGGATGAAAACAAACGATAAAATATACCACAAATCACAAGGCCTGATCGCCCCTAGTAGGAACCACTATTGATCGTCGGGATACGGTACATTGTAATGACCACGCTCTTCATCGAACTCCCAGTGAAGTTCGGATCCATCTCCTACATCGTACTCGGCTGTACCTGCATCTGGTGTGTGTAGTAAACTGTGAGCCACAAGGACTCAGCAATCCCATTCTCGGGTATCAAAACTAACAAAGCCATAGGTGTGGGAGGGTAATAAAGAGTTTGCAGCATGCACTAAGCAACTAGCTTACGAGTCCAGAGCGAGAAGAGAATAAGTGCCAACGGTCGCCAAGCTGATCAAGAAGTGATCCTAGCTACTCACGGTCAAACACAACCCCACCGTGTTCACTTCCCGAAGCCCTTCGGAAAGAGACCATCACTGTTACTCACACAGGTAGTGTATTCTTAGGGATAAGGTGTCAAGTTATCTAACCGAATATCAACAAATTCCCATATGCCACATAACCCCGGGCACGGCTTTCGAAAGTTCAAAACCCTAAAGGGGTGTCCCAACTTAGCCCATCACAAGCTCACGATCTGCGGAGTTGCAACTCCAAAGTGGGAAGACCCGAGTATTCTCGGAATCCCGTGCTCAAGATATTTCGACAAAGGTAAAACTAATCCAGGAAGACCTCCCGGCGTGCCGACACCCTGATAGTAGCCGCGCGTATCTCATCTAAGGCCACGACCGGATGGGACAGCCTACAGGAAAATACCAGATACCTCGGGTTTCCCCAAGGCGTCCCTGCAGTCTGCCCAGTTTGGACCAACACTCATGAGGAGCACTGGCCCGGGTTGTTGATCAAGAACTCGGGTTTGCAACTCCCTATGCAAGTTTTAGTTGTTAGGCAAATGTAAAACCAATGTTGGGTCTTGCGGGAATAGCTTTAAGCAGAGCGAATTATCAAGGGGGGGGGCATAAACCCCAATCATGTTAGGAACGCAAAATCAAGGAACATAACACCGGTTTATCGGGTCCTAAGGTGGCATGAGTGGAACAAAACACCAACCAGAAGGCCGAGCCTTCCACCCATTACTAATATATATGTGCATTAATATGATTAAGATATATATTGTGTTATCCCAATAAGCAAGTCCGAACGTGGAGCAATCTTCAAAACTTCACCTACAACTAACAATGCTATAAGAGGGGCTGAGCAAAAGTGTAGTTAGCCAATCAACGGTTTGCTAGGAAGGCGGTTAGAGTGTTTCATGGCAACAATAGGAGGCTGAAAAGACAAGAATAGGCATCGAGGCATAGCTAAAGAGTGAGACAACTAGCATAGGCAAAGATAGAGGTGATATCGGGCAATGGTCACCTTGCATGTTACGTCGTCGGTGGGATGGTAAGATGGCTCCTCAAACTCAGTCTAGACAAGATCCTAGAACTCGGTATCGGCTCCCGGCTCTACAACAACGGTACAAGATCAATCACGGTGCCATGCACAATCAACATGATGCAAGACATGTCATCGGATGCAAGCATGATGTGTGTATGCATGAGGATGCTCTCGAGCCTAATTGAGAAGATGATGGAAATGGCTTCATCTTGGGTAACAAAGCAAGTCACTGGATAGATGGGAAGATTTCAGTTGAAATCGATATAAAGATCATGGGAAACGGATGCACGGTTTGCAAATGACAAGCAAAACAAGATGCAATGCAAAACCGCAGTTAACAGTAACATGGCAACTTTGGAGCAAGATATAATTATGCTACAACACCCAAACATGAAGACAAGAGGCATGGATGTAAAATAGACATGATCCTTAACAAGCATGAACATAGAGCACACCCAAAAACTTGTTGGAACACAATTAAACAAGCATGGCAATATTCAATAAGTTTACAGAATTCTTAGACTTAAGAGAAAAATACAAGGCATGCAATCTGGAACGATAAGTAGGCATGTTTGCAAGCTTGTGCAACTCAACTCAAAGCATAGCATGGCATGTGAATATAACCAACAACAAGAAGACATGTTTGTGAAGCTACTCATGGCAAGACCATGGTCATAGGATGCATAGAACACTAGCTATTCACATGGCAAAACTGATCATGCTGATAACAAGCTGACAGAAACATTTTATAGGAACTCGAGAGCATGAAAACAACAAGGTACTGCAAGGCATCATGGAAAACAAGAGCATTGATAGCTAGAGAATAATATATACATCAAGGAACACCCACTCGATAACTCTAACCATGCACAACAATGACGGGAGCATCATGGAAACATGGCATAAAAATTAACAGATTCACACCTAGCAGAAATTTAACATCATGATGGCATGTTAACAAGCTTGTTGCACTCATCTCAAGACATATCATGGCATGAAAATAAATCTATCATGTACAGCACATTACAATGAGCAAAACTCATGTTGACACCTAGCTCATATGACACATGGATTAATATAAATGAACAAGACAAAACATCATCTCATAACAAGTTCAGAAACTTATCAGCCACATGCACTTTTGCAACAGAGGTAAACATGGCATAATGCAACCTAACCTGTATGCAAATGCATCCATCATGAAGAGCATCACAAGACGAACATTTTGACATATCATACACTCCATTCGGACCAACATGCACAAAGTTACTAGCTCACAAACATGCCAACAAAATTATTCAGACAACAAGTGCTGAAACAGTTACATCGCAAAGCACTCTTGCCACGAAGATTAAGACATCTAGATGAACCCTAACATGCATGGAACTGATACTAACATATACATCACGACGAGACGAACATTTCGATATATCCTGTGCGCAAAACGGAGCACCGAGCACAAAGTTGTGACATGTCAAAGAGGGCATAAAAATTAACAAATCCGGGGACTTAGGCGAAAATATACCCTCCGAAAAGTCAACCCGCGACGGAGCGGATCCGAGACGGAGGGATCCGGGCTGGAAGGCTGCGTGGGTGGATCTGGTCCCGATCCGGAGCTCGCATGAGAAGTCGCCGGAGGAGCTCAGAGAGGCGGTGGCGACGGAGCACGGGGCCGGCGGAAAAGGACGAGGAGGCGGTGGCGGCGGGGAAGCCGAGGCCGGCGGCGGAGCACGCGGCTCGAGGCGGCCGGCGCCGGAGCTTGCCGCGGCGGCGGCGGAGTGGCTCGCGCTCGGAGAGCAGGCGGCGGCCGGAAGGCGACTTGGCGGCGGGCGATGGCCCGGTGCGCGCGGGCTGGAAGGTCGCGGCAGGAGGGACCGATCCGGGCCCTAGCGGGCCCCTGGCCGGCGGGGAAGTGGGGCGCGGGGTCGCCCAGTGGTGGCCCGCCACGTGGCAGCAAAAGATGTGGACGGACACGTCCGGCCGGGTCAGACGTGTCCGGCGGCGGTAGAGGAGGAGCTCGACTAGGGTTTGCCCAAAAAATTCGAGGGAGAAGGGTTATTTATATATTCTGGGAGCTAGGAGTGTCCAAATGGGGTGCGGTTTTCGCCCACATGATCACGATCCAACGACCGAGAGGATGGAGGTGGTTGTGCTGGGCTTGTGGGCTGTTGTGGAGGGGTGCTGGGCCAAAAGAAACAGGGGTTTTTGGCCCACGTGGTTAATCGTTGGAGTATCAAACGACCTCCAAACGAGACGAAACTTGACAGGCGGTCTACCGGTGATATACCAAGACCACTCAAAAAGTCTCGGCCCATTCCGAGGATGTTTTTAACCCACTCACGAAACAAAGGCTTGAGAGGTGCGACGGGTGCCGTTTGTGAGAGTCGGAACCCAAAACGGACAACGGAGACGACGGAGATGATGCAACTACACACGGATGCAAATGAGACTATGCCAATGCAATGCACATAATGGAAATGACATGGTGACATGCAACACACCCACAAGGCAAAATGAAGAAACCCGAAATGAAGGAAGAGCCCATAATGGAATTGATTAAGTCAACGATGCTTATATTATCATAAATGGAATTGTTACATCCGGGGCGTTACACTCTAAATGGTTCAGCTCATCAACTGCCGCCTGGGCGGCCCTTAGGTTCTCCAACGGGGTGACGTATACCGGTCGTGGGGCCCCCAACATGCTGGCCAGGGCCCCGCCTCGATCACGGACGGCGCCGGCCCAGCTGGGTTCGCCAGCAGCTGGCATGCCGCCTATGGCACGGTCCATCTCGCGGCGGTAGGCTTCGGACAGGCGCCAAGAGGCGGCTAACTTGTTGGCGTTGTCGAGGAGCAAGACGTGGAGTGCTTCCAGCATCGCGCCGTCTGTCCCCACGGTGATGGGAGCGGAAAGAGTCTGCAATGCTGCCTGTAACGGGTCCTGGCCGGACCCGTTGGAAGGCTCGTCGTGGCTAGAGGCAGCACCTCCGTGATGGTGCTGACGCTAGTGTTGCGGGTCGCACGGGGGAGGGAATCATCGATGACCACCACGTGGTCGGGGAAGGAGTCGGCGGACACCGCGTCGAGGTCGATGATCATGTCGATAGGTGGATCAGAGGATCCGATGGACTCCATGTCGGAGGCGCGCTCGTCGACGATGTGGAGCTTGTCGAGGAGCTCGACGAGGCAGCTCGCCGAGCCGACTGGTCCTGCGATCGGAGAGGGCTCGTCATGGAGGCAGACCTCGCCGAGAAGATCGGCGAGCCCACTCGCAGTGCCTGCGGCCTCAGCCCCGGAAAGCATCCCGGCATCCACGCCTGCGGGTGTGCCGGACTGGCTGTGCTCGCCAGAGAGGAACAAAGTTCCCGTCTAGAACATATCTCCGAATGATGGTACACCTTGCCCCACGGTGGGCACCAAATGTCGGGGTTTTGGTGCGACATACGACAAAGGATGGCATACCATGCATGGGGACAAGAGTACGTCCCCGGGCCCTGGAAGCGGGATAAGGAGATACTTAGGACGCCTACGAATATTACCCAGGTCCGGGGCTCTCCATGGAGATAACACCCATAGTCCTGCTCTGCGGGGGCTCCATGTCATGACTAATGTCAATATGGTAGCTACAAGATCGCTCCTTGAGTTGTGTCGTCTAGAGGAGGAAGAAGGGCAAGGCTAGCTCTTTACTTTCTCTCTAGGGAATGGGAGTGGACACTAGGGTTTCTCCCTATCGATCTTTCTCTCTCTCTCTGTGTGTGTGTTTCTCTCTAGGTCCAACCCCTCCACATGGAGGACCCTGGGGGGTTTATATAGGCCTACCCCCCCAAGGTTACAATGGTAATCTGTGCAGAGCGGACCCCGGCCGTATGTGTCTCTGGGCGCCGGCCTCTCCGCCATCTGCTGGGGCCCGCCATCTGCGGGCCCGTGTGATTGTCTTTTACTATTGGCGTCCTTCTGCTGACGGGAACATCATCAAGAGGGGAGTGGCTACAGTGTCGCCGCCTCTTGGTCGTACACTGCCACCACGACATGTCTTGTCATATTTATGGGGTTCATACTCCCAGGGCACGGTTAGCCGCCTGCTACAGGGCGGCCCGTCCCCCAGGCCACCTGCCAAAGGTCACTTGCTTCTGTGTGGCTCACTGGCGGGTGGGGCCTGCCACCTGCTGGCCACTCCGCCTACGGGTAGTGGGATCATGGCTTCTTCTAACCAGGGCTAGGTCAACAGTAACATGGCTACAGCGATAAGCCGTTTAGGGAGTGTCCGTAGGGTACACTCTCACTGTAGCCACGCTTCTATGGATTCTTTAGGGACAGGCTTAACTGTAGTCATGCCCTAGTCTCGTCGCGGACCTCCAGCGTGTGCCCCGAGAGGGGAGGCACGGGGCCGTCTTCCAAATGATGGCCGCTAGGCTACCGCCTGTCAGTGCTCCGCCGCTTGCTGGCAGCCGGCTCCTAGGCGTTGCGGCCCTAGGAGACGGCCCGATGCACAGGCGGCGAGAGGGTGGCAGGCGGCCCTTATTTGTCTTGAAATGCCATGGGTGGTCGATGAAGCCACCCGTGGTCAATATCTCTGACACGCGCAGCCTCGCAGGTTCCCGCGCAGGCTTCCCGCCCGACTCAGTGAAATCCCCCGAAATCCCACAAAATCCGAATGCTTACCGGCCTGCTATATAAACCCTCACGGTCGGCGAGTCCCGCGTCGCATTTTCCCCTCCCTCCCTGTAGCTAATCTCGTATGCTTCTCCCACAATCGCCAATGGCACCGGTCTGTCGTCGTCGCTCAGCCACTCCGCCGTCATCAGAGGACAACTCCAGCTAGGAGGCTACACCGTGGCGGTGGCGCAGTCCCCGGTGTAGTGTAGTGCGCGTGGCGTCCCTGTTGGGTGTGCGCTGAACACCCACCACACGCTCCGCCGCTGCTGCCCGTCGGCAGCTGTTGCCGGCCGCCGTTGTCGCCACACCACCGTCGAAAGCCAGGGCCATCGCCCGCTCCACCGGCGCGGCCCGAAGGAGGGATGTGGCCGTCGTGGCCTCCACCCCACTGCCGGCCATCACCCGCTCCACCACCGCGGCCCGAAGGTGGGAGGTGGCCGTCGTGGCCGCCACCCCATCTTCTGCCGCCGTGGCCGCCAGCGCACCGTCGACCGCCGGGGTCATCGCCCGCTCCGCCACCGTCGCCCGAAGGAGAAAGGCCGAGGTGGAGGCACGCACATGCGTCAGTGACCTTGCGTGCTACATTGAGTTCCTGCAGGATGAGGAGGAGTGCCTCGTAGAGCATGCAAAGAGCCTTACCGCTGCCGCGGCCGCAACACACACCGACGCAGAGGTGAGGAATCAGGAGATCTACGAGCAGTCAGGCCGCTTCGAGAGGGGTCATATGGAGCGGCAGTGGACGTTCGAGATGGCAAGCATCATTGAACGTGCAGCAGCGGCAGGCACCATATTGCAGTTGTCCAGCTCATCGGTAGGCTCCTCCTCCTCCTCCGCCTCTTACTGAGCGTGCTCGGCAGAGGAGATCGGCTGCCGGAAGTAGCATAAAGCCCCTCCTCCGTAGTAGTAGTATTTAGGGGCAATTTTGTTCAGTTCATCTGACTATAGATGTCGTGGAACTGTAGAACGTACTTAAAATTAGCTAGTATATATAGTTGAACTAGCTAGTTAAGTACGTGGTTGGCAACAATTGGGGAAATTTTAGTCGGTTCAGCTGTCGAGTTGAACCGTTTGTATAAATTAAGAACGACTACTTAATCTATGAATGAAATCTATGCTTAATTACTGAATTTTAGTTGCAAAAATTAGATAGTGCTAGTGATTTTTAGCTGCATATTTTGACAAATCGTAGTGTTACAAGGATTGGCAAATTGTTTGTACGTGGTTGCACACGGCTCATCCAAAACAACCATTTAGGTTGAAGGGATGCACAAATCCCGCGCAGTGAATTTTCCCTCCACTTAAGGGGGAAGACCTTAGCTCTCACTTTGCATACGGGTGTTCTACCTAAAACATTTGCGATCAAGTGCTCACAAATCTTGCTCGGTAGATTTTCTCTTGGCTTCCGGGGGAAGCTGTCGGTTTGCATATGGGTGCTCTAACTCAAACATTTGCGATCAAGAGTTGCACAACTCCTGCATTGGAGACGAGTTTTGGATTTACTAGAATTTAAAAACAAAGTATCTCGAAGTTTTGCCGGCAATCAACAGTGCCCTGGTGTTTGAAATTCATTCCCACTTCTTGCATGGGACCTAAGCATGCACCGAAGGACACAGATTTGATTTTCAACCCGTTTATATGCACTGGAGCAAGTGCATGTAGTTCAAATTTGAATTATGCGCATAAAATGCCTAGAAACCCCACTTAATGTATAAAAATGTCCAAACGGACCCCAAAAAATTCCAAAATTAGACACAACGCTCAAGTTGTTCTATGTTGACACTAGAATTTTTTTGAAAGCAATAAGAGGCAACGGATATCGTTTCATCCCCAAAGGTGGCACGTTACCTATCGAATCCATCACGCTTGTTGTGAGAAGCTTATACCCAGACCTGCCCCAAATGGGACAATTTTTTTACCACGGCATGTTGATGCCGCTCCATGATAGCATGCCAAGTTACATGAATTTCAAACGAGTTTTGGATTTACTATAATTTAAACACCAGGTATCGCAATGTTTTCGGCCGAGTGATGGTGGCAGGGTGTTTGAAATTCATTCCCATTTCTTGCATGGGACCTAAGCATGCACCGAAGGACACAAATTTGATTTTTCATCCCGTTTATATGCACTGGAGCAAGTGCATGTAGTTCAAATTTGAATTATGCGCATAAAATGCCTAGAAAACCTAGTTAATGTATAAAAATGTCCAAACGAACCCCGAAAAATTCCAAAATTAGACACAACATTCATGTTGTTCTATGTTGACACTAGAATTTGTTTGAAAGCAATAAGAGGCAATGGATATCGTTTTGTCCCCAAAGGTGGCACGTTCCCTACCGAAACCATCACGCTTGTTGTGAGAAGCTCTGGTTTGTGAGAAGCTTAAACACAAACATGCCCAAAGGAGACATTTTTTTTACCATGACATGTTGATGCCGCTCCATGATAGCATGCCAAGTTCCATGAATTTCAGACGAGTTTTGGATTTACTAGAACTTAAAAACCAGGTATCTCAATGTTTCCAGCCGAGTGACTGTGGCAGGGTGTTTGAAATTCATTCCCATTTCTTGCATGGGACCTAAGCATGCACCGAAGGACACAAATTTGATTTTTCAACCCGTTTATATGCACTGGAGCATGTGCATGTAGTTCAAATTTGAATTATGCACCTGAAATGCCTACAAAACCAAGTTGATGTATAAAAATGCCCAAACGAACCACGAAAAATTCCAAAATTAGACACAACACTCATGTTGTTCTATGTTGACACTAGAAATTTTTTGAAAGCAATAAGAGGCAACAGATATCGTTTCAGCCCCAAAGGTGGCACATTCCCTGCCGAAATTATCACACTTGTTGTGAGAAGCTCTGGTTTGTGAGAAGCTTAAACACGAACCTGCCCAAATGGGACAATTTTTTGACAACGACATGTTGATGCCACTCCATGATAGCATGTTCCAGGAATTTCAAACGAGTTTTGGATTTACTAGAATTTGAAAACCAGGTATCTCAATGTTTATGGCCGAGTGACGGTGGCAGGGTGTTTGAAATTCATACCCATTTCTTGCATGGGACCTAAGCATGCACCGAAGGACACAGATTTGATTTTTCAACACGTTTATATGCACTGGAGCAAGTGCATGTAGTTCATATTTGAATAATGCGCATAAAATGCCTAGAAACCCCACTTAATGTATAAAAATGTCCAAACGAATCCCAAAAAATTCCAAAAATAGACACAACACTCATGTTGTTCTATGTTGACACTAGAATTTTTTTGAAAGCAATAAGAGGCAACGGATATCGTTTCGTCCCCAAAGGTGGCACGTTCCCTACTGAAACCATCGCGTTTGTTGTGAGAAGCTCTGGTTTGTGAGAAGCTTAAACACAAACATGGCCAAATGGGACATTTTTTTTACCACGGCATGTTGATGCCGCTCCATGATAGCATGCCAATTTCCATGAATTTCAGACGAGTTTTGGATTTACTAGAACTTAAAAACCAGATATCTCAATGTTTCCGGCCGAGTGACGGTGGCAGGGTCTTTGAAATTCATTCCCATTTCTTGCATGGGACCTAAGCATGCACCGAAGGACACATATTTGATTTTTCAACCCGTTTATATGCACTGGAGCAAGTGCATGTAGTTCAAATTTGAATTATGCGCATAAAATGCCTAGAAAACCCAGTTAATGTATAAAAATGTCCAAACGAACCTCAAAAAGTTCCAAAATTAGACACAACACTCATGTTGTTCTATGTTAATACTAGAATTTTTTTGAAAGCAATAAGAGGCAACGGATATCGTTTCATCCCCAAAGGTAGCACGTTCCCTACCGAAACCATTACACTTGTTATGAGAAGCTCTGGTTTGTGAGAAGCTTATACCCAAACCTACCCCAAATGGGACAAATTTTAACCATGGCTGTTGATGCCGCTCCATGATAGCATGCCAAGTTCCACGAATTTCAGACGAGTTTTGGATTTACTAGAATTTAAAAACCAGGTATCTCCATATTTCCGGCCGAGTAACGGTGGCAGGGTGTTTGAAATTCATTACTATTTCTTGCATGGGACCTAAGCATGCACCGGAGGACACATATTTGATTTTTCAACCCGTTTATATGCACTGGAGCTAGTGCATGTAGTTCAAATTTGAATTATGCGCATAAAATGCCTAGAAAACCCAGTTAATGTATAAAAATGTCCAAACGAACCCCGAAAAATTCCGAAATTAGACACAACACTCATGTTGTTTTATGTTGACACTAGATTTTTTCTGAAAGCAATAAGAGGCAACGGATATCGTTTCGTCCCCAAAGGTGGCATGTTCCCTACCAAAACCATCACTCTTGTTGTGAGAAGCTCTGGTTTGTGAGAAACTTAAACACAAACCTGCCCCAAATGGGTCAATTCTTTTACCACAACATGTTGATGCCGCTCAAAGATAGCATGACAAGTTCCATGAATTCCAGACGAATTTTGGATTTACTAGAATTTAAAAAGCAGGTACCTCATTGTTTTCGGCAGAGCGACGGTGGCAGGGTGTTTGAAATTCATTCCCATTTCTTGCATGGGACCTAAGCATGCACTGAAGGACACAACTTTGATTTTTCAACCTGTTTATATGCACTGGAGCATGTTCATGTAGTTCAAATTTGAATTATGCACCTGAAATGCCTACAAAACCAAGTTAAATATAGAAACGTCCAAACGAGCCCTGAATAATTCTATTTTTTGGACGACGCACCTATTGTTGCATGTTCACCGCAGATAAAAGTTCTAGCAATCCAAACCCCATCCTTTGCAGCTGTGACCTCATTATGTAATTCAAATCAAGACGAAAAATCAAGTAGATAGCACACAGTTTATTATCACCAACCGTGTGAGATGCAACACAAAATATCTTGGAGCACCGTCGGAGTGTCAAGCACACTAGCCCGCTCCTCAAATACATTTCACTGTTCAATCGTCGCCGGTGAAAGATGAAGACGTGGACCAAAATTTTTGACGTTCAAACTCATCGCACAGGGGTTAAGCTATCTGAATCATTTGTGAGGTTCACATATCGTACACAGGTCTGAATAAGGGACCGTGTCTGATGACTCTTTGCGCGCCAGTTTTTTCGCTGAAGTTATTCCAAATTTCTCGCTTCCGCGGAAATATCTACCTCCCCGCCCCCTCCCCACCCCCTTCCCCTTACTAAAAGCCACATTCCCCTGTTTCCACCCTCCTTTCCAAGTTGAAACCTTCACTCCTTGTTTGGAGCGTCGCCTCCTTGCCGCCGACCCTCTCCTTCACGCTGCTCGGCCTTGTCTATCTAGGCAGGTAATCCACACCCGACCCCCATCCTCCTCCTCCTTCCACATCCCACATGCCCCGACTACCCCCGCGAGCGCGACACCTTCCACCCAAATCACTAACCCCTCCACCAAATAAGCGCCACCCTCAGCCATGGTGCACACAGTATAGCCAAGATCTCAAGGAGCATTTGGCAGCGGAGAAGCAAATCGCGACCACACGCGTGGATGAGGTCGCGATGGCTGCCATTCATGCCGACCCCCAGATCTTGAAGGAGCACCTTGCCATTTGCTAGCTACGCCGGTTAAGCATGCTCCCTTTACCCGTTGCATGTGCTACTTGTGCCTTTCCTTAACAAAGTCTAGTGAATTGTGCTATCTAATTTTACCATCCAATCTATTGCTCTAGTGTATATGTTTTATATGTCGTGCAGTGTGGTGCTCACTTATTGACTATTTGGTTAATTAGTTGTCATCTTCAGTTAACTGTTTGGTTCAATTCTGCAAATGTGATGTTCAATTCTTCAGGCTGCAATTTTGTATTGTCTTCCATGTGAGAAATAAATCGAATTTATCTTTACAAAATACATGAGAAACGAAAACAATTGCTATATTTCCAAGTTCTCAAGCATGCTAGGTTTGGTTATACATTGTGCGATGTGGTGCTCAGTTAATGTTTGGTTCATTTGTGGTGTGCTGTTTAGTTAACTGTTTGGTTCAATTCTGCAATGCGATGTTCAATAGTTGTGGGTTGCTACCTCTTGAGCTTGCGTTGTATTCCCTCGAAGAGGAAAGGGAGATGCATCACAGTAGCGTAATTATTTCCCTCAGTTTTTGAGAACCAAGGTATCAATCCAGTAGGAGAACACGCGCGAGTCCCTCGCACCTGCACAAACAAATAAGTACTTTGCAGCCAACGCGGTATGGGGTTGTCAATCCCTTTACGGTCAATTACGAGAGTAAGATCTGATAGAGATGATAATTATATTTTTGGTATTTTTAGTTTAATAAAACAGCAAATAAAAGCAAGAAAAGTAAAGTAGATGTTGATTGATATGTTGAGAATAGACCCGGGGGCCATAGTTTTCTCTAGTGGCTTCTCTCATGATAGCGATATTCTACGGCGGGTAAACAAATTACTCTCGAGAAATTGATAGAAAAGCGAATAATTATGAGACTATCTAGGCATGATCATTGTATATAGGCATCACGTCCGAGACAAGTAGACCGACTCCTGCGTGCATCTACTACTATTACTCCACACATCGACCACTATCCAGCATGCATCTAGTGTATTCAGTTCATACGAACAGAGTAACGCCTTAAGCAAGATGACATGATGTAGAGGGATAAACTCAAGCAATATGATGTAAACCCCATCTTGTTATCCTCAGTGGCAACAATACAATACGTGCCTTGCTGCCCCTACTGTCACTGGGAAAGGACACCGCAAGATTCAACCCAAAGCCAAGCACTTCTCCCATTGCAAGAACTATAGATCTAGTAGGCCAAACCAAACCAATAATTCTAAGAGACTTGCAAGGATAATATGATCACACATAAAAAGTTCAGAGAAGAACCAAATATCTTTCATAGATAACCTTGATCATAAACTCACAATTCATCGGATCTCGACAAACACACCGCAAAAAGAGGGTATATCCAACAGATCTCCTCGAAGACCGAGGAGAACTTTGTATTGAGATCCAGAGAGAGAGAAGAAGCCATCTAAATACCAGCTATGGACCCGAAGGTTTGTGGTAAACTACTCACAACTCATGGTGACGGCGATGATGATGACGATGAAGGCCTGCATGATGGATCCCCCTCCCGGAACAGGCTCCAAGATGGGATCTCCACGGGAACAGAAGCTACGGCGGTGGAATTAGGGTTTTCTCTCTGCGTATGGAGTTTCTGGGGTACGTAGGTATATATAGGAAAAAGGAGGGCACCGGGGGCCACACGAGGGGGCCTCGAGGCAGGGGGTGCGCCCTGGGAAGGGGGGCGCGCCCCCCACCCTCGAGGGCAGCCTCTGTCCCCTGACTTGGTCCTGACATTTCCCGTGCGTGATTTTCTCCAAAATTATCTCTCACGAAGGTTTCATTCCGTTTGGACTCCGTTTGATATTCCTTTTCTACAAAACTCTGAAATAGGCAAAAAAACAGCAATCTGGACTGGGCATTTGGGTTAGTAGGTTAGTCCCAAAAATGATATAAAAGTGAATGATAAAGCCCATTAAACATCCAAGACTTCATAAATAATAGCATGGAACAATAAAAAATTATAGATACGTTGGAGACGTATCAAGCATCCCCAAGCTTAATTCATGCTCGTCCTCGAGTAGGTAAATGATAAAGAAAGAATTTTTGATGTGGAATGCTAACCAATATAGTTTTTCAATGTAATTCTCTTAATTGTGGCATGAATGTTCAGATCTGAAGGATTCAATATAAAAGTCTATACTGACATAAGAAATAATAATAATTCAGCAATACTAACAAAGCAATCATGTCTTCTCAAAATACTATGGCTAAAGAAAGTTATCCCTACAAAATCATATAGTGTTGGCTATGCTCCCTCGTTATCACACAAAAATATTCATATCATGCACAACCCCGATTTCAGCCAAGCATTTGTTTTCATATTCTATCTTTTCAAACCTTTCAACTTTCATGCAATACATGAGCGTGAGCCATGGATATAGCACTATGGGTGGAATAGAGGTGGTTGTGGAGAAGACAAAAAGGAGGGAGATAGTCTCACATTGACTAGGCTTATCAACGGGCTATGGAGATGCCCATCAATAGATATCAATGTGAGTGAGTAGGGATTGCCATGCAACGGATGCACTAGAGCTAAATATGAATGAAAGCTCAACAAAAGAAACTAGTGGGTGTGCATCCAACTTGCTTGCTCACGAAGACCTAGGGCATTTGAGGAAGCCCATCGTTGGAATATACAAGCCAAGTTCTATAATGAAAAATTCCCACTGGTATATGAAAGTGACTAAGCATGAGACTCTCTACGATGAAGAACATGGTGCTACTTTGAAGCACAAGTGTGGAAAAAGATAGTAGCAATTGTCCCCTTCCTTTTTTTCTTTTTTTGGGGCCTTTCTTTTTTATCTTTTTGGCCTTACTCCCTTTTTTTCTTTTTTTTTGCGGAGGGGCTTTATAGATTCAACCTTTCCTCCCATGGGACAATGCTCTAACAATGATGATCATCACACTTTCATTACAACACGAAATTACAACTCGATACTACTATAACAAAGTATGAATCTATATGAATGCCTCCGACGGTGTACCGGTATGTGCAATGAAATAAGAGTGACATGTATGAAAATATTATGCATGGTGGCTTTGCCGCAAATACGATGTCAACTACATGATCATGCATGGCAATATGAAAATATGATGCGTGTCATATAAACGGAACGGTGGAAAGTTGCATGGCAATATATCTCGGAATGGCTATGGAAATGCCATGATAGGTAGGTATGGTGGTTGTTTTGAGGAACAATATGATGGCTGTTTTGAGGAAGGATATATAGTGGGTTTATGGCACCGGCGAAAGTTGCGCGGTACAAGAGAGACTAGCAATGGTGGAAGGGTGAGAGTGCGTATAATCCATGGACTCAACATTAGTCATACGAACTCATATACTTATTGCAAAAATCTACGAGTCATCAAAACAAAGCAATCAACGCATGCTCCTAGGGGGGAGGTTGGTAGGAGTTAACCGTCGCGCGCCCTCGACCTCCACACAAAGGTTCGCACTCTACAAATACCTCATGCTCTAACTTAGTCACACAACGGTTCACCATAGGTGCATGCTACGGGAATCACTAACCTTAACACAAGTATTTCTCAATTTCATAATAACTCCAGTAGCATGACTCTAATATCACTATCCTCATGTCTCAAGACAATTATCAAGCATCCAACATCTCATTCTATTCAATACACTTGGTGTGAATTTTTTTCTACATTGACATTGGATGTTTATCATGTGAAGACTAGTTTCTTTACCCTAAACACTTTACCATGCTGTTTTGATAGACTCTCAAATAGATATAAGTGAAGCATGAGAGTTCAACATTTTTTACAAAATATTACCACCATGCTCTAAAAGATATAAGTGAAGCACTAGAGCAAAAACTATTCAACTCAAAAGATATAAGTGAAGCACTTAAAGTGTTCTAATAATTTCTAAGGCATATTTAACTCTCTCAAATAGGTGTGTCCAGCAAGGATGATTGTGGCAAACTAACAAGCAAATACTCAAATTATACAAGACGCTCCAAGCAAAACACATAGCATGTTGCAAATAAAAATATAGCTCCAAGTATAGTTACCGATGGATGAAGACGAACGAGGGGATGCCTTCCCGGGGCATCCCCAAGCTTAGGCTTTTGATTATCTTTAATTTACTTGGGGTGCCATGGGCATCCCCAAGCTTAGTCATTTGCTACTCCTTGTTCCATAGTCCATCAAAGCAATACTCAAAACTTGAAAACTTCACAACACAAAACTTAGACAAAAATTCTCGTGAGCTCCGTTAGTAAGAGAAAGCAAACCACTACTCAAAGGTACAGCAATGAATTCATTCTTCGTTTATATTGGTGTTAAACCTAATGTACTCCAAGTTCTCTATGGTTCATATCCTCCAATATTACTCATAGATGCATCGGAATAAGCAAACAACACACAAAAAACAGAATCTGTCAAAGACAGAACAGTCTGTAGTAATCTGCAGGGTTCGCCTACTTCTGGAACTCCAAAAAATTCAAACTAAATTGGTAAATTTGAGAAATTTGTCTACCAATCATCAGAAAAAAGAATCAACTAAAAGTCATGCTCCAGTAAAATCCCACGACTACTTTAGCAAGCGCTAACGATTCTGTTTTTCACAGCAAGATCATATAAACTTCACACAAGTCTTACCAAAGGTTCTACTTGGCACAAACACTAAAAAAACATGAAACCACATCTAATAAGAGGCTAGATGCAATATTTATTCCCTAACAGCAACAAAAACAAAAAACAAAAAATTGGGTTGCCTCCCAACAAGCGCTATCGTTTTACGCCCCTAGCTAGGCACGATAATTCAATGATGCTCACATAAAGGACAAGGATTGAAGCACAAGGAGAGCATCATAAGACATGTGACAAACACATCTAACTCTAACATACTTCCTATGCATAGGAATCTAATAGAAAAACAAATTACCAAGACAAGCAAGATCTATCATAAGCAAGGAAGGAGAAAGAAACAATAGCAATCTCAACATAACGAGAGGTAATTTAGTAACATGAAAATTTCTAAAACCATATTTCCCTCTCTCATAATAGTTGTATGTACGATCGTGATCAAATTCAACAAAATAGCTATCACATAACATATTCTCAACATGATCCACATGCAAGCAAAGTTGACACTCTTCCAAAATAGTGGGAGTAACATTAACTAAAGTCATAACCTCTCCAAACCCACTCTTATCAAAAAAATTATAAGATTGATCATACTCCAAATATGTGGGATCTAAAGTTGACACTCTTCCAAACCCACTTTCAATATTATTGCAAACATTATTATCAATATCATATTCATCATGGGGTTGAAATAAATTTTCAAGATCGTAAGAAGCATCACCCCAATCATGATCATTGCAACAAGTAGTGGGCATAGCAAAATAAGCATCCCCAAGCTTAGGGTTTTGCATATCATTAACACAATTGACATTAATAGAATTTATAATAACATCAATGCAATCATGCTTTTTACTCAAGGAGCTATTGTGAATCAATTTATGTTTTTCTTTCAACACTTCGTCACAATTTTCAGATTCACAAATTTCAAGCAAAATCCCATAAAGATAATCTAGTGCAGTCAACTCACTAGAAATAGGTTCAACATAATTAGATATCTTAAAGAGATTAGCAAATGGATGAGGATCCATATTTTAGCAAGCAAAGATGGAAGCTAATTGAGGGCACATATCACACAAGCAAACGAGAGGCAAGCGAACGATAAACACACGGCGAAAGAAGGGCAAATAAAACACCAAGGGTGAAGTGGAGGAGAGGAAAACGAGAGGCAAATAAATGTAATGCGAAGGATAAGGGTTTGTGATAGGTACTTGGTATTTGACTTTTGCGTAAGCCTCCCCGGCAACAGCGCCAGAAATTCTTCTTGCTACCTCTTGAACTTGCGTTGTATTCCCTCGAAGAGGAAAGGGAGATGCAGCACAGTAGCGTAAGTATTTCCCTCAGTTTTTGAGAACCAAGGTATCAATCCAGTAGGAGACCACACGCGAGTCCCTCGCACCTGCACAAACAAATAAGAACTTCGCAACCAACGCGATAAGAGGTTGTCAATCCCTTTACGGTCACTTACGAGAGTGAGATCTGATAGAGATGATAATTATATTTTTGGCATTTTTAGTTTAATAAAACAGCAAATAAAAGAAAGAAAAGTAAAGTAGATGTAGATTGATATATTGAGAATAGACCCGGGGGCCATAGTTTTCTCTAGTGGCTTCTCTCATGATAGCGATATTCTATGGCGGATAAACAAATTACTGTCGAGCAATTGATAGAAAAGTGAATAATTATGACACTATCTAGGCATGATCATTGTATATAGGCAGCACGTCCGAGACAAGTAGACCGATTCCTGCCTGCATCTACTACTATTACTCCACACATCGACCGCTATCCAGCATGCATCTAGTGTATTGAGTTCATACGAACAGAGTAACGCCTTAAGCAAGATGACATGATGTAGAGGGATAAACTCAAGCAATATGATGTAAACCCCATCTTTTTATCGTCGACGGCAACAACACAATACATGCCTTGCTGCCCCTACTGTCACTGGGAAAGGACACCGCAAGATTGAACCCAAAGCCAAGCACTTCTCCCATTGCAAGAACTATAGATCTAGTAGGCCAAACCAAACCAATAATTCGAAGAGACTTGCAAGGATATTATGAGCACACATAAAAAGTTCAGAGAAGAACCAAATATCTTTCATAGATAACCTTGATCATAAACTCACAATTCATCGGATCTCGACAAACACACCGCAAAAAGAGATTACAACGAATAGATCTCCTCGACGACCGAGGAGAACTTTGTATTGAGATCCAGAGAGAGAGAAGAAGCCATCTAGATACTAGCTATGGACCTTAAGGTCTGTGGTAAACTACTGACAACTCATGGTGAGGGCGATGATGATGATGATGAAGGCCTCCGTGATGGATCCCCCTACCGGAACAGGCTCCAAGATGGGATCTCCACGGGAACAAAAGCTACGGCGGTGGAATTAGGGTTTTCTCTCTGCGTATGGAGTTTCTGGGGTACGTAGGTATATATAGGAAGAAGGAGGGCAACGGGGGCCACATGAGGGGGCCTCGAGGCAGGGGGCGCGCCCTGGGAAGGGGGCGCGCCCCCCACCTTCGAGGGCAGCCCCTCTGTCCCCTGACTTGGTCCTGACATTTCCCGTGCGTGATTTTCTCCAAAAATATCTCTCGCGAAGGTTTCATTCCGTTTCGACTCCGTTTGATATTCCTTTTCTGCAAAACCCTGAAATAGGCAAAAAAAACAGCAATCTGGATTGGGCCTTTGGGTTAGTAGGTTAGTCCCAAAACTGATATAAAAGTGAATGATAAAGCCCATTAAACATCCAAGACTTCATAAATAATAGCATGGAACAATCAAAAATTATAGATACGTTGTAGACGTATCATGGGTGCATTCTGTTATAGTATACCATGTGAGTAGTAAATCGAATTTGGCTATACTAAATACATGAGAAACAAATACAATTGCTATATTTCCAAGTTGTCAAGCATGCTTGGTTTGGATATACATTGTGCAATGTGGTGCTCAGTTAATGTTTGGTTCATTTGTGTTGTGGTGTTCAGTTAACTGTTTCGTTCAATTATGCAATGCGATGTTCAATAGTTGTTGGTGCATTCTGTTATTATATACCATGTGAGTAGTAAATCGAATTTGGCTTTACTAAATACATTAGAACCAAATACAATTGCTATATTTCGAAGTTGTTAAGCATGCTTGGTTTGGTTAACTATATGATCTTCTATTATGAGTATGTTATATTGTGCAATGTGGTGCTCAGTTAACGTTTGTGTAACAGCCTGGATTTTGCCCTTTTCTTTTTCTTTTAATTTTCTTGGATTTCTTGATTTTTTTTGTGGCTATGTGGTTCTGAAACTTGGGAAGATCATGTCTTCCTAGGTTTTATAGTGGCTTGCCATCCTACTAATCATCCCAAGACCCTGCCATTTCCATCCTTGACCTAATCCAAAATTCTTTTTCCAAGGAATATTCCTTTTCTATTAAAGGAATAATTCTTTTTGCCCTAGGTTGTGAAGCATCCTATATCTCTGTCATTCTAAAAATTCCCAAATAATTCTCATAAATTGTTTGGGTCCTATCTTGCTCAAATATGGCAAAAAAAATCATTGCCATGTTCAAAAATAATCCTCCAATAATCATTTTACCATTCTGCCCTAAATGGCACTTTGTGAAGAAAGTGCTATTTATGTTTTTCCAATTGACTCCAAACTTCTTGGACATCTTTTCATGTACATATCTTTGCCCTGTGCCAAATTGCATACTCATTTGCCTAGTAATTATTTTTCAGTGATTTTCCAAAGTTTCTGTCCAGAAAGGAACTTTGTAAAGGAAGTATATTCTAGGCATGTCCAAATGAGTTGAAACTTTGTGACATCCTTCATTTGACCAAATTTTGAATATCCACCAAATTTGAGCTCATGGAGATCATCTATGTGAGATCAACTCCAAATCTTGGTTTCTGCTAAAATTTTCACTTTGTGAAGCAACACTATTTTACCTTGCTTCACTTGAGCTGAAAATTTACCAGGAAATTCTTACATCTACATCTACCTACTCCACCAAGTTTTGGCTCAATAAAGTTAGCCATTTACCCTCAGTAAATTTTCTAAGTTACAGGTCAGAATGGAGCCTTGTGAAGGAAGTGCCAATTTGGTAACTCCAAATGGCATGAGATTTTTACAGCAGCTCCATATGGTCAAATAATACCTCTACACCAAATTTCAGCTCAAGTGGCCTCACCATGCGAGTGCATCATCCAAATCTTGTTTCTGGACCAGATTATGCAGTTGCAAAGCAAGTGCATTAAATCTTGGTCCCTTTCCTGCCAAACTCTCCAGTATGGTAGTTCTTCCTAAGCTAATCACCCCAGACAACTCATTTGCCTCTAATCTTACCTCAGTTGATCACTGTTTCATGATCAAGTTTACTGTAGTAAACTTCAGAGCTCACTTACCTTTCACCCACTTCACCTTTCACCGAGTTACCGCCGCGGTTTAAACCTACGTTGGATGAACTTACCACTACACACCATTTGCCAACCTTTGGCACTTTCTCCATGCCAGCATGCGTGGTGACCACCGCTTTGGCATGTAGTGTGCGTGAGCTGGCTGTCGTTTGCTTCGGGCCCCTCCTCTGCTCAGCGTCGTAGCGAGCACGAGCATGTCTGGGATCTTTGTAATGCCTAGGATGCGACTATGTCTCCTACGTGTCGAGGCACGACTTAAAGACATAAGCGCATTCTGGAATGATCTCAAGTATGGTATCTTAGCACATCTCATGTAAAAGTTCAAGGATGAAATTGTAAAAGATAGTTGGCTTACACTCGCCACGTCACACAATGAATACAATAGCATACATCATCCAAGAAAACAGGGTCCGACTACGGACGAAAATGCAAATGAGAAAGATACCAAAACACAAGGCCTGATCTCCCCTAGTAGGAACCACTACTGATCGTCGAAAACGTCACATACATACGGCCAAGCTCTTCCTCGAACTCCCAGTGAAGTTCCGAACCATCTCCTGCATTGATCTCGGCGGTACCTGCATCTAGTGTGTGTTGTAATCTGTGAGCCACAAGGACTCAGCAATCCCGTTCTCGGGTATCAAAACTAACAAAGCCTTTAGGTGAGGAAGGGTAATAAAGTGTTTACAGCAAGCACTAAGCAACTAGCTTACGAGTTGAGAGCGATATGAAAGTATGTGCCAACGGTCGCCAAAGTTGATCAAGAAGTGATCCAAACTACTCACGGTCAAACATAACCCCACCGTGTTCACTTCCCGAAGCCCTTCGGAAAGAGACCATCACGGTTACTCACACAGGTAGTGTATTCTTATGAAAAGGGTGTCAAGTTATCTACAACCGGATATTAACAAATTCCCATCTGCCACATAACCGCGGGCATGGCTTTCGAAAGTTCAAAACCCTGCAAGGGTGTCCCAACTTAGCCCATCACAAGCTCACGATCTGCGGAGTCGCAAATCCAAATTGGGAAGACCCGAGTATCCTCGGAATCCCGTGCTCAAGCTATTTCGACAAAGGTAAAACTAATCCAGCAAGACCTCCCGACGTGCCGACACCCTGATAGTAGCCGCACGTATCTCGTCTCAGGCCACAACCGGATGAGCGGAGCATACAGGTGCCAAAATACCCCAAGTTGCAAAGGGGCGGACCCGCACGATGCTCTAGTTTGGACCAACACTCAAAACGAGCACTGGCCCGGGGGTTGATTAACAAATCCTTGGGTTAATTACTCCCTCGACAAGTTTTAGTTGTTAGGAAAATGTAGTACCAATGTTGGGCCTCACTGGAAAAGCTTTAAGCAGTGCGAATTATCAAGGGGGCCCCATAAGCCCCGACCGTGTTAGGAACGCAAAATCAAGGAACATAACACCGGTTTATCGGGTTCTAAGGTGGCATGAGTGGAACAAAACACCGAGCAAAAGGCCAAGCCTTCCACCCATTGCCAAGTATATAGGTGTGTTAATATATTTAAGAGATATTGTGATATTCCAACAACAAGTTCCAACATGGAGCAATCTTCATCTTCACCTGCAACTAACAGCGCTATAAGAGGGGCTGAGCAAGCGGGTAACATAGCCAAACAACGGTTTGCTGGGAAGGTGTCAAAGGTTAGAGGTTTCATGGCAACAATACGAGGCTGACAAACAGGAATAGGCATCGAGGCATATCTAAAGAGCGAGACAACTAGCATAGGCAAATATAGAGGTGATATCGGGGAACGATCATCTTGCCTGGGATCCCGCAAGGAAGAAGAACGAGTCCATGAAGTAGTCGAACAACTCCTCACAACTCCGGAACGTAACTGAAGCTAACGAGAGAAGCAAACCGGAAAGAAGCAAACAACACGGTAAATTCACAAGCATAAACATGGCATATGATGCACAACCAAGTATGATGCATGTCCGGTTTCATTATGCATGGCATGGCAAAGTGCACAGACAACACTACAATTTAAGTGGAGCCTAATGTGCAACGAGTTGCATATTGACAAAACACCACATTATATTTATTTAGTTGACTCTCGTTTATTTACAAGACAAGGTTAAGTGTCTGTTAACATGGCAAGAGGTGAAGCTTAAACAAACTACACTATCTAGCCATTTTAAATGAGGCCAGAAATAACAACAACAATTCCGAAAACTCCCCATGTGCATATTTATGAAATTGGTACTGTTCTGCCTATTACCATATTTCAAAGTTGTAAAACAGCAAAACAAAGTGCATCATGTTATTCTACACATTTTTCTACCCCATTTACATATCAAATTTATTAAATTTGGAGCTACGGTTATTTAGTTATGAATAAAACCATTTTAACATGTCATTTATACAAATTAATGCAAACAAAAATTTAAAATTTTAAACATGCATGAAAGTTGGTTATTATGAATCTACACAGAATTCTAAGCAATTTACATGTTCACAACATTTTGATCCGATGCACGGTTTGAAAGTTATTATATGCATGATCTAGAGGGACTATTCTGCAAAACTGCAAAACTCTGGAAAAAAGCTAAATTCGCAAGGCAGGGAAAAAAATAACGGGGCCGAAACTGGCTGGCCAACAGTGTACACGAGAGGGGCTTGAGGGGCTGCTCACCCATGGGCTTCGGCCCAATTCGGTGATGAGGTGAGGCCGGTAGGGGGCGCGTAGTTGGGCCTGACGAAGAGTGGAGGCGCTGGCCTCGTGCGAGCGAGCATAGGAGGGCTCGCGCGAGCGACGCAGTCTCGCCCATGCTGGCGCTGGACCGGTCAACGTGGGGCGGGCCTCGGGCGGAGCTTAAAGGGCGTGGTCGTCTTCCTCATTCGCTCAACCGGACGAGGCGAGGCGAAGCGGAGGACGTGGCGGGCGCCGCGGCTGGTCTCCGATGGGGCATTGCGATGACCTGGAAGCAGGGACGCAGGGCCTCGCCGGATCTGATGGAGATGGCGACGAACGGAGCAGGGCGGCGACTGGATCTGGAAGGCCATGGCGGGGCTTCTTCAGCTCTCTCCTGGAAGAGAGACAAGAGGGAGTAGGGAGATGAGAAAGGCAAGAGAAGGACGAAGGAGAGGGTGCGGCGGGGCCTGCCTGGGGTGGTCGTTCGAGGCGCGAAGGCGAGGCCGAAGATTGAGGTGGTCTGGGGGATGAGGGAGCTCCTCGGGCATGGTTTCTCGCGTGCAGGATGCAGGAGAGGAGAAGCCGAGCTCCTGCGCGAGGGACACGGCTGCTGCTGGACTGGTCGACGAGAAGACGAGGCACGGTCCCGGTGGTTGGGCCGAACGGCGACGAGACAGCGATGGGGAACTCCGGTGGCGGCGGACCTTGGCAGCCTTGCGGCGAGGCAAGGGAGAGGCCGGGTGTGCGACGAACGAGCGGTGAGGCTGGCGGGGCCTTGGGTGCTCGAGAAGGAGAGATGGAGCACGGCGTGTTTCTGGAGGCTTTGGTGGCGAGCGATGGTTGGGGAGGGATGGATCCCAAGAGAAAAGGCAGGTAGTTGGCGGCAGCACGAGGATGGATGGGACATATCTCCTCGAAACTAGGGTTTGGACTCATATTTATAGCATTGGATTTTTAGGTAGGGGTATTCGGTCCTTTTGATCAAAATTGGACGGTCAAGATAAAGAGGTTAGAGAGTCCAAATAAGAAAACAGTGATGTTTTAGGGATGTTTGGGGATGATCCGGAACCATCGGTAACAACATCTCGGTTCAGGTCCGGGAAAGTTCGGACACGCGTGAGTGGATGGACAGAGGCCACGAAGACAAGGGGTTTTGACGGGCTCAGAGAAGAGAGGGAAGAGAGCGGTCCGGGTGATCTGAGAGGAGGTGGACAGAGACAAGGAAGAAGCGGCAACTCTGAACGGTTACGAGTTTTATGAAAACATGTGAATGCAATGCACATGATGCCATGATGAAATGCAACAAGCAACAAAAAAAGAGCAAGCAAATAAAACACACAGCGAAACCCGGAATAGCTGTAAGTCATCTGGAGCATCGGTCTTGGGGCGTCACAACTCTCCCCCACTAACAGAGGATCTCAACCCGAGATCCTGGAGATGGCACCTGATAAAAACGGAAGAGGGAGAGGTAAAACAAAGTTGCTTCTACGACAAACGAGTGAAACCACGAACCTGAGAGGTTGACCAAATTGAAAGAAGAATACAACGGAGATGAACGAATATGAAAACACTCTGTTAGAAAAGAGGAACAAGGAACATTACGAGAACCTCGTAGGTTAAAAGACATGAACAAGAGGTCACGGATGATGAAAGAATTTCAAAACCACTCCGGTTAAAACAAGATGGAGAAGGAATAAGAACAAAATAATTTGGACAGCATTCTGACTGAAATGGAAGGAATTGAACATGAACTTGCCAAGTTGGGAAGATACTTGATGAAAGCAACAACACACTGCCTCCGGAATTATTGAACGAATGACACAAGGGGTAAGAAAGGCTTCAGACAGCACTCTGGTTGAAAAGAGAGGAAAAACTTGACAAGATGAGAGAACTTGAACGGAGGACACAACACTCCTATTAAATTGACTGGAAAGGCCAAGAGCATGATCTTGATAGGACAAGATAATAGTTCGAAGAAAGCAATATCACAAAGCCTCCGGAACGAAAGAATAGATGCTAAATCATTGGATGAAAGGAACGGAGAAGAAAATGACAACTTCTCCCACAAATGAATTTGAAAAGCATCCTTAGAAAGAATGATTGAATGAAGTCGTTGAAAAATCAACAACAAAAGAATAAGCTTGTTGTGGGCTTATGGAAAACATCTCAAAATTATGAGGTGACAACCAGCCACTAACGGAAACATCTGATGGATTGAGAACAACAAGGAGACGAAGAACTTATTTCACCGGGAAGACAAATGAAAAACTTGGCTTATTTATAAGCACCATAAATAGCAACAATCCTTACGGAGAGCTTTCTGGAGAAATACAACCCAAGATTACTCAAACGAATAAATTGAAGGGTTGAAAGGATCTCCTGGACTAAGAAAAATGGTGGGTTTAAAAATTTCATTCTTGATAACTTGTGAATCATGAAACATGAAGGAAATTGTCAAGAATGACATAACACCACCTCAAAAGAAAAGAAAAAGTAGAAAGAATTGCACTTCAAAATGCAAGAAGAAGAATACTTGAGCTCCAACAAGAATCTTAAAGAACAGTTCGAGGATGAATTAAATCATGATGAACCACCATGTAGAACTCCGGTAAGAAAAGGATGAGAAATGAAGGATAAAAAGAATAAGATTTAAGCCTTGCAATGATTTAGAAAGAGCTTCGTAACAAGATAATTGAGAGGGTTTGGAACTCCAGAAAGAAAAATTGAACAACCAATAATTTGATACCGTGAACGAAATCCAGACGAAGGAATTAAACACTTAGAAGGTACAAGAATAAGAATTATGTTATGAGTATCCTTCACCAATTTAAATTGATGACAACCAATGGATTTGGCATACTACTTATTCTTCTTGAAAAGGATCGGAGAGAGATATAGCCAAACTTGAGAAATGTCTTGAACGACTCACCGGTAGGATTATGCAAAGAACAAATAAATTGACACGATAACAACGGAAGAGTAATCTTGTGTGAACCACCGTAAGAATATGGAGACGAACGAAGAGGCATCAATTAAGAATAGTTGGAGGACAAAGTTGCAAAATCAGAACGAAGAAATATTCTGAAATGATGGCCTTCGGAGGATCACAATGGAAATAATTTATGAAATGCTTTGGGTGGGTATAAAAATAATTCCTCACAATCGAAAACAATTATGAGGATGGTATGAAACTAGAACCATGAATCTTTGGAAGGGCAAGTAAGGATCCAACAGGAACTCTTCTTCGGTCTTCAAAACCTGAGAATGACGACGAGATACACCACCATGAATTTATTGAGGCACGCCGGAATGAAGAATTAAAAGGTTGAACCAATGGTGAAAAGAATTTGAAAGCAATCTTGGAGAAGGCATATGACTGATGTAATCCGTTCTTACGTCACACTTTGAAAATAATTTCAGAATAACTCCAGAAAAAGAAATTAGAAGAGTCAGGTAAGATCCTAGGAAAATACATGTGGGTTAGAGCCCATCCAAAAGAAATCACTGTTGAAAAAGATTGCTTAAGAGATATTGCACCGGTTGAATCAAATGACTTGAATGAGATAACAACCTCAAAATAGATTGAACTGATTAAGAATGGAAACACGTTCCGAGATATCTTCAGCACTCCGGAGGAGAATTAGAGGGAGTTGAATAAGCAAGAGAGACTTCGGAGAAGAAATTTCAACATGGGAAAACATGTGAAATAGGAGGAAGGATTTAATCAACACCAAAGCTTGAATTAAATCCACCAGAGAAGAAACGAGAACAAGAATGATGAACTTGAATCTTCCTGAGCATCTTCACGAGAAATCACCGGATGCAACATTGAAGAAAATTGATGAAGAGGCATCACAAGAATATAGGGACACTTGATTAAGGACTCTGGGTCCATAAAGAAAAGGGGTGGGAGGGTGGGGAAAAACAAAGACAACTTGGGATGAATGCAATAGACGCCGTTGAAAAAAATAAGAATTGGTCTTGCACATATTGAAAGGATCGGGTTAACTTGAAGAGAAACACACCGATTGAAAAGAATTTAACATGACAATCTCGACAATCAAGAAGGACTAGCACTCCCATAGAAATATGAGGACACCGCTTAGGAAAGGTATGGAATCAACACTTGACATCGAAGCAACTTGAATACCACAACAAAACAAAGGATTGATATTTTGCAACATAATCTTCACAATATCATTCGAACAGAGAATTGAACGAATGAATTCTATAGCTTAATGGTACATCAATTGTCGAGAAGCCACTTGTGAGAACAAAATGATAGAATAGAACAATAAGGTACAGATGGAACAAATACATAATAGAAGTTTCGTCCCACATGTTCGTGCTGAATGCCCCATGGCACGTGTTACAAAGGGTCTTGCAATCCTCGGATCAGCATAGCCAAGGATCCTTTAAGATGCAACTCCCAATTGGAACAACGCCCATGAAATCTCTTCACTAGATGTTGAACCCCAAACCTCATACCATGCACTCGTTGGAAGATTACATATGAGCTACATGAAACCCACCTATTAATTCCCGAGCTTTCCGGTTATGCAATCTAGTGTTGGGGATACAAGGGAAGCACCGCGCACTCAACTCTAAACCTACATCTAGCTGTATCCATCCGTCAACACATAACCAGTCATCTTCGGAAACTATTTACCTCGGACCTTCCAAAAGCATCCGCTATACAAGCTATGGCAATACTCCCGAACTATCCCGCCAGTACTAGGTGACGTCGGGGTTATCTCACCACTAACCGCATAGAAGAGTTTTCGATGTCGACCGCCTCTGGTATTCTAGAACCGCTACGATACATTTGTGACGACAACACCTCGGAGCTCAACTCCCCGGGACACTGGCGCAACCCCTAAATGACAGGAGGCACCAAGAACAATGTTCTCGTCACAACGATATCGGAACAATCCAAACAATACCCGCGTGCTCCTAAAAAAATTGGTGAAATTTTGAGAATAGTGAAGATAAAACAACGTCACGAGTCCTCACCAGAGCGACGAAGGGGGTCAGGACTAAAAAGAAATCCTACTCTCCGATATATATATATATATATATATATATATATATATATATATATATATAAGACTCAAAACATTTTTGTGTGTGCCTAGACTCAACCGTCAGCGATTCGATCAATCAGGAGGCTCTTAGGTCGGAGAACGCTCTGAATACCAACTTGTAATGCCCAGGATGCGACTATGTCTCCTATGTGCCGAGGCACGACTTAAAGGCATAAGCGCATTCTGGAATGATCTCAAGTATGGTATCTTTGCACATCTCATGTAAAAGTTCAGGGATGAAATTGTAAAATATAGTTGGCTTACACTCGCCACGTCACACAATGAATACAATATCATACATCATCCAAGAACACAGGGTCCAACTACGGACGAAAATCCAAATGAGAAAGATACCAAAACACAAGGCCTGGTCGCCCCTAGTAGGAACCACTACTGATCGTCGAAAACGTCACATACATATGGCCAAGCTCTTCCCGAACTCCCAGTGAAGTTCTGAACCATCTCCTGCATTGATCTCGGCAGTACCTGCATTTCGTGTGTGTTGTAATCTGTGAGCCATGAGGACTCAGCAATCCCGTTCCCGGGTATCAAAACTAACAAAGCCTTTAGGTGAGGAAGGGTAAGAAAGTGTTTACAGCAAGCACTAAGCAACTAGGTTACGAGTTCAGAGCGAGATGAGAGTATGTGCCAACGGTCGCCAAAGTTGATCAAGAAGTGATCCTAACTACTCACGGTCAAACATAATCCCACTGTGTTCACTTCCCAAAGCCCTTCGGAAAGAGACCATCACGGTTACTCACACAGGTAGTTTATTCTTATGAAAAGGGTGTCAAGTTATCTACAACCGGATATTAACAAATTCCCATCTGCCACATAACCGTGGGCACGACTTTCGAAAGTTCAAAACCCTGCAGGGGTGTCCCAACTTAGCCCACCACAAGCTCACGATCTACGGAGTCGCAACTCCAAATTGGGAAGACCCGAGTATCCTCGGAATCCCGTGCTCAAGCTATTTCGACAAAGGTAAAACTAATCCAGCAAGACCTCTCGGCGTGCCGACACCCTAATAGTAGCCGCGCGTATCTCGCCTCAGGCCACAACCGGATGAGCGAAGCGTATAGGTGCCAAAATACCCCAAGTTGCCAAGGGGCAGACCCCCACAGTGCTCTGGTTTGGACCAACACTCAAAACGAGCACTGGCCTGGGGGTTGATTAATAAATCCTCGGGTTAATTACTCCCTCGGTAAGTTTTAGTTGTTAGGCAAATGTAGTACCAATGTTGGGCCTCGCAGGAAAAGCTTTAAGCAGTGCGAATTATCAAGGGGGGCCCATAAACCCCAACCGTGTTAGGAACGCAAAATCAAGGAACATAACACCGGTTTATCGGGTCCTAAGGTGGCATGAGTGGAACAAAACACCGAGCAAAAGGCCAAGCATTCCACCCATTGCCAAGTATATAGGTGTGTTAATATATTTAAGAGATATTGTGATATTCCAACAACAAGTTCCAACATGGAGCAATCTACATCTTCACCTGCAACTAACAACGCTATAGGAGGGGCTAAGCAAGCGGGTAACATAGCCAAACAACGGTTTGCTGGGAAGGTGTCAAAGGTTAGAGGTTGCATGGCAACAATAGGACGCTGACAAACAGGAATAGGCATCGAGGCATATCTAAAGAGCGAGACAACTAGCATAGGCAAAGATAGAGGTGATATCGGGGAACGATCATCTTGCCTGGGATCCCGCAAGGAAAAAGAACGAGTCCATGAAGTAGTCGAACAACTCCTCACAACTCCGGAACGTAACCGAAGCTAACGAGAGAACCAAACCGGAAAGAAGCAAACAACACGGTAAACTCACAAGCACAAACATGGCATATGATGCACAACCAAGTATGATGGATGTCCGGTTTAATTATGCATGGCATGGAAAAGTGCACAAACAACACTACAATTTAGGTGGAGCTCAATATGCAACGAGTTGCACATTGACAAAACACCACATTATATTTATTTAGTTGACTCTCGTTTATTTGCAAGACAAGGTTAAATGTTTGTTAACATGGCAAGAGGTGAAGCTTAAACAAACTACACTATCTAGTCATTTTAAATGAGGCCGGAAATAACAACACCAATTCTGGAAACTCCCCATGTGCATATTTATGAAATTGGTACTGTTTTTCCTATTACCATATTTTAAAGCTGTAAAACAAAAAAACAAAGTGCATCATGTTATTCTACACATTTTTCTACCCCATTTACATATAAAGTTTATTAAATTTGGAGCTACAGTTATTTAGTTATGAATAAAACCATTTTAACATATCATTTATACAAATTAATGCAAACAGGAATTTAAACATTTTAAACATGCATGAAAGTTGGTTATTATGAATCTACACAGAATTCTAAGCAATTTACATGTTCACAACATTTTGATCCGATGCACGGTTTGAAAGTTATTATATGCATGATCTAGAGGGACTATTTTGCAAAACTACAAAACTCTGGAAAAAAGCTAAATTCGCCAGGCAAGGAAAAAAATAACTGGGCCGAAACTGGCTGGCCAACAGTGTACACGAGAGGGGCTCGTGGGGCTGCTCACCCATGGGCTGCGGCCCGATTCGGTGATGAGGTGAGGCCGGCAGGGGGCGCGTAGTTGGGCCTGGCGAAGAGTGGAGGCGCTGGCCTCGTGCGAGCGAGCATAGGAGGGCTCCCGCGAGCGACGCAGTCTCGCCCATGCTGGCGCTGGACCGGTCAACGCGGGGCGGGCCTCGGGCGGAGCTTAAAGGGTGCGATCGTCTTCCTCATTCGCTCGAATCGGACGAGGCGAGGCGAAGCAGAGGACTTGGCGGGCGGCGCGGCTGGTCTCCGATGGAGCATTGCGACGACCTGGAAGCAGGGACGCAGGGCCTCGCCGGATCTGATGGAGACGGCGATGAACGGAGCAGGGCGGCGACGGGATCTGGAAGGCCATGGCGGGGCTTCTTCAGCTCGCTCCTGGAAGAGAGACAGGAGGGAGTAGGGAGAAGAAGAAGGCAAGAGAAAGATGAAGGAGAGGGTGCGACGGGGCCGGCCTGGGGTCGCCGGCGACGACAAGTCCAGTCGTCGGAGGCGCAAAGGCGAGGCCGAAGATTGAGGCGGCCTGGGGTACGAGAGAGCTCCTCAGGCATGGTTTCTCACGCGCAGGATGCAGGAGAGGAGAAGCCGAGCTCCTGCGCGAGGGACACGGCTGCTGCTGGATTGGTCGACGGGAAGATGAGGCACGGTCCCCGTGGTTGGGACGAACAGCGACGAGACAACGACGGGGAACTCCGGTGGCGACGGAGCTTGGCAGCCTTGCGGCGAGGCGAGGGAGAGGCCGGGTGCGCGACGAACGAGCGGGGAGGCTCGCGGGGCCTTGGGTGCTCGAGCAGGAGAGATGGAGCACGGCGTGTTTCTGGAGGCTTTGGTGGCAAGCGATGGTTGGGGAGGGATGGATCCTGAGAGAAAAGGCAGGTAGGTGGCGGCGGCAGGAGGATGGATGGGACATATCTCCTCGAAACTAGGGTTTGGACTCATATTTATAGTATTGGGTTTTTAGGTAGGGGTATTCGGTCCTTCGGATAAAAATTGGATGGTCAAGATAAAAAGGTTAGAGAGTTCAAATAAGAAAACGGTGATGTTTTAGGGATCTTTTGGGATGATCCGGACCCATCGGTAACAACATCTCAGTTCGGGTTCGGGGAAGTTTCGGACACGCGCGACTGGATCGACAGAGACCACGAAGACAAGGGGTTTTGACGGGCTCAGAGAAGAGAGGGAAGAGAGCGGTCCGGGTGATCTCAGAGGAGGTGGACTAAGACAAGGAAGAAGCGGCTACTCTGAACGGTTACGAATTTTATGAAAACATGCGAATGCAATGCACATGATGCCATGATGAAATGCAACAAGCAACAAAAAAAGAGCAAGCAAATAAAACACAGGGCGAAACCCGGATTAGCTGGAAGTCTTCTGGAGCATCGGTCTTGGGGCGTCACAATCTTTTGCTCGCCGTCGTCTTCTCCCCGGAACCCTCTCCCGCTCCAGCAGCTTCACCGTCGGTGCTCGTGGTCGTGTGCCAACGGGCGAACTGTAGCCGACCGGCTCTGTTCGTGCCGCCGCGTCGTCCTCACTGCGGCCCTCGGCCCCTCCTGCACAGTGACCTCATGTAGCTCGTCCTCAC
>LR738709.1:365516474-365537156 GCA_902687465.1 Secale cereale
CGTCGCTTTCGCGCGCCTCCTCGTGATTGCTGTGCACCGCCAGAGCTTCGGCCGGACGTACACGTCGGCACCCGAGCCCATGCCTCTCGCCCCGCCTATATAAGGCCACCCCTCCCGAGTTCAAGCACACCAATCGACCTCACGCACTACTAGCTTCCTCCCTGGCCAGTCAAACGAGCTCGAGGAGCTCCCGTTCCTCCTCCATGGCCGCCATGTCCACCGCGGCTTCGACCTAAATTGGCCCCATGTCGAGCTCCTCTTCCACCTCTAGCCACTCCACCACCTTCCTCAGCCCTCTGCGAGCCCCCCCCCATCTCATACGTTCATCACCAGAGCATCCGTGGCCGCATGCCCATCGACGCCCGATGCCATCCCCCGCCATGGCCGGTGCCTCGCTCGCTTGAGTGCTCTCTGGTGGTCGGCTTTTGTCTAGGTGGATGCGCCTCCTCCTCCCGATCCCACCGGTGGTCCGAGCTCCACCAGGATGGCCGGAGCTGGGAGAACGTCCGCCGCCGCCGAGCTTCTGTCCTCCTCCTAGTGCCGCCGTTCACCGCGCCTCCACCCCTCCTCGGCAGTCGTACTTCCCCTGAATGGGACCGCCATGGCCTCCCGCCCCCGCCGGTGCCCTTGGCTCGGCCAGGGGGCGTCTGAGCCGACCGGCCCCTTCGCCGCTTCCCTCCCCTGCCTCCTGCTCTGTCCCGCACGAGAGCACAGGAGAGCGAGGAAGAAGATGATGCCCCCGCTGGCCCCCTCCCCCTGCGCGTGGGACCCACCCGTCAGCCACACAGGAGCCGGCCCAGCCTCTGCTGATTAGGATAAATGGAAGCGTATTCTCCGCGAATACGCCTTCCCTTTCCGAAAGCGAACTTTGTCTCTGCTTCGACTTGGTTTACGTTTTCTCAATTGGAAAGCGTATTATTTCTAAAGGCGCGTTCTGTTTTTCCAGCCAAGGGCCTGTTGGCGATGAATTTATTGCAGAAAGATCCCTGGCAGAAAAACAACTATATCTTTTTGCTCACAACTCCAAATGAGGTGAATCCAAAGCCCACTTCTTCGTATCGTCGAGCCCGTTCTGTTGATATCATTTTCACCATGTGTTAACATTTTTAAAATGACCATTTTGCCCTTGCCGTAAACAGCCCCTCCGAGAGAGAACTGTTTCCGACGATTCTTTCCGCGAGCTTCTCGCACTTCTTCCCGGTGATTTCTTCCACCCGAGGCAAGCCACAACAACCACTTGCATGATAGCCATGCAGTAGCCATGGTTTTTAACTTGAATATTTAATAAAAGTTTGCCTGCTATATGTCTGCATGTTTGCTACTGCTATCGTTGTTTCGGTTATGCTCGTGGTTTCATGTTCACTTGCATGCTATGATCTGAGGCTTCTTGTTATCTTGTACTACTTGTTAGTATCATGTTAACATGTCATGCTTGGTCGTAGAAGTACATGCTAGTAGTAGTCTTGATGCATGTTTGTTGTCTGTCAAGTACCATGATATGCATGTTCCGTTGCAACTAGTTAGTTACATGTTTCCTTGGTAGTGTTCTTGCTATGTTCTTGCATGGTATTTATTTATGATGTTGGTAGTCATGTATGCCATGAGTAGCGTTATACTTGTGATATTCATGTTCATCAGTATGCCATGCTCGGTTGGACATATGATTCATTGTGGTTATGCTCGATGATTATGTTGCACCTCCATGCTTTTGTTGATATCATGCTCATGCATTGTAGTTGCATCATGTTATTTTATTATGGCTCAGCATCATTTGCATTCAAGTTTAACCGGGCTTAAAATGAACTTGAACAACTGTTGGCTGAGTCATGGTGCCATCAAATCAAGCTGACCAGTGCAGCCACACTTGCCTTTATGGGAAGGCCCTAGCTGGGTCTATTGTCGTGCCTCTCACCGGTGCCTCCAACGAGGGAAGGTTATGGGCGCGCGATACCCTGATAAGGTAGGTGAACATAACCTTGTGTGCCCGTTGTTGTTGTTGTTTTGAGCTCGGGTCGCCGTTTGGGACCGTTTGGCCACGATGGTGGTAGTTGTGTCTTTGGTAGACACAGGGCCACCCAGGACTAGCCCAGATGGGAGTGAATCGGAGTGGCAGGGAGAGTGTCATGGCAGTAGGACGGTTTTGTCGGAACGTCGTCGGTCCACCCGAATGGGAGTGCGAGGCCATGGGTTCTGTGGTGTGGGTACAGCGCACTACCTCTACAGAGTGTGTGTGTCTAAATCTATCGATAGCCGTGCCCGCGGATAAGGGCCCAGCTCGTGTCGGTCACACCATGAGTCAACAGTAATAATAATAATAACTTGATTAATAACAACCCCGGTTCGATGATGAGATAAGTTGGTTGTGATCGCCGAAAAGATCACCGTTCGAGACCAAGTGTTGGTCATGGTTGTGATCGCCGGAATGATCACCGTGGTATCGAGGATTCCGAGTTGTTGGATATTTGTGATGTTGTGCGAGAATCTAGGTAAAGATCAAGCTCCTTGTGGTCATTTGTGATTACTACGGTATTGTTTATACCAAGCTTGATTTGATCCTGAGATGATCGTGGTTGGTAAGTGATGCATGTGAAGGTTACGAGGTAACCCGAGCAGAGTAAGTTGGTACATGCTAGTATCATCATGTTGCATGTAGAACCATCATGATCGTATGTTCATGCTATGCTTGTTCTATTTGTATCATGTTCAGTTGTGCATGCCATGATGTTCTGTTAGTATCATGCTCATGTTTGATTTAACCTGATAATGCCATGTTGTTGTTTGTCTTGACTGCTTTTGGTTTATTGTGAGCTTACAAGTACATTCAATGTACTGACCTAGCGTGTCATGCCAGTTTGCAGGTCGTGCCTGGATTGCTTGCTTGTTTTGGTGTTGTTCCTGCGTTCGCAAGCTAGGATAAACGTTCCAGCGAGAGTCCCTGCGGATTGGAGTCCATCATCACCGTTCGTTGTTCCGCTTCCAGTGGAGGTTCCGCTGCCTCGAGTTGTTATGCTGCGTGCATAGAGCAACCGTGGTTGGCGTAGTGTCGCCGTGCCGGTGTTATTCTTTGTAATATCAGAGACCTTGTATCCATATTTGTGTTGTAATAGAAAGCTGGTTTGTTCTACGCTAAGCAATTCCGTATTCCAGAAGACTTCACCTCGATCTCTGGGCTGGAATACGGGGTGTTCCGGTTTTTCTGAGCCAGGGTGCCACAGTCTGGTTCATTTGTTGTGGTGTTTAGTTAACTGTTTGGTTCAATTCTGCAATGCGATGTTCAATAGTTGTGGGTGCATTCTGTTATTCTATACCATGTGAGGAATAAATTGAATTTGGATGTAGTAAATACATGAGAAAAAAATTATAATTGCTATATTTCCAAGTTGTTAAGCATGCTTGGTTTGCTTAACTGCGTGTTCTTCTATTATGAGTATGTTATATTGTGCAATGTGGTCCTCAGTTAATGTTTGGTTCATTTGTTGTGGTGTTTAGTTAATTGCTTGGTTCAATTCTGCAATGCGATGTCCAATTGTCGTGGGTAGAATTTTGTATTGTTGTGCATGTGAGGAATAAATGTATTTCCTAATTCTTAATCATTCTTGGTTTGGATAAATGGGTTTTCCATGTGGCTTGAATTAATCTGATGAATCTGCAATGTGCTTATTTTTCATCAACATATTGTACTAATAGCATGTGAACCCTTACTTAATCGGATGACTCACTACCTTATATGTGTTGCAGGGAAACAATGGGAAGCACTGAGGTTTACAATCGAGGTTAACATGTGCATGGTCCTTTGTCTAATAGCACATTATTGTGCAATTGCAGGAACCATTCTAATATTTAGGTTTTTAACAATTTGGTCTTGCACATGTAGGTCCTGCTGTCAGAGGTTTTGACCCACTGTTCGACCCTTTTTGCATATGGGGAAATGAGTTGTCCATGAATATCAGTCAAGTCAAGAAACTCAGAAATATTGTTAGGATAAAGGAATTAGCGACAAAAAACAACAAGATCTTTGTATGCACAATGAAGAAGACATCAGTTCACTATAGGACTGTACTAACTATTATACCTTGCCTTTTTTATTCCTTTGCCCCATTTCCAAAATAGAGAAGATATTTATGCACATCCTTGTTTTCAGGCCTATCCAAAGCAGTTCATTGATGATTACCTCTCAAACCACATGTATGGTCAGGAGGCGTGGAAGGTATTCGTACAACACCCATGGTTCAACATTGAAGTGTTCCTGAAGAGGACGAAGGATGTACGGTCAATCATCCACAAGCACTGGCCTAAAGTTGCAAAGACCTTCAACATCAATGAAGGCTCAATATTTGCCTTCTGCTTCGGCAGTTTTCCACATGAGATACATATGTCTATGTACTGTCTATGTTGCTAATTTCAACTGGCTATAGATGTTGCATGTGAAACTTGGTGCTGGTGTAGTTGTGTAATGGGGCAGCTGAGTGCTAACGCTATATGATGTTGTACTCTGATGTATTTCAATTATGAAAATGAAATATATTGTGTGCTTAATATGAAACGTTAATTAGATTAATAAATGGATTATAAATAATAGGATAATTAGCCTGTTAATTGGGTCTTTCTATTGAAAATGGTTATAGAGAGAAAACCACGTGTGACGCATTCAATAACGCACACAGTTTATAGGAATAAATCGTTTGCTTTAGGCCACCTGGCACAAATGTTTACCACATAAAAACTATGTGTGATGGATTCAACAACGCAAACGATAATTTTTTTTAATACCGTGTGCAGTGGAAATGCTATCACAAACGAGTTAACGGGGAAAATTGTGTCTGATGTACCTGCGAACAAAAACGTTTTCCTTGGAGCGACTGTGTGGGATGTATATACGGACGGAAACGTTTACTGGGAACTGACTGTGTGGGATGTACTAACGACCGGAAATGATTTTGCATGTATAATTTTTTTTTGAGCACTACTGTACATATAACCGTATTTGGTCGCTCGCTGGTCGCACACGACCTCATTTTGTCGAGCGTGTGTGCCAGGAGGGCATATCCCCGACGGTTACTGGGTCGTGTGGGAAGGACCCCCCTACCGCCGACACTCACTAGGTGACGATTCCAAATGCCATCGCGGAAAGGGGTTAAAAACAGTTTGTATAGCACCTCGTTGTACTAGTGTTCGAACCGTTTTCACGCTTCTCATTTCGTGTTTCAAGGCCTAGCCTCCATTGGCACATCTTGTCAAAACACAGATCATACCCACCCATTACGAGATTCTCATTAATATGATTTGGTAATCCAACCGCACCTTACGCACGACCTTGTTGGGGACAGGCGAGTTTTATGGCTTCAGAGGGGGGCGCTTGGCATTTTCACCGTCTATAAAAGGATAAAGACCCCTCCTTTTTCTTCACGCCTTCCTCTAGCCTCTGTCTCCCAATCTACAAGCTCCAGCGCCTACAACTCCGATCTGCTCCACCGCTACCACCTTTCCCAGCAATGGCCGGGTCCGTCTCTAAGGGCAAGTGGGAGGCCTCCACCGTCACTGAAAGGGACGTCAAGGATCTATGGAGCGCGGGCTAGCTGTTCGCGGACATCGCGCATAGGATTCCAGATAAAAACTAGGTCATTCCTACTCCAGGGCCTGGTGAGAGGGTTGTGTTCATCTCCCACTTCCTTCGGGGGCTAGGATTTCCCCTCCACCCCTTCATCTGGGGTCTTCTATTTTTCTACGGGCTAAATTTCCACGATCTAGCGCCAAATTCCTTCCTCCACATATCGGCTTTTGTAGTCGTGTGTGAGGCTCTCCTCCGCATCCCCCACACTTCGGCCCGTGGCTCAAAGTCTTCAATCTGAAGCCGAAGGTGGTCGACGGACAGCATGCGGATTGCGGTGGAGCTATGGTAAGCAAGCTCCCCAATGCAATCTGGCAAAAATGGGCATTCGTAGAAACAGTCAAGGTATGGCAGCAGGAATGGATATATATCACTGAACCCTACGACGCCACCTGGGCGGCCACGCCTGACTTCAGATCTAGACCCCGCATGAGACTCACCTCATGGACCGCCGAGGGCCTTGATTGGGGGTCCAAATCGGAGGTGAAGATGCTCCAAAAGCACATCTCCAACTTGTTGGGTGAGAACACCGGTCTCACTAATGTGATTCAAGTGATGCTCTTCCGCCGCACCCTTCCCTGCCAACTTCGGGCCTCCCCAATGTGGGAGTTTGATCCGAAGGATCCACGGACCCTGACGAGCTACTTCGGCACCACACACGAAGATATATGGAAGCGGCTCTTCAGGGCCAAGAAAAAGTGGCCGCAAAAGACCGAGGACATCGGACTCGACATCGAGAATCCAGCCACGGCGGTAAGCATAATCTTTCCGAAGACCTATCCGGTCAATATTTCAGATACAATAGAAATTATATTCTTTGCTTTCTTTACAGGTCTGGACGACAAAGGCGAAGCGGATCAACTGTCTGGATCGGCTGCTCGAGGACCCGGTTACACCCCAGCTAACGGAGTTGCTGGTCCCGGCGCCCTATCAGGCGCCGAAGAAGAAAACCAAGAAGAAGAAGGGCAAGGAGGCCAAGGGCGGCCCCTGCCCCAAGGGTCCTCTGAAAATAGTGTCCGGAGAGACCAAAGCCCTCTCCGCCCACGAAGAAGACGAGGAGGAAGAGGGGGAAGAGGTGGAAAGTGACCCCCCCCACCAGGAGAGGAAGAAGAAGAGGGCGCCCTCCGAAGACACGGAGGAGGAGGTGCCTAAGAGGGGGAAGCTAACCCTCCCAGACAGTTCTGACTCAGAGTCCAAAGTAGTCCCCAAGAAACCACCCAGCATGACGCCCCTGGCCAGATCGTAAGTATTCGAAAACTCACTATTATATTCGTTCTACTTGCTTCCATTATGTAAATTGTTTTATTATTTCCCTTTCAGCCCTCCCCACGTGCTCCCTAGTACTCCATTATCGGATGGGAGCTCTCTGCCACCCGAAAAGGCAGAGAGTGATATGCCGCCACGAGCCCCCTCGCCTACCGCCATGGAGGACAATGAAGTGTAGTCCTAGAGGACATCCCCTGGCCGAGAGGGGACGAGCGGAGCTGACAAGAGAGCGCCCGATGTTAATACCTCTTTCACCGAAGACAAAGGGGAGGTGACCCCCATGACAACCGACAGTGGGGAGCCCAAGCAATCCGGACTCCAGCCGAACACCATTCTGGAGGCAAGCACGACTTCGGGATCGGATAAGCAGCCCCTTATGAAAGAGGGGGGAGCATCAGCTCCATCGGCCGCCTCCATTAATCCAGAGGAGCCCAACGCTCTGGAGGAAGCACTGCAAAGTGGCTCCATCATGGCGGAGCACCGCACCCTGATGTGTGTGGTTATGGAGAAGGTTCAGTATGCTAAAAACATACTGAATAAAGCCTTCAGCAGCCTACTGACAGGCTTTGAGGTATGCGACATAATGTTCTAAAAACTTTATGGTATTCATATAGAAGAATAAACCTGTGTACATACAGTAGCCCCTGAGGCTCTGTCCGATTTGGAAGAAGCCGGATAGAGGATCCACACAGTATTCGGGAGTGTAACATACTATGCTATTTATTGTAACAGGCCTCCATGTTGGCGGTAACCGCCTAGGCTACAGAAGTTTCCGAACTCAATCAGAAGCTTCGGGTGGCCAACGAGGAACTCGACCACATCAACAAGCGGTTCAACGAAACGCAAGGTATGCTCATGATGTTAAAAAAATTGTTTTCATATCAAAGGTGATATGTATATTTGGAGCTTAACTCATAGGATGCTTTGATTATGATCGCAGCTGGCATAGCCGAGGTCGCGATCCTCAAAGGCGCCCTCGCCCAGGCCAAGAAAGAGGCGGAGGCGAATAAGGCAGCCGCTGACAAAGCGGCTGCTGAACTAGTTGCCGAACAAGCTGGCCACCGCCAACACAAAGCTCGGGTGGCCGAAGTCGAGCATGAGCTGAAGGATGCCATCAGCCAATGCGAAACATTGGAGCAGAAGACTTCGGCACAGTCCTCCGAGCTTGCCAAGGTTGTCCATGATGCCAAAGAGGCATGGAGCGAGGTGTGGAGCACTTGCAAAGAGATCCACCAGGCGAGGCAGATAGCGGCTGGTAAGGCCTTTCTTTTGCAGAGTATATTTTGAGGTCAGAGGTATGCTTTGCTCACACGAGTGTGGAGTTCTCCAGGCGCGTTTGCGGATCTTTCGAAGAGTGCCGCCGATGCCGCACAGTTCTTCCGAGCCCAGGAGGGGAACTCGTCTGAGAAGTTGTTCCGGTCGCAGTTTCTCGCATCGTAACACCCGACGCCTCTGAATGACTAACTGAAGCAGCTGGTGGAGCTGCATAGGGTGGTAGGTTTGGCCATGAAGGACCTAATAGTCCCACTCAGGCCGACCGAGCTGATCCCTAGCAGCTACTTCAGTTTGGTGAAGCGGCTTGTCGATGCGCGGCCGCGGATTGATGTTGTAAAGCGCTCGACCTGCATAGAGGGTGCCCGGATGGCCTTTGCTCGTGTCAAAATGCAATGGGAGAAGATGAAGGCCACCGAAGTGGCAACCGTAGGCCCGCCCAAAGCCAAAGATCATTGGAAGCTGGAGAGGTACTTCGACGACGTCCTAGAAGGAGCCCGAGAGATAGAGGGTCAATGTTCTAAGGACGTAATATTTGATTAAATGTGTTCGGGTTGTACAAACTATGTTATGAACCCATGTTGTTATATATCTATGTTTGCGCCTTCTATTCGAGTGACCTTTTTCTCATGTGCGGCCCTTTATTGTTATATTTCTAAAAGTTACCAGTTGTTGACTTCAGCCCCCATGTAGATTCTACAGGGGTATTCGGCATAATGCGTGACCACACTTTATCCAACGTCTTGGTACGTAGAGGAGGTGTCCGCGAGGTGAACCAGGCAATTAGACTATGCGGATTTATTAGTTTCACTTAGCCATAGGAGCTTGACTGTGGAGCTTAGTACTAGCCCCCTGTGGGTGTGCGGCTATCCGGACTACGGTGCCTTTTCCACGTGGCTGGATGAAGACCAGCCCCCGTGTAACACGGTGTGAATCACTAACGATTTGTAGTATAATACTAAGTCACAGAATCGCCGACCAGCTCTCGCCTAATCATGACAGTCAGTTTTCGGCTTTCTCTACTCAGGTACTTGACCGGAAAAACCAGAAATACAATCGCAGTAGGTCTCCCTTTACTACCTTAGCCAAACGAGTGGAACGTAAGGTGGTAAGAACAGGAGCCGGGCAACCCAACTATAGACCCAATACATGATTCGGAGCCGATGCATATAATGCAATATTCGGGACCCTGGAGAGTTCCCTATAGGTGTTTGGACTTGAAATGTGCAGGGCCAAATACGCCCCCCCCCCCCCCGTGTTAAGGCCAGACTAAAGCACGTGTGGCAGTCTGAAGTAGGGAGGGAATACAGATAATAATGTAAAATAACACGATTGCCGAACAAAGTGGTGATCCACCTTTTCCTTTATACCCTGATTAATACGTCGAGCCGTGTTGTTATAGATAATGCCAATAACATCGAGGCCATTTGACATGCCAAAACATTACACAAGGGAAAGGTTTACACAGAGCCTAAAAGTAATTGTTTAAGAATCCCAATGATGCCCTGCTGCACGTCTGCGCCGTTTCTCCTTGGTGAGACATCCTTGGAGAGGAGGAGTCCGATGGTCATCTGCTAAAAAGAGGAACCTAGAAAGGAGTCCCCGCACGACCGTAGATCAGGTAGGTTTTTTAACGAACCTACAGTGGAATAAAAATATTTGAGGTCTGAATAGGGTCAAGACGTTCTATGTACCTTTTCTGCAGTGTGCCTCCGGTGCTGCCCAAGGTATTTTAAGTGCGTAGTTATGTATGTGAGGTACGTATGCCGCGACCTTATGGGGAAATCGGCGGAGGCTAAACTACTATTCAAGCTCAGGTTCCACCGAGCTACCGCATTGTAATACGGATCAGACACTTTTAGCAGTATCACGGGTCTTGATGATCGATGAGTTGTTTGGCTTAATGAGGCCGCCCTGTACTTTGGCTGCTAGGGCCGCGGTATGCTCCTCAATATGGAGGGAGCGCTCCGTATTCCCACTTACTGTAATGACACCACGAGGTCCACGCATTTTGAGCTCTAGATAAGCATAGTGCGAGACTGCATTAAAGCGGGCGAAAGCAGTTCGTCCGAGCAGTGCATGATAACCACTGCAAAAAGGGACGATGTCGAAGATCAATTCTTCGCTTCGAAAATTGTCTCGAGAGCTGAATACTACTTCCAGTGCTAATGAGCACCTGCAAATGGGCCACCACGCCGGGTATCACTCCCATAAAGGTTGTGTTGCTAGGATTGATTCTTGACGGGTCGATACCCATCTTACGGATAGTATCCTTATAGATCAAGTTGAGGTTGCTGCCCCCGTCCATAAGGACCGTAGTGAGATGGTATCTGTTGATGATAGGATCGAGTAGCAGGGCCGCCAAACCTCCATGACGGATACTGGTTGGGTGGACCCTGCGGTCAAAGCTGATCGGACAAGCCGACCATCGATTGAATTTTCGGGCGACAAGCTCTATGACGTAGACGTCCCTTAATGCGCGGTTGCTCTCCCTCTTGGGGATGTGGGTGACATAGATCATGTTCACCGTTTTCACCTCAGGGGGAAATTGTTTCTGTCCCCCAGTGTTCAGCGGGCGAGGCTCATCCTCATCCTCATTTTGAGGTCCTTTCCCCTTATGTTAGGCATTTAATTTACCGGCATGTTTGAAAACCCAGCAATTTCTGTTAGTGTGGTTGGTAGGCTTGTCAGGGGTGCCATGAATCTGGCAAGGTCTCTCTAGTATTTTGTCCAAGTTGGATGGACTGTCCCCATTACCTTTGAACGTCTTCTTCCGCTGATCGGGTTTGGAGCCACTGAATCCGGCGTTTACTGTCGTATCTTTTGTTTCTCCATTATTGTTCCGACGCTTGCTTTTGTTGCATCGTGGTCTGCCATTGCCATCCCTGGACTTGGAAGTGCCGAGGTTGCTGGTACTGTTGCTTCTATGGGCCAACTAGCTATCTTCGCCTGCACAAAAGTGGGTCATAAGTGCAGAAAGAGCTACCATAGTCTTCGAATTTTCCTGACCGAGGTGTCGGGCGAGCCATTCATCACGGACGTTGTGCTTAAATGCCGCTAAGCCTTCGGCGTCTAGATAGTCGATGATTTGGTTATTTTTAGTTAAGAACCGATTCCAAAGTTTGCGGGCTGACTCTCAGGGTTGCTGGACTATGTGACTCAGGTCATCAGCGTCCGGTGGCCGGACATAAGTGACCTGAAAGTTGGCCCGAAAAGCGTCCTCTAAGTCTTCCAAACTTCCAATGGAGTTCTCCGGGAGGCTGTTCAACCAGTGCCGCGCTGGTCCTATCAGCTTTAGGGGGAGGTATTTAATGGCGTGGAGGTCATCTCCGCGAGCCATGTGAATGTGGAGAAGAAAATCTTCAATCCATACGGCAGGATCCGTCTTTCCGTCGTATTTCTCGATGTTCACGGGTTTAAACCCTTATGGAAATTGGTGTTGCATTACCTCATCGGTAAAGCACATGGGTTGTGCGGAACCTTTGTACCGGGCGGCATCACGACGGAGTTCAGATGACATCTATGTTCCGTGCTGACCCTGTACCTGATTATGTTTGTCATGCCAGGCTTGATGGCCATCCTCCCATATGGGAGCACATCCTATTTATCCATAGATTGATCTGGTCTGGCCGGCTCTATTGGCCGGGTCCTGACGTAGGTCGTACTTGTAGCCCGGAGCTGCTGTTTCCTTGCCTCTATGGTGAGGGGGTGTGGGCTGGTGTTCGGCATTATTAGCTGTTTTGTCCCGTCCTCGTGGTGGTCGGTCCGGTTGATCAGCCTGATTGTATTTTGATGGTATTGGCGCAAGGGCCTCGTCGTCGAATTGTGGTGGTAGCTTGTGTTCGGGATAACTCTTTGTTTGGCGCTCAAAGTCATATCCTTCTTTGGCGGCTAGGACCTTAGTCCATCTGTCGTTGAGCGTATCCTATTCGGCTTTAATATGATGTTGTTTCTTTTTCAAGGTCCGCGCGATGGTGATAAGTCGTCGCTTGAAACATTCTTGTTCGAGGGGTTCCTCTGGGATGATGAAATCTTCGTCACCAAGGTTGGCATCCTCCTCGGAGACCGGTAAGTAGATACTATCTTCAAAATCCTCGTGATCGGCGAGTTCTTAGGGGCCGAATTGACCCTCTTCTCTTTCATCCTGCTCGAGTGCAGGCTCAACAGGGTTGTCGGGGTCTTCGGCATTGTCCGGACTATCATTATCTTCGGTGCCGGTATTGCTTTCCCTTCCCCGACGCGATCGTGAGCGACGCCGCTGACACTAGTGTTTTTCTGGTTTGTCGGCGGGCTTATCCTCATCTGGATCTTGAGTGCCATCGTTGTCCTTCTTCTCAGGCGTGTCCACCATGTATACATCATAAGTACAAGAGGCCGTCCAACGCCCGGTGATGGGCAGGTTTTGACCTGGTTCGGCTTCGACATCGTCGTCCATGCCATTGATTTCTTCAGAAGCGTAATCTAGCATGTCAGTTAAATCCTCGAAAGTGGCTACTAAGTGGGTGGTGGGTGGGACGTAAAATTCCCTAGTCTCAGCCCCCAGTTCAAGCTGGGCGTAGTTCAGAGGTGATATATCCATGATGGTGAGAGATTGTATTGTCTAGCGCCTCGTTTAGGAGCGAGAGCTAGACAGGCGTTTGTGGATCTGTGGAGCATGGCTCGATGATAACCAGTTGACCGAGCACGAAGGGCACAGACCTTGAGAGTCCGGAGTTTGTGTCCAGATACAAGTACGGCTCCCCGACAATGGGAAGAGTCACGTTTGATTCCGGGTCCACCAACGACGCGGTCGCATCTGAGTGTCCAGCTAGAAGCTTCGTGGTAGGAGAGAGTCCGGCGGGGTTCATGCTACTTCTCGAGCTTGCGTTGTATTCCCTCGAAGAGGAAAGGGTTTTCTCTGTTGCCTCGATGTTTTCAGGGTACATGGATATATATAGGAGGAAGGAGGGCATCGGGGGAGCCAAAGGGGGCCCACGAGGGTGGGGGGCGCGCCCGGGGGAGGGGGCACACCCTGGACCCTCGTGGCCACCTCCTTCGTTCCCTCGCGTGTACTCCAAGTCTTCTTGGTAGATACGGTTCCAAAAATAACTATCTCGAAGGTTTCATTCTGATATCCCTTTTGTGCGAAACTCTGAAATAGGCAAAAAAAATAGCAATTTGCACTGGGCCTTGGGTTAGTAGGTTAGTCCCAAAAATAATATAAAAGTGTATAATAAAGCCCATTAAACATCCAAAACAGAATATATAATAGCATGGAAAAATAAAAAATTATAGATACAATGGAGACGTATCAAGCATCCACAAGCTTAATTCATGCTCGTCCTCGAGTAGGTAAATGATAAAAACAAGAATTTTTGATGTGGAATGCTAACCAACATAATTCTTAATGTAATTTCTTTAATGTGGCATGAATGTTTAGATCCGAAAGATTCAGGACAAAAGTCTATATTGACATAAGAAATAATAATACTTCAAGCATACTAACAAAGCAATCATGTCTTCTCAAAACAACATGGCCAAAGAAAGTTATCCCTACAAAATCATATAGTCTGGCTATGCTCCCTCTTCATCACACAAAATATTCATATCATGCACAACCCCGGTTTTAGCCAAGCAATTGTTTTCATACTCAAATTTTTTCAAACCTTTCAACTTTCACGCAATACATGAGCGTGAGCCATGGATATAGCACTATAGGTGGAATAGAGTGGTGGTTGTGGAGAAGACAAAAAGGAGGAAGATAGTCTCACATCAACTAGGCATATCAATCGGCTATGGAGATGCCCATCAATAGATATCAATGTGAGTGAGTAGGGATTGCCATGCAACAGATGAACTACAGCTATAAGTGTATGAAAGCTCATGAAAAGAAACTAAGTGGGTGTGCATCCAATTTGCTTGCTCATGAAGACCTAGAGCATTTGAAGAAGCCCATCGTTGGAATATACAAGCCAAGTTCTATAATGAAAATTCCCACTAGTATATGAAAGTGACAAAACAAGAGACTCTCTATCATGAAGATCATGGTGCTACTTTGAAGCACAAGTGTGGAAAAGGATAGTCGCATTGTCCCTTCTCTCTTTTCTCTCATTTTTTCGGAGGGGCTTTCTCTTTTTTAGCCCCTCTCTCTATTTTTTGGGCCATCTATTTTCTTATTTGGCCTTTCCTCACATGGGACAATGCTCTAATAATGAAGATCATCACACATTTATTGACTTACAACTTAAAGATTACAACTCGAAGCTAGAACAAATTATGACTCTGTGTGAATGATGATGAAGCATGTCATATGAACGGAATGGTAGAAAGTTGCATGGCAATATATCTCAGAATGGCTATGGAAATGTCATGATAGGTAGGTATGGTGGTTGTTTTGAGGAAGGTATATGGTGGGTGTATGATACCGGCGAAAGTTGCGCGGTACAAGAGATGCTAGCAATGGTGGAAGGGTGAGAGTGCATATAATCCATGGACTCAGCATTAGTCATAAAGAACTCATATACTTATTGCAAAAATATACAAGTCATTAAAACAAAGTATTCAACGCATGCTCCTAGGGGAAGGGTTGGTAGAAGTTAACCATCGCGCGATCCCGACCTCCACACAAAGGATGACAGTCAATTAATACCTCATGCTCTAACTTCGTCACATAGCGGTTCACCATACGTGCATGCTACGGGAATCACAAACTTTAGCACAAACATTTCTCAAATTCATAATTACTCCACTAGCATGACTCTAATATCACCATCCTCATATCTGAAAACAATCATCAAGTATCAAACTTCTCATCGTATTCAATGCACTTTATATGAAAGTTTTTACTATATTCATCTTGGATGCCTATCATATTAGGACTAGTTTTATAACCAAAGCACATTACCATGCTGTTCTAAAAGACTCTAAAAGGATATAAGTGAAGCATGAGAGATCAACAATTTCTACAAAATAAAACCACCACCGTGCTCTAAAAGATATAAGTGAAGCACTAGAGCAAAACTATCTAGCTCAAAAGATATAAGTGAAGCACATAGAGTATTCTAATAAATTCTAAACCATATTTATCTCTATCAAAACATGTGTCCAGCAAGAATGATTGTGGCAAACTAAAAAGCAAATACTCAAATCATACATGACGCTCCAAGCAAAACACATATCATGTGGTGAATAAAAATATAGTCCCGAGTATAGTTGCCGATAGATGAAGACGAAAGAGGGGATGCCTTCACGGGGCATCCCCAAGCTTAGGCTTTTGGTAGTCCTTGAATTTTACCTTCGGGTGCCTTGGCCATCCCCAAGCTTAGGCTCTTGCCACTCTTTGTTCTATAGTCCATCAAAGCCATACTCAAAACTTGAAACTTCACAACACAAAACTTAGCCAAAAATCTCGTGAGCTCCGTTAGTATAAGAAAACAAACCACCACTCAAAGGTACTGTAATGAACTCATTCTTTGTTTATATTGGTGTTAAACCTACTGTATTCCAACTTCTCCATAATTCATACCCTCCGATACTACTCATAGATTCATCAAAATAAGCAAACAACACACGAAAAACAGAATCTGTTAAAAACAGAATAGTCTGTAGTAATCTGTAACTTTCGAATACTTCTGTAACTCCAAAAAAGTTGAAATAAATTGGTAAACGTCAGGAATTTGTATATCAATCATCTTCAACAAGAATCAACTAAATAGCACTCTCTAGTAAAAATTTACAGCCAATCTCGTGAGCGCTAAAGTTTCTATTTTTTCCAGCATGATCATATAAACTTCACACAACTCTTCCCAAAGGTTCTACTTGGCACAAACACTAATTAAAACACAAAACCACATCTAAACAGAAGCTAGATGCAATATTTATTCCTAAACAGAAGCAAAAATAAAGAAAATAAAATTGGGTTGCCTCCCAACAAGCGTTATCGTTTAACGCCCCTAGCTAGGCAAGATACAAGAATAGATCTAGTTATTGCCATCTTCGGTTTTTTTTTCCTTTTAGCGGGATCACGCTCAAATCCGGGAGGTTCTCGTTTTCCTTCATATTCAGAAATTCTCAGGTCTAGAGAATCCAACCGCTTATTGCAAAGGGTGATCAACATATTCATGCGATATAAATTTCCGCTAATACCCTAAAGAGGTTCGAGGGACTTTTGTAAAAAAATGTTATTTCGCAAATCTTATCAAAAACTTGTGTCTCTTCCGGGATAGAGGGTTGCCCAAACAACTCTTTCAAAGCATTATAGCAATCAAGAGTATGACTACCCAAGAAATTTCCTCTGGTAATGGTATCAAGAATAAGCCTATTCCACGGAGTTATGCCAATATAAAAATTGCGAAGAAGCATGGAAGTGGAAAGCTTCCTAGTAGATCTATTTTGAGCATTGCGAATTCTATACCAAGCATCTTTTAGATTTTCCTCCTCCCTTTGTTTAAAATTAAGAACCTCACTCTCAGGAGTATTGATAATGATAGGCGTGCTAGCCATGACGGCAAGGCAAAGCGAAGGGCAAAACACATGGAATAAGAAGGTCAAATAAAACGGCAAGGGTGAAGTGGGGGAGAGGAAAAGGAGAGGCAAATAATGTAATGCGAAGGATAAGTGTTTGTGATAGGTACTTGGTATATGACTTTTGCGTAAGCCTCCCCAACAACGGCGCTAGAAATTCTTCTTGCTACTTCTCGAGCTTGTGTTGTATTCCCCCGAAGATGAAAGGGTTTTCTCTGTTGCCTCGATGTTTTCAGGGTACATGGATATATATAGGAGGAAGGAGGGCATCGGGGGAGCTAGAGGGGGCCCACGAGGGTGGGGGCGCGTCCACAGGGAGGGGCGCGCCCTAGACTCTCGTGGCCACCTCCTTCGTTCCCTCGTGTGTACTCCAAGTCTTCTTGGTAGATACGGTTCCAAAAATAACTCTCCTGAAGGTTTCATTCCGTTTGGACTCAGTTTGATATCCCTTTTCTGCGAAACTCTGAAATAGGAAAAAAAACAGCAATTTGCACTGGGCCCTGGGTTGGTAGGTTAGTCCCAAAAATAATATAAAAGGGTATAATAAAGCCCATTAAACATTCAAAACAGAATATATAATAGCATGGAACAATCAAAAATTATATATACGTTGGAGATGTATCAGTTCATCCTACCGTCTTCAGACAAAGTGGTCCACTCCAGATCTAAGGCCGGGGCGGACATGAGCATCGACCCCGGACGGGATCTGATAATAGATTCGAAGGGCCTTCTTTGTGTGGGCGGGGAGCAGCGGCCGAGGCCACGAACCCCTCGAAGATCAGGTCTCCTCGGATATCGGCGATGTAGTTCAAACTTCCAGACCTGATCTGCTGACCAGTGGCATATCTGTTGACACGCTCAAGGTGATCGGTCGAGTTGGCAAGTAAGACAAAGCCGCCAAACACAAAAAATTGACTAGGGTGGAAGGTCTCCCCGGAGACAACGCCATTGTCGATAACGAGGCGAGCCATCGATTCTTCTGTCGACAACACAACGAAACTCTCAATCAAAGCACCAATGTCGGTGTCAAAACTAGCAGATCTTGGGTAGGGGATACCAAGCTGTGTGTCTAAGGATCAATGGTAACAAGGGACAATAGGGACACGATGTTTACCCAGGTTCGGGCCCTCTTAAAGGAGGTAAAACCCTACTTCCTGCTTGATTGTACTCGATGAGTATTGGGGTTACAGGAGTTGATCTACCTCGAGATCGTAATGCCTAAACCCTAGCCGTCTATCCTATGATTGTTTTTCTGACCCCCTGTACAAATTAAACCCTCTGGTGTATATACACACCGGAGGGGCCTAGGGTTTGATAGAGTCGGTTTGCAGAGGAGGGGAGTATTACACCCGGACACCAAACTTGTCGTTCTACGCACATAGGAGTCCTACCCAGACACGGGGGATAGTCTTATGCTTTGCCTCCACGGCCCATCAGTCCGGCCCATATCAAATAGTCGAAACAGTTGAGGACCCCCTAATCCTGGACTCCCTCAATGCTCCTTCTTGATTTCTACCTCCGCCGATTTCAGCATCGCGCAGAGCTCGGGAATTGTTTTCTCCATCCCTTGCATATTATAGTTCATCACGAAGCCTTTGTTGGTTGGTGGTAGTGATTGAAGAACTCTGTCAATAACACACTGATGTGGGAGCTCAATTCCCAGCAGAGTCAAGTTGTTGTGGTACCCAGACATTCTGAGTATGTGTTCACTGACAGAACTGTTCTCCTCCATCTTACAGCTGAAGAACTTGTTGGAGACTTCATATCTCTCAACCCGGGCATTTGCCTGAAATATTAACTTCAGCTCTTGGAACATCTCATATGCTCTGTGGCGTTCAAAACGCTTTTGAAGTCCCGATTCTAGGCAGTAAAGCATGGCACACTGAACTATCGAGTAGTCATCAGATCGAGTTTGCCAGATGGTCATAACATCTGCATCAGCTCCTGTAGTAGGTCCGTCACCTAGTGGTGCATCAAGGACATAATTCTTCGGTGCAGCAATGGGGATAATCCTCATGTTACGGCCCCGGTCCGTGTAGTTGCTACCATCATCTTTGAACTTAGCATTCTCTAGGAACACATCAAAATTCAAGGGAATGGTAGCACAGGCCATTGATCTACAACATAGATATGCAAATACTATTAGTACTAAGTTCATGATAAATTAAGTTCAATTAATCAAAATTACTAGTGAACTCCAACTTAAATTAACATCCATCATGTTATCTAAGTGATACATGATGCAAATCCACTAAACCATGTCCGATCATCACGTGAGATGGAGTAGTCATCAATGGTGAACATCTCTATGTTGATCATGTCTACTATATGACTCATGTTTGACCTTTCGGTCTCTAGTGTTCCGAGGCCATGTCTGTACATGATAGGCTCGTCAAGTTTAACCCATGTATCCGGCGTGTATAAAACTGTGTTACACCCGCTGTATGTGAAGGTGGAGTCTATCACACCCGATCATCATGTGGTGTCTCAAAACGATGAACTGTAGCAACGGTGCATACTCGGGGAGAACAATATTATCTTGAAATTTAGTGAAGGGATCATCTTATAATGCTACCGTCATTCTAAGAAAAATAAGATGCATAAAGGATAAACATCACATGCAATCAAAATATGTGACATGATATGACCATCATCATCATGTGCTTTTGATCTCCATCTGCAAAGCATCGTCAAGATCTCCATCGTCACCAGCTCGACACCTTGATCATCATCGTTGCGTCATGGTCGTCTCGCCAACTATTGCTTCTACGACTATTGTTAACTCATAGCGATAAAGTAAAGCAATTACATGTCGTTTACATGTCATACAATAAAGAGACAACCATAAGGCTCCTGCCAGTTGCCGATAAATTACAAAACATGATCATCTCATACAATAATGTATAACTCATCACGTCTTGACCATATCACATCACAACATGCCCTGCAAAAACAAGTTAGACGTCCTCTACTTTGTTGTTGCAAGTTTTACGTGGCTGCTACATACTTCTAAGAAGAACCGTTCTTACCAATGGCACAAAACCACAACGGTGATTTATCAAGTTTGTTGTTTTAACCTTCAAAAAGGACTGGTCGCAGTCAAATTCGATTCAACTAAACTAGGAGAAACAGACACCCACCAGCCACCTTTATGCAAACAAGTTGCACATGATGGTGGAACCGGTCTCATGTACATGGACATGTAATGTTGGTCTGGGCCGCTTCATCTTACAATACCGCCAAATCAAAATAAGACATTGGTGGTAAGCAATATGAACATCACCGCAAACAACTCCTTTATGTTCTACTTGTATATATCATTGACGCATAGACTTGGCTCATGATGCCATTGTTGGGGAACGTTGCATGGAAAACAAAAAAAATACCTACGCACACGCAAGATCTATCCATGGAGATGCATAGCTACAAGAGGGGGAGAACATGTACATACCCTTGAAGACAGCTAAGCGAAAGCGTTTATCAATGCGGTTGATGTAGTCCTACACCTTCATGATCTGTCCCGATCAAGTACCGAATGTACAACACCTCCGCGTTCAGCACACGTTCAGCTCGATGACGTCCCAGCCTTCTTGATCCAGCAAGAGAGGCGAAGTAGTAGATGAGTTCTAGCGGCACGACGACGAGGTTGTATCCGGCTTCATGTCTTCAGTCTTGCAAGGCAGGTTCTTCTTCGGAACAAATGACAGATCGTTCTGATTTTGATAATGCGCCACATTGATTCCTTCCTACCGTGGCCTCAGCTTCCACATGTTAGACGAATGCGAACAGTCCATGTACTTGTTACAAATAAACCCTTGGCCGGGTGGGGTTGATGTCTATTTAAAGAGATTGGATCACAAATGCCATTCCACACCTCGCAGAAACCCTTAGAGCCAGCCACGGAAAATACTCCAAATATGGCCAGTGCTCCTGGCTCCTCCTCACGTCCCCACGGCCCTCAAGCAAGCAATTGGGAAAGCTGCTCGGTATCTCATGACCATCTGAACAGACTTCATACGGAGGGATTCCCCCCC